>LR738711.1:402481159-402493852 GCA_902687465.1 Secale cereale | reverse complement strand
CCCCGCTGCCTATCCTCCGGGGCTCGATTTTGCCCAGGGCATGCTCGAGGGCCAGAAGAGGCCATCGAGACGTCGTTGAGGTCTTGATTCTGCTACGCTCGCACCGGCTACCGTGGCGGGGACTGCACCATGGGGACGACCCCCTCTGTTCGGCCAGCGCTACAGGCGGTTGTGTTGCATGGGGAGGTTGTGGCGGGCCAGCTTGTCAAGAGCCCCTAGCTTGGCGAAACCGAGCAGGCTTTGGATGGTGGCACGCCATTCATCCATTTGCTTGCCTGCTGGCGGAATCATTACTAGCATCTGAGCTCACGCCATTGCCTCCGTGGCTGTGCTTGTCATAAATGTCGATGATGTCAACCGCACCGTCGCCTGGCTCTGACGGTGCTAGCGGCGGCGGCGGCGATCGCGTGCCGCGTCCACACTGATGTAGGTACATGCGCAGCGTTCGCCCCTATGGCGGGGGCGGCTGGAGGGCGATGGTATACCCCGGACCGAGCGTCGTTACTGCGCTGTGCCCGTTGGTGAGAGGAGGGGGTGCGGATGGATTGACCCCCTCGCCCACACCTTGCGAAGCATGACCACCGAGGCGCTGCTAATGATGTTCTGCTCCAAAATCTCCTGCCCCAGTGCCGGCCGCGGGGGAAGTGGTGATGGCGCCACCTGCCCCAACCACGTCCCCAGCAGCGTTCACGTCTCCACTCGCATCCGCATCCTAATGCCGCGGGCGGCAGAGCCTTCGAGGTGGATGGATGGGCAGAAGCACTGGATTTCTTCTTCGGCGCAATAACTGATGACGCAGTCGAAGATGAAGACGGTGACGAAGATGATGCGTTGCTCACGCTTTCAGGTTTGCGCAAGGGAGCCCCCTACCTAGCGCGCTAGAGATGTCGATGGATATCCGCGGCCACCTATGGGACCAGGAGGCCCCTTGCTGGTTTGGCAGGGGGACGTCGCGTTGCACAAAGAGAAGACCAGCGCACGGCAGCGCGGCAGAGAGCACACAAGCAATTTACCCAGGTTCGGGCCGCCACGAGGCGTAAAATCCTACTCCTGCTTTGGTGGATTGATGGTGGAATGGAGGTGGTGGAGCGTAGTATACTTGCCCGGCAGGGGATGCCTTAGGCAGCAGGGACTACGCACATGTGGGGGTGTGGATACATCAACTTTCCAACCCTTTCTACGACTGCCATGGGCCTCCTTTTATATATCAAGGGGCTACCACAGTGGCGAAGTAGTCATTATGCACTAAATATGACATCAAACAGTGCTATCATACCTAACTCTGTGGGCTGACAGGGTGCATTAAATGCACCACTTTGTGTCACATCACTGGTTGCTCGGCAAGGCTTGCCGGGCTATCTAGCCAGCTCCGCGCCTCTCCACTTCACACGTCGTGGTACCGGTGTCATCTGCGGGTTCTTCTTGTAGGGAAAGGCTGACATGTGGCTAATGGCTGCCACTTAATCATCTTGCGGCTTGACAATCATTCATCGATGGCGTGGGTCATGCTTGAGCGATTGGTAAGGTGGTTTTGCCTACGGGAGACCCGGCAGGCCCTGCCGGGGTGTCTTGACTGTCTCCTTGTGAGGATGACCTTTCCCCTCGCCGGACTCGCCTTCCCGACAAAGGAGGCCCTTCTCTTGGCGACGCCTTGTTTCTCTGGCCTGGTCTTGTTTTCTCTAATCTGCTAGCTGGCCCCTTGGACCCCTTGGTCCCTTGTACAACTTGGCCTGGTGCTTCAATCTTGCTTTTGCGCCTGTGCATAGTCTGGGCAACAGGCCTAGGGTTTGTTGCACCGACACACATTTTTTTTCAACCAATTTTGTATGCACTCGAGCATGTGCGTATAGTTCGAATTTCAAATAAGCACATAAATGCATAGAAAACTCAGTTAATGTATAAAAATGTCCAAGCGAACCCGAAAAATCCCAAAATTTAACTCAACACTCCTATTGTTCTAGGTTGACACTAGAAAAAAATTGAAGCAAGAAGAGGCAACGAATATCGTTTTGTCCACATAGGTGAAACGTTCCCTATCGAAACCATGAGGCTTATTGTGAGAAGCACTGGCTTGTGAGAAACTTACCGAAACATGTCCCTAATGGGACAATATTTACAAATCCATGTTGATGTCATTCCATGATAGCATGATAAGTTTCATGATTTTCAGACAAGTTTTGGATTTACTAGAATTTAAAAACAAAGTATCTCAATATTTTGCCGGCAAGCAACAGTGCCCTGGTATTTGAAATTCATTCTCAGTTCTTGCATGGGGCCTAAGCATTCACCCAACAACACGCATTTGATTTGTCAACCCATTTTATATGCATGGGAGCATGTGCCTGTAGTTCAAATTTGAATTATGCACATAAATGCATAGAATACTCGGTTAATGTATAAAAATGTCCAAGCGAACCCCGAAAATTTCCAAAATTTAACACAACACTCCTGTTGTTCTATGTTGACACTAAAAAATTGAAAGCAAGAAGAGGCAACGAATATCGTTTTGTCCACAAAGATGACATGTTCCCTACTAGAACCATGAGGCTTGTTGTGAGAAGCTTATACCCAAACCTGCACTAGATGGGAGAATATTTTTACCACGACATGTTGATTCCATTCCACGATAGCATGCCAAGTTTCATGAATTTTGGACGAGTTTCAGACTTACTAGATTGAAACCATGTATGTCGATGTTTGCAGCCAAGCGACAGTGCCGAGGTGTTTGACATTCATTCCCATTTCTTGCATGGGACCAAAGCATGAAACCAAGGACACACATTTTATTTTTAACCCATTTTTATGCACTGGAGCATGTGCATGTAGTTCATATTTGAATTATGCACATAAATGCCTAGAAAACTGAGTGAACGGATCAAAATGTCCAAACGAACCCCAAAAATTCCAAAACTTAACACGACACTCCTGTTGTTCTATTTTAACACCAAAAAATATTTGAAAGCAAGAAGAGGCGACGAATATTATTTCGTCCACAAAGGTGACACATTCCCAACCTAAACCATTAGGCTTCTTGTGAGAAGCTCTGGTTTGTCAGAAGCTTATACCAAAACCTACCCTTAATGGGACAAAAATTTACCACAACATGTTGATGTTGTACCATGATAGCATGCCAAGTTTCATGAATTGCAAAAGAGTTCTGGATTTACTAGAATTTGAAAACCAAGTATCTCAACGTTTGCCAGCGAGCGACAGTGCTGAGGTATTTGAAATTCATCCCCATTTCTTGCATGGGACATAAGCATCAACCCATGTACACATATATGATTTTACAACCCATTTTGGTGCATAGGAGGATTTGCATGTAGTCTGATTTTGAATTGTGCACCTGTAATGCCTAGAGAACCAAGTTAATGTATAAAAATGTCCAAACGAACCCTGAATAATTCCAATTTTTTGACGACACACCTATAGTTGCATGTTCACTTCAGATAAAAGTTCTAGCAACTCAAACACCCTCCTAATTTGCTGATGTGACCCCATTATGTATTTCAAATCAAGACGACAAATTAAGTAGATCATACACAATTTATTATCACCAACCATGTGAGATGCAGTGCAAGATATCTTGGAGCACCATCAGAGTAGTGAGTATATGGCTTAAGCGATAAGGTCCGTTGGCTTCAGTCCACAATCAGTGCATCAAGCACACTAGCTCGCTCCCCAAATATCATTTCATTGTTTAATTGTCACCAGTGACATATGGGGACATGGACCCGCGTCATGAGGGCAACTTCGGCGGCCCACTCCAGCGAGAGCACGGCCGTATCAACCATGCGCGTGCTAACAAGCAGCGTGAGCGTGGCCGCAATTTACGACCGGGCGGCCAATGCATCCTAAACGGAGTTGTTGCTGCTCAGGTGGTGGCAACAACATCTGTGTCGGGATTAACAACTAGACAGAGCAGCATAGTAGTTGTCTATTCTGGAGCAGTGGCCTTAGCCCTAATGGAGGCCTCCCACGCCCAGCTCGTGGCGGTCACCGCACAAATCGAATGAAGCTTCTCCTACAACGGTCGGCAACCCACGGCCAAAGAGTTGGCAATCGCTGAAAGCGTTCGGGCAGCTGTTCCACTAGACGACAACACAAATGCAATGTCACGTAATCTGCCGGGAGAAGGCCTATAAGAGGGAAGACAAACTGTCAGGACAGAGTTTCTCCCATCAGATAGAACTGCCACAAGAACGGCTGCTTGGTGGACAGGATGAAGAGGAGGCATGCTTCTCAAAGCAGACAAACCAATTACCTAATGTAACAAACAAATTGAAGGACCAAATCAATTGTACAACCATGATAAATGAAATAAGTTAAGCAACATGGACCCTCGGATAATCACATCATATCCTGCTATATGTGGATGAGCGTGAGTGGGAACGAGACATCTGTTCTTGCTCACATCACGCCTAGGCAGTAATAACTAAACTATGGAAGAAATTAGAACAAAGGGCCTAGAAGTCTGCACATGATACTGTATCATCCCAACTAAATGCCAAATTTTGAGATAGCCCAAACTATTGGCCTAGAATTGCAAACTATTCAGAAATCTTCTCAAAACAAAACTCACAATTGTTACAATTTTCTGTAGTGACTTGCAAAGCACAACCAGTATACCACATATCCAAACAAAAGGTTTGCCCAATTTATGACTAAGATAAGAAGTGTAAGTATGGCCTAGCTAGCATATAAAATCCACATTCATGTTATTAAAGGTACCAGTCACTCCTAATTTATTTACTATGGAAAAAATAGAGGCAGAGCATGCCACTTTGATTTTTCTTGATATAGCTTTAAGGGAATAGGCTGCAGTGTGTAATAGCACTTACTTGCTCATAAAAGTACAGAACAGAGCAATCTGCATTCCATAAAACGTAAGATGCAAGTAACAGATTTACTTAGGAAGCGCCTGCACATATGGTTATGATATACTTTCAGAACCTCACTTTCTGTCTGATGATTCAATTAAACATCATTCATTTTGGAGTCTACTCTCTTCACCTTATTTATTTAAACTCTCTTTTAAAGTAGTTTCTATATAACGATTCAAGAAATTTTCAAGAACCATAGCTCTTCTTTTGTCCACGGATCACACATGACAAAAAACATACCTAAGACTAATAGAAGTCATAAGACAAAGAGAAATTTGGTTGGGGTGAGGAAGTAGAGGAGACATCAATGTAGTCAACGCGTCACTGCTCATGTGAATCAACATGGAAGAGGCATCTGCTTCGGGGAGAGGATATAGTCGGTGCTCATGGGGGTGAGGATGAAGACTTGGCACTTCTCTATGGCTCCTGGAGAAGGAGGCGCCTACTCTGGGAAGGAGCTTCTGGAAATAGCGACGATGCTCAAAGTAGGAGCTCCCGAAGCGGCGACGCTTCTCGGGATGGAGTTCATGGAAGCGACGGCGCTGCTGGATGGAGGATCTCCTAGGAGCGGCGGGGCTGGTGGCGAATGGTGGTTGGGCCGGCGGAGGGTACTCGGGGAGTTGTTAGGGAGGGGATGTCGTTGGGGTGGCGTGGTCATGGAGGGACGTGGAGGGTGGTCGGCAGCCGCGTTGGGCAGGCGATGGTAGCCGAGGGTAATTTGGGGATTTGGTGCGAGTCAAGATTGGGGATTTTGGTGCGAGTCAAGATTGGGTATTTTATGTGTATTTGGAGAGGAATTTTTTCCCCTCACGTGATCTCCCACGAAATCGCGCGCGTAGGCGAAACCAGCGTTACTTTTTTGTTTTGGACACACAAATAGTCCCTCGACCGTTAATATGCCATTGTTTGGTTGTGTCGGCAGATATTATGCCCTTAGTAGCCGACATTGTTGCTGACAGTGCGTATGCCCTTGTTATTTGACTTTTGCCAGCAGTTTGTCCACCATTGGCAGTTTATATCGGCAGTTGAATTATCCCTAGAAGATGATTTTCCCTTGTGAGACTATTTCTCCCGGCAATTAATTGCCCCCAATTAAGGGTTGTGGTGTAGTGTTTGTTCCTTCGTGGCATACCTTGCCACGATAGACCCCATCCAAGCCTAGATCATGGTCGGCCACGCCCATCTCGTGGCAGCCTTTGCCAAAAAGATGGCTGACACAAGCGGCAAGATGCTTGCCGAATATGCTGTGATGGATGCCATGGAGCCCCTTCCGCAGGAGATCGTCAGGCGCGAGCTAGACATGGAGGAGGCAGCGGATATCGACGAGAGCTAGCCGGAGTAGTACTCTTTGCTTAAGTTAGAGTGTCGGTCTTCAATTTGTTAGAGTAATGTGGAGGTCACCTAGCTCTGTTTAATTGCTGAAGTTGCTCGATTAATAGGTGTGGGTGTACTGCAGACTCTTTTGTGTACCCAAATTATGCAATGATGTGGATAACCACTATAACCAGGGAAATTCAGACTAAAATTTGCACATTCAAACTCATCACACATGGGATAAGCTATATGAATTGTTTGTGATGTTCACATATCGTACACAATGCTGAATAAGGACCATGTCTGATGATACTTTGCGCAAAAAGTTTTTGATTGTACCAAGCCAATTTTTTTGGCTTCTACGGAAATATCTACCTGCCCGCCCCCTCCCCCTTAACAAAATACACATTTCCCCTATTTCTTCCTTCCTTTCCAAGTTCATACCTTCACTCCTTGCTTGCAGCGCCGCCTCCTCGCATGCGACTGCCGCGGGATATCTGCGGCCACCTATGGGACCAGGAGGCCAATTGCTGGTACGACAGGGGGACATAGCATTGCACAAAGAGCACACGAGTACACGGCAGCACGGTAGAGAGCACACAAGCAATTTACCTAGGTTCGGGTCGCTGCGAGGCATAAAACGCTACTCTTGCTTTGGTGGATTGATGGTGGAATGGAGGTGGTGGAGCGTAGTACACTTGCCCGGTAGGGGTTGCCTTAGGAAGCAGTGACTACGCGTGTATGGGGGTGTGGGTTCATCAACTTTCCAACCCTTTCTACGTTTGCCTTGGGCCTCCTTTTATAGATCAAGGGGCTACCATAGTGGCAAAGTAGTCATTATGCACTAATATGATAGCAAACAGTGCTATCGTACCTAACTCTGCGGGCTGACAGGGTGCATTAAATGCACCACATAGTGTCACATCATTGTCTGCCCCGCAAGGCTTGCCCGGCTATCTCACCATCTCCGCGCCTGTCTTCTTGACACGTCACGGGACGGGTGTCATTTGAGGGTTCTTCTTGTAGGGAAAGGCTGCCACTTAATCATCTTGCGGCTTGACACTGCATTGATCAACGACGTGGGCCGTGCTTGAGTGATTGGTGAGGTGGTTTGGCCTCCGCGAGCCCTGGCAGGCCCTGCTGGGTGTCTTGATTGTATCCTTCTAAGGATGGCCTTGCCCCTCGCTGGGCTCGCCTGCCTGGCAAAGGAGGCCCTTCTCTCGGCGACGCCTTGCTTCTCCGGTTTGCTTGTTGGCCTCATGGACCTCTTGGTCTCTTGTACATCTTGGTCTGGTGCTTCAATCTTGTCTTTGCGCCTATGCATAGTCTGGGAAATAGACCCAGGGTTTGTTGCACTGACAGAAGCCCCCGGGCCTGCCCCGATCGTGCTGCTGAGCGTCATCGGGGTAGGGCCTAATAAGTGTACATGCGGGGTTGCTGAAGAGGCTGGATACTTCAGGTCTTCCTTGTTGTTTCATCGGCCTCGATTCCGGGCCAGTTTCCGATTTCTCTGCGTGTGGCGTAAAGCCAATAGTGGTGGGGTCGCTCCAGTGATGGCCCGTGAATGATATTAACGCACGCGGTAGAAACTGCCAATTTACTGTTCCCACAATGCGCCCTTATCTTCAGCCACGTATGCTGCATGCATCATGTGGGGTAGGTAATGGAGGCGCATGGAGTGGGAGAGCATCATGGCAAGGTCCCGGGCATCTTGAATTGGTGGAGGAGGACGGTGGCTGCCTGTTGATGGAGCAGCCCTCCTCCAAGTGCTGCCTCTAAAAGGGAGGGATGCAGGCGGGCAGAGTCATCCATCTTTGCATGCCCCCTCTTATGACTTCTTCTCTTGTGGCTTATGTTAAAGAAGAGAGCCCGGGGCCAGTCACCGGGCTCCTGCTTGGGGCTGTTGTCGCCTCATGTTGGTGCTGAAGCTCGGGGAGTGGGCCTGGGCCTTGCCGTGGCGCAGCACAATAGCCGGTGTCTCCAAGGCATGGGAGGCGGCGAGCGATACCTGTATGGTGAGGTACCTGCCTCCCTTGCCCGAACTGGTCGCCTCAAGATGGGCACCGGTCTTGGCTATGGGCTGCCGAAGCTTGTCTTCTCACTGATAAAATCCCTGGGGCTACGTGCGCCATCCCGGGGTGTAGCACTTGGGGATGTCGCCGGCCCCAGCGCTGCTCCTTTCAGCGGAGCCAAGGCTGTTGCAGAGGAAGGGAGCTTCTTCCTGCCTACCGAGATAGGTAGCGGCGTTCCGGAGGTGTTCTAGACGATGCCGCTACCGTTTCTTGCTTCTTCAAGGTAGGCGCCGGGTTTTGGCAGTTACTCCACGCAGCTCCTGAGTGCACATCACCCACAGGCCGTAGTGGGCGCTCAACCTTTGGAGCACCTCCCCGTCGCGGTGATGGCGAGAAGATGAAGGAGGATGGATGGAGCGGGAGGCATGCCTTTGAGGCAGGATACGACGTCACTTGCGCTCTTGTACTTGCGCCAGTGGCCTGTCGTCTTGGCTCCAACTCTTCCCTTCCTCCTTGGCGCTCTTTTTCTGCCACCAGTAGTCCTCTGTTTCAATCCTCGGCATGCTTCCTCATGGATTCCGGCTTCGTGCACCCTGCTGTGTCTTGCCGTCCCTGGCGGAGGTGATAAGGGAATCACTGTTATTGATCCCTTCACCGCCACCTCTGCCTGGGCGCTGCTTTTGTCCCCTTTGTCGGAACCCCGATCCTAAGTCACACCGGTCTAGCATGTAACACAACATATCACTTTGCGGCCTCACGCACGGTATCCCCACGGGTGCCACCTTACCTGGCCCGGGACCGTTTGCGCATTTTGGCTCAGGTGTATGATAGTGTCGCTAGCATCCATATGACAGAGATCCCGGGCCGACATGACCAGTTATAAACCAAAAGTGGCACTAAATTACAGAGACAGGCATACATGACCCAGCAACGAACGTGTCGGTCATCAACGTATGAACCCAAGTCGTAGCAAGCTACAAGGACTTATAGGAACAATGCGTGACATTTCCCCTAAGGGACAGACACAGGAATGAAGAAGGACACATTCCGGTCAGCCTAAGTGTTCCGGAGCAGTAGCAAGCTACCAAGGCTCAGTGGAAGCACTAGGAGACATTTCCCTGTAAGATAGGCTACCAAGGTTAAACAACTAGATGTCGGATCCCACACATACCAAGCATTTCAATAACATACAAACAATATGCTCGATATGTGCAAATACAACATGGCATCACAACAAGACTCTAAGAAACAAAGTATTTATTCATTAGGCTCCGAGGAGCCAGATATTACAAACATGGGTCTCATGACCCAACATTCAGAGCATACAAGCAACAAGCGGAAGCATACATGTCTGAGTACAGACATCTACAAATGAAAAAGGCTGATGAGCCTGACTATCTACAACACTCGTCCAAGATCGTAGCCGAGGTAACAAGCTACTTGTCGAAGTCCAAGCGGAACTACTAGAGAGAGAGAAGTCTCATCTGCAAAACATAAATTAAGCAAACATGAGTACAAAGCTACTCAGCAAGACTTACATCAGATCCTATCATACATGCATTTGTATCAAGAAGGCACAGTGGGGTTTAGTTGCAGCAAGCCAGCTTTGACTCAGTGGCTATCCTGTACTACGATTGCTGGTAACTTTGAGGTGGCGCACAATAGTCCACTAATCACCATCAAATACACCACTATGGATTCATCCCCGTCTCCCTACGAGAAGGCCATCCATAGCACTCACACTTGTCTTGAGTATTTCTAGAGTATCCACTTCAAGTTGTCTATGTACCACGTAAGCATCCAAGAAGTCCATAACCGTGGACCCGACTATTCGAATAGATCATGATAAACCCTGCAGGGGTGTACTTCTTCACACACGCTCTCGCCACTTACCGCCATGTACACGACGTGTATATCGGGAACCTTCAAGCGGAAGCCTGGCGAGGGTGTCGGCCACGACCTGACTAACCACACAAGACTCTAGTCCAGGTTTATCGCCTATTCGGGTTCCATCCGCAAGGGAGTCCGGCCGAGGTTTCCATCACGGCCCCAAACGATGTGTATAGGGTTCCCGAGCCCACCATCCTGGTGCCACTCGGTACACCGGGCCACGTGTGACTAGTCTGTCCCAAGCCCACCCTGTCGGGTGCCACCTGGTAGAGAAATAACACTACCTACAAACACCAGAAACTAGTTGCCACTCCTGGAAAGAGATCAAGTTGATTAATAAGCCGAGGGGGGTCGAGTTACTGGAACCCAATGTGTGGTAGTAGCTAGTCAATGGACAACATACACAGAACTCAGTGCTTAAGGACGGTTCCAGTGAGACAACCCACCATGTACTCCTACATGGCCTCTCACCACTACCTTTACCAAAACGTGTTCACACACTTAACGCTCAGCATCAGAACATATCACTGCACTCCAATTCATTCCCAATGAATCAGACCTGACACACTCTAAGCAATAGCAAGCAAGGCATGGTAAGATCACAACATGGCTTCAAACAACTCCTACACATGCTAGTGGGTTTCAACTATTTACTGTGACAATGACAGGTCATGCAGAGGAATGGGTTCAACTACCGCAGCATAAAGTAGCAGTTGAATCGTTGTTGTCCTAATGCAATAACAGGGAGCATGAGCGAGAGAGTAGGATTGTATCGGAATGAACAAAGGGGTTTGCTTGCCTGGTATAACAACGTGTAGAGCACTCCTCCTCTGACAGGTACTCTGGAACGGTCTCCGGAGCAGAACCTATCGAGAAGGACGGTGCCAGCAATCAAACACAAGCATATGCAACAATATGATGCATGAATATGGCATGAAGATATGATGTTGTTTGAGCTAATGCAACTAGCATTTTATTTGGTTGAATTCCATCTGAACCAAGGGTTCAAATGCAACTCTAAAATAAGCATTTATAAATGCCATTTATGTGTTTTCATATAATCAGTACGTATAACTTCATTTGTCATGCATGAAAATGGTACAAATGGACAGATTGAATTTTTCTGATAATTTTTTATATATAAATTATTTCATTCTGAGCTACGGTTGAATTTCTGTGATTTTTTTGAAGTTTAAACCAATTTCTGAAATAAATAAATCATTTAAGATTTTTTAAATTCCAGAACTGGAATACTGCGTCAGCATGACCCAAGCATGACGTCAGCAGGTCAACCAGGCTGACCAGAGTCAAACCTGACAGTGGGGTCCACTGGTCAGTGACTCAGTTAATTAACTGGGTTAAATAACACTAAAACTAATCCTAACAGAAAGTCAGCAGGGCTGGGCTCACATGTCAGTGGCTAATCTAATTAACAAAATTACTTAATTAAAACTAAACGGTAAACTAACTGGAGGGGTGGGGGCCCACCTGTCATTCACCCAGGGGGTCAAATCCTGGTCAACCCCCGGCTAACACGCGGGCGTTTAGCCGCCGGCGGCAGCGAACGCGGCGGAGGGCGTCGGGATTGGGCCTCCTGCGTCGAAATGGACGGCCGAGGCCATCTGCAGGCAGCGGAGGCTCGCCCACATCCATTCACGCCGACGGGAGGGTGCGGGGGCATCGGAGCTGGCCGGAACGAAGCTCGCGGCGGCGCCGGAGTTCGGGCCTCGTCGGAAACGAAGCTACGGGGCACGGGGAGGCGAACGGCTGGTTGATACGGCCTCCTGGTGAAGCACCGACTGCAGCGACGTGCTCGGTTTTGAGCGTGCGTGGCTATGGCCATGGCGGCGGCATCGGCGGCGGCGGCGAGCTTCGGTCAGCAAGGGGGCGTCACCTAGAGGGCGTAAACGACGGCAAGGACAGGGGGAAGACCAAGGGGCTCACTGGGAGGCGACGGAGTAGCTTAGTGGGCTCGGGGACGTCCCGGAGACGGAGAATCAACGGTGACCTCCGGTGGCCAGATGCGGCGGTGATGAGCTTGAGGGCGTCAACTCCAGGCATCCGAGGGCGCGTGCTTCAGCTTGGAGCTTCAAGGTATCGTGGCGGAGCTGATGGACATGCTGGCTAGGCGAGGAAGACTTGGTGGGCGCGGCGGCAGCGAGCGGCAGCGACGGTGGCGCTCGGGTCCGAGCGACAGAGAGAGACGGAGGAGGGGAGAAGCGACGAGAGAGGGCCAGAGAGGTTTGTGGAGGCGCGTGGCAACGTCCGGAGCTTCAAGGCGGCGAGGGGGAGGGGCAAGCAGGCAGGAGGCGTGGCGGCCATGTGCGAGAGCGGTGGGCGCGTGCCCCTGCGTCATGTCATCGCCAGGAGGACGATGACTGGCAGCTGGGCCGGCGCAGTGCCAGGCCAGCAAGTGGCCCAGGTAAAACTCTAACCCTTTTTATTTCTTTCTTTTCTATTTTTCTGACATTTTTTTGATTTAAACTAAAACATTTTAAAACTTCTGACATTTTTTTGTAGGGACTAGAAGGAGTAATCCGAGCCCCACAAAATCCAGAATTATTGGACATATATAAAATATAATATATATATAT
>LR738711.1:402469564-402481105 GCA_902687465.1 Secale cereale | reverse complement strand
TATATATATCCAATGCAAATAATTATTGCATTAATTCCTAATGCCCCAAATAAATATTAATGAGCTCCTAAAAATATTGGTTTGATTTTTATCTCTAGCCAATATTTTCAGAGAGCAACATGAACATTTTCTTGGACCTTTTTGGAGCAATTTATATTTGGGTCATTTTTCAAAAGGGTTTCTGAGTGTTTCACAAGTCCTCAATTCAATTTCATTTGAAATTTAAACATGAAGAAGACATCAAGACTAGCCTAGTGCATACCAGAACTAGGGTTGTGACAACTCGCCCCCACTCGAAAGAATCTCATCCCGAGAATCAAGAGTCGGCGGAAAGAAGGAGGGGTACTCCAGTCGGAGACGATCTTCTCGCTCCCAAGTAGCTTCTCTCTCGGAATGATGAGACCACTGAACCTTGAGAAACTTGATGTTACGACGTCGAGTGACACGTTTTGCTTGATCCAGAATGCGAACAGGATTCTCTCGATATGTGAGGTTAACTTGGAGATCAAGCGTTTCGTGGTCCACTTCGCGGATGGGATCCGAGAAGCAACGCCTGAGTTGAGAGACGTGGAACACATCATGTACTCGATAAAGATGTGGAGGTAGTTCCAACTGGTAGGCAACCTCTCCTCGTTTAGCGAGAATGCGAAAAGGACCAATGTAACGAGGAGCCAACTTGCCCTTGATACCGAAACGATGGGTACCCTTCAAAGGGGTAACCCGAAGATAAGCTTTGTCGCCAACTTCATAAGCCACTTCCTTATGATGACGATCATACTGGCTCTTTTGGTGAGATTGAGCTGTTTTCAAATTCTCACGAATGATGCGAACTTGCTCTTCTGCTTCCTGGATCATATCCGGTCCAAAGAATTGTCTTTCACCAGTTTCTGACCAGTTCAAAGGTGTTCGACATCTTCGTCCATAGAGTATCTGAAAAGGAGATTTCTTGAGACTGGATTGATAGCTATTGTTATAAGAAAACTCGGCGAAAGGAAGGCATTTCTCCCAATCCATACCGAATGAGATAACGCAAGCTCTAAGCATGTCTTCGAGAATTTGGTTGACCCGTTCCACCTGACCACTTGATTGAGGGTGGAAAGCGGTACTGAAAGAAAGATGGGTGCCCATGGCAGTCTGGAAACTCTCCCAGAAATGAGAAGTGAAAAGACTACCACGGTCTGAATTGATCTCTAGTGGGACACCATGAAGTGACACTATTCGAGAAATATACAAATCAGTGAGCTGACTAGCAGTGATACTCTCTCGAACAGGTAGAAAGTGAGCCACTTTGGACAGACGATCAATGACTACGAAGATAGCATTATTCCCTCTCTTAGACCTGGGAAAGCCGGTGATGAAGTCCATTCCAACTTTATCCCATTTCCACTCAGGAATAGCTAAGGGCTTAAGGGTGCCAGCAGGTCTTTGATGTTCTGCCTTAACGCGACGACAAACGTCACATTTAGCAATGAACTCAGCAATTTCTCTCTTCATCCTAGTCCACCAGAACCTCTGGCGTAGGTCCTGATACATCTTAGTACTACCGGGATGAATCGTGAGAGGAGATTCATGAGCCTCCTTAAGGATCAGTTGTCGCAGATGTTGCTTCTTGGGAACCACCAAGCGATTCTCGAAGAACACAACACCCCGATCATCCATAGAGAAACATCCACCAATCCCCTTGGCAATATTTCTCTTGATCCGGGTAATCCCCGTATCATGCTTCTGGGCTTCTATGATATGATCCATAAGAGTAGGTTTTGCCACCAAGGTTGAAAGGAATCCGTGAGGAGCAATGTGAAGGTTAAGCTTGCATAATTCCTCATGGAGAAGTGGTTTGCCCTGCTGCAACATGAGATTGTTGCAATATGACTTACGACTTAAAGCATCAGCCATAACATTGGCCTTGCCTGGGGTGTAAGTAATCCCTAAGTCGTAATCTGAGATCAACTCCAACCAACGTCTTTGCCTAAGGTTCAATTCTGGCTGGGTTAAGATATACTTGAGACTCTGGTGATCGGTGTAGATCTCGCAACGATTACCAAGGAGGTAATGTCGCCAGGTCTTAAGTGCATAGACTACGGCTGCAAGCTCTAGATCATATGTAGGATAATTCTCCTCATGTGGATGCAACTGTAGAGATGCATAGGCAATCACATGACGATCCTGCATAAGAATGCAACCTAGTCCCTGTCGTGAGGCATCACAATAGATAACAAAGTCCTTAGTGAAATCCGGTGGCACAGGTATGGGAGCAGAAGTCAGGGGTCTTTTCAGTTCCTGAAAACTGTGCTCACACTGTGGGGACCACTCAAACTTTTTATCTTTCTTGAGAGAGTTCCGTGAGAGGTTTGGCCACTTTCGAGAAGTTTTCAACAAAGCGGCGACAATAGCTGGCTAGACCAAGGAAACTCCTAACTTGTTTAACTGTTTCAGGCGGAGTCCAATCAAGAACGGCCTGAACTCTCTCGGGATTGACAGCGATGCCCTTACCAGAGATTACGTGGCCGAGATAGGTCACTTCTGGCAACCAAAATTTGCACTTGGAGAACTTGGCATAAAGGCGGTGCTCTCTAAGTTTTTCTAGAACAAGCCTAAGATGTTCGGCATGCTCTTCCTCGTTCTTCGAGTAAATAAGAATATCATCGAGGTAAACCACGACGAACTTATCTAAGTACTTCATGGAGATCGAGTTCATCAAGCAGGAGAATGTGGCTGGAGCATTGGTTAGACCGAAAGACATGACGGTGTCCTCGTACTGGCCATAACGAGTGACAAAAGACGTCTTAGGAATGTCTCCGTTTCTAGTCTTGATTTGATGGTAGCCTAACCTCAAATCCATCTTGGAGAAGACTGAGGATCCAGCGAGCTGATCATACAGGTCGTTGATCCTGGGGAGCGGATACTTGTTCTTTATCGTGACCAAATTAACGGGACAATAATCTACAACCATCCGTTCCGTGCCATCCTTCTTCTTGACGAAGAGGACGGGACAAGCCCAAGGAGAAAAACTAGGACGGATGAAACCCTTTTGCAAGGACTCATCAAGTTGTTTCTTAAGCTCAGCTAGTTCTAGGGGTGCCATCTTGTAAGGTCTCCTAGAAATTGGAACAGTTCTTGGGATAAGATCTATGACAAACTCTACATCCCTGTCAGGTGGAACACCTGGTAGTTCCTATGGAAAAACATCCGGAAAGTCACGGACTACCGGGATATCTTCAAGGTCTGGAAGGGGGCTGGCATTAAGAGAATAGAGTTGACGCTTTGCAACTCTAGTGGAGACGGTGACTATGTTGCCAGATGGATGTGTAAGCTGAACATACCTAGTGTAACAATCAATCTTGGCATGATGAGCTGTCATCCAGTCCATACCCAAGATGATGTTACTATCCGAAGACTTGAGGGCTATAAGTGAGGCAAGGAATACAAGTCTGCCAACAAGGATTCCATTACCATGGCTTATTCTGGTAGTTTGCCATCTAGACCCTGGGGTTTGGATTTCAAGCGGAGGTCGCATATCACAAAATGACATGTCGTGCAAACGGGCATAGCCTTCAGAAATGAAGTAGTGAGATGCTCCGGTATCGAATAGAACCGAACCCGGATGGCAATTGACAATGAGTGTACCAAGAACGACATTTGGATCAACATGAGCGTCTTTAGCTGAGACGTGATGCACACGTCCATGTTTAGTGGGAACTAAATTGGCACTGATCGTCTTGCGTGGTGGCTTACTACGAAGAACGGACTTCTCGGGCTGGGGTGGAGCAAGACCGGCCTGAGAGCAGTCACGTGCATAGTGTCCTGGTTTTCCGCATGTAAAGCAAGTCCCTGAGGTAGGTCGTGGACCCGCATTGACAAGCGGTTTACCAATGGGCTTGGGTGGAGCATAAGACTGAGCTGGATGAGGCACCTCGTAAGATGGCCTCGGAGGATATCTGGGTGGAAGAGCGGAGTTTGGAACCCAAATCCGGCGCTTCTGGGAACTAGTGCCGGAGCAAGATCCCAAATCACGGGTGTGCTTACAAGACTCCTCGTAAGTGAGCTGAGCGGTCTCTGCATTGATGGCCTTGTTCACAAGAGCCAGGAATGTATGGCAATGATGCAAGTGAAGATCACGATGCAGCTTGGGGTTGAGACCCTTCCGGAACCTAGACTGCTTCTTGGCGTCCGTGGACACCTCTTCTGTAGCATAACAGGCGAGGTTTTCAAACTCTCTACTGTAAGCATCAACAACCATCTTAGCCTGGGTAAGACTACATAACTCTTCTCTCTTGCGATTGATGAGAGCTTGAGGAATGTGATGCTCGCGAAAAGCCTGAGCGAAAAGCCTCATAGTTCTGCCACCAGAGACTAGCAGGACCTTCCAGGTGATATGTGGCATAGATGACCTTGTCCTCTTCAGCTACGTTTGCAGAACGCAACTTGTGAGTGATACTATCGAGCCAGTCATCTGCATCGAGCGGCTCAATGGGATGATGGAAGGTGGGTGGTTTCAGACGAATGAAGTCATGAATGGTTGCTGACTCTTTGCACTGATGTGTGGTGTTCTCCTCAATACGTGCCAACAAGCGGTTAGACTCTCGCTTGTTCCTCTCCATCTCTAACATGACCTCTGCCAACGAAGGCTGGTCGGGAGGATCCTCCTCATCCCTACGACCTCCGTGGTTCTTTCTACGAACAACTGAACCTCGGGTAGCTGACGACATCCTGAGAATTGAAACCAAGGACGGAATCAACATCAACCAGGCTGTAGAAGGTAGGACAAGAAATGGTTATCTCTCGAACTCCTAGGATAAATCCGGCAGCATAACGGCAGTAAATGCTCTGAATGATACATCCTGCTAACAAAGCGTAGTACAACAACTCAACATCATCACTCAAGGTTCTGTGATAGTACTAAACAATCTACACCGGAAGAACTTGAAAACAAGAGTAGGACTCTGATCGACCAATCCTATGGAACTACGGAGTAGTAACTCGTGATCCTAATAACCGGATAAGAAGCCTAGTTCCTTAACCCCGTAGGAAAGGTAGGATGACTCAGATCAGAAGACATGAGGTATAAGGAGTAAAAGAGCCTTACGTTCCCTTCCACAATCAATTCCCTTATATAACTAAAGAATTTCTAGACTCAACTTCGACCAGTTTGGCTTGGTAATCCTACAGGCAGTCAGGCTCTGATACCAAAGCTGTCGGAACCCCGATCCTAAGTCACACCGGTCTAGCATGTAACACACCATATCACTTTGCGGCCTCATGCACGGTATCCCCACGGGTGCCACCTTACCTGGCCCGGGACCGTTTGCGCATTTTGGCTCACGTATATGATAGTGTCGCTAGCATCCATATGACAGAGAACCCGGGCCGACATGACCAGTTATAAACCAAAAGTGGCACTAAATTACAGAGACAGGCATACATGACCCAGCAACGAACGTGTCGGTCATCAATGTATGAACCCAAGTCGTAGCAAGCTACAAGGACTTAAAGGAACAACGCGTGACATTTCCCCTAAGGGACAGACACAGGAACGAAGAAGGACACATGCCGGTCAGCCTAAGTGTTCTGGAGTAGTAGCAAGCTACCAAGCCTCAGTGGAAGCACTAGGAGACATTTCCCTGTAAGATAGGCTACCAAGGGTAAACAACTAGGTGTCGGATCCCACACATACCAAGCATTTCAATAACATACACACAATATGCTCGATATGTGCAAATACAACATGGCATCACAACAAGACTCTAAGAAACAAAGTATTTATTCATTAGGCTCCGAGGAGCCAGATATTACAAACATGGGTCTCATGACCTAACATTCAGAGCATACAAGCAACAAGCGGAAGCATACATGTCTGAGTACAGACATCTACAAATGAACAAGGCTGACGTGCCTGACTATCTACAACACTCGTCCAAGATCGTAGCTGAGGTAACAAGCTACTTGTCGAAGTCCAAGCGGAACTACTAGAGAGACAGAAGTCTCATCTGCAAAAAATAAACTAAGCAAACATGAGTACAAAGGTACTCAGTAAGACTTACATCAGATCCTATCATACATGCATTTGTATCAAGAAGGCACAGTGGGGTTTAGTTGCAGCAAGCCAGCTTTGACTTAGTGGCTATCCTGTACCACGATTGCTGGTAACTTTGAGGTGGCACACACGAGTCCACTAATCACCATCAAATACACCACTGTGGATTCATCCCCGTCTCCCTACGAGAAGGCCATCCATAGCACTCACACTTGTCTTGAGTATTTTTAGAGTATCCACTGCAAGTTGTCTATGTACCACGTAAGCATCCAAGAAGTCCATAACCATGGACCCGGCTATTCGAATAGATCATGATAAACCCTGCAGGGGTGTACTTCTTCACACACGCTCTCGCCACTTACCTCCAAGTACACGACGTGTATCTTGGCAACCTTCAAGCGGAAGCCTGGCGAGGGTGTCGGCCACGACCTGACAAACCACACAAGACTCTAGTCCAGGTTTATCGCCTATTCGGGTTCCATCCACAAGGGAGTCCGGCCGAGGTTTCCATCACGGCCCCAAACAATGTGTACAGGGTTCCCGAGCCCACCATCCGGGTGCCACTCGGTACACCGGGCCACGTGTGCCTAGTCTGTCCCAAGCCCACCCTGCCGGGTGCCACCTGGTAGAGAAATAACACTACCTACAAACACCAGAAACTAGTTGCGACTCCTGGACAGAGATCAAGTTGATTAATAAGCCGAGATGGGTCGAGTTACCAGAACCCAATGTGTTGTAGTAGCTAGTCATTGGACAACATACACAGAACTCAGTGCTTAAGGACGGTTCCTGTGAGACAACCCACCATGTACTCCTCACTACTAGGAAAAGGGCTATAGATGGAATTGATACTAATGGCGCACCAGACAAGCAGTGCGCCATTAGTATATACTAATGGCGCACCAAACTCTCATACGCCATTAGAGTTCAAACTACTAATGGCACACCTGGCCCAGGGTGTGCCATTAGTATCAAAAAGTTTTTTTATTGAACTAGTGCGCCTATCCAGACACACTAATGGCGCATCCAGACAAAGTGCACCATTACTAGTTGTAACTAGTAATGGCGCACCAGCAGTAAAGTGCGCCATTAATGTCCTTTTTTTATTATATTTTTTATTCTTTTTTTTGAGAAACTATTAATGGCGCACTGTTCCATAGTGCGCCATTACTAGTTTAAACTACTAATGGCGCACTGTGGGACAGTGCGCCATTAGTATTGTTTTTTTTTGTTTCAAAACTAGTAATGGCGCACTAACTGAAGATGCACCATTAGTAACCTTGATTACTAATGGCGCATTTATAGTGGGTGCGCCATTAGTAAGTGGGCAGCAACAAGATATTTTGGACAGCCTCTCCTACCCACGCTCACTTTCTCCCCACTTCATTCTCTCCACCTCCTCCTTGTCTCGAGTCCCTCCTCTTTTTCACCTCATTTCCACCATATATTCATTCAAATTAAGTGGTTAAATTACCTTGTTTTGATAGGTAAGTAAGGGGGGAAGCTATATTTATGTTGTTCTCCATACAACAATGTGCACATGCACTTTTTATGGCCTAGCAAGATCTATGTATGTTCGTGGTGTTGCATATGTTTGTCGTGTCGCTTATGTGTTTGTGTTTGGAGGTGTACCGGTACTTGACATGCGATAGTTGCCAATATTTTCCCGGAATGTTGATTCATTTCCGTTTCGGTGAGAATTTTGGCATTAAGCATTCTTTTTTGTCCTATTTTTAGGGAAAGTCATGGCAAATTTTTTCTTGGTTCCAAAATATCATTTTGCTCTACCCCGCAGGCGACCATGGTGCGCACGATGACCGAAGGCATCGTGAATAGGTTTTTGAGGTCCGCGAAGGCTGAGATGCTTCAAAAGAACGAGACAGAGATAAGATGTCCGTGTCGAAGATGCAAGCTGAAGAGCCTTATTGCGGACCCGGATTCCGGGCAGGTGCGGGACCACCTGCTCTTGCATGGTTTCATGGATGGCTATCGGTGGCAAGGTGATGAAGATGACTACGAAGTCGTCCATGGGGGCCGGGCAAGAAATGAGGAAGGGCAGCAAGACAACCACCGCGGCTTGGGCGGGCGAGAAGACGAAGAATCCCCAGGAGATGATCACGATGGTGATGCTGTACGCAGTCATCATGTAGAAGATGCAGGACATGATGATGTGGAAGATGCCGGAGCAGACGACAGGCATGATCATGAAGATGATGATGCCGGCGGAGCAGACGACGCTGGACCATCGATGGGCTGGGTGCAGGACCCTCATATTCAAGAGCTGCTTCTCAAGCAGACCGATAACGCAAGAGCTGCCGCCCGAGAGAAAGCCAAGATGGATCAACTTGAGTTAGACGCGGTTACTCCATTGTATGAAGGAAGGATACCCGCCTGAAAGTAACGCTCATGGCTCTGGAGATGAAGGTAAAACACAAAATGACCGACGCATGCTTCGACGAGAACATGTCATTCTGGCACGAACGTCTTCCCAAGGGGAACAAGTGCCCCACCAGTTTGGAGGAGGCGAAGAAAATCGTGTGTCCTCTGGATTTACCGCACGTGAAATACCATGTGTGCATGAACAATTGCATCATTTATCGGGACGAGCACGCGGAGTCTACCATATGTCCGGTGTGCGGCGTCACTTGATACAAGAATAGGAAGAAAGCACCTCGAAAAGTGGTGTAATACTTTCCGATCACTCCTCGTCTGCAGCGGTATTTCGCGGACCGTAAGGTAGCAAAGCTCCTGCGTTGGCACGCGGATAGGGAGGAGAAGAAGCGAGAAGATGACGCAAATGATCCGGAGATAGATAAAAAAGACAAGATGCTGAGTCACCCTAAGGATGCGAGCCAGTGGCAAGCGTTGAACTTCGAAGACCTAGAATTTGGGAACGATCCAAGGAACATCGTGCTGGGCGCAAGCACCAATGGAGTCAATCCGTTTGGCAGCCAGAGAAGCACACATAGCACCTGGCCTGTGTTTGTGTGGATGTACAACCTTCCCCCCTGGTTGTGCATGAAGAGGAAGTATATTCACATGAGTATGCTAATTGAAAGACCGAAACAACCAGGGAACGACATCAATCTGTATTTGGGGCTGCTGAAAGAGGAGCTAGACACGCTGTGGGAAACGCCAGCCAATACGTGGGATGCCACAAAGAAAGAATATTTCCAAATGAGAGCCGCGCTGCTCACGACGGTGCACGACTATCTCGGTTACGGATATGTCACGGGGCAGGTGGTCCACGGATTTTCTGGATGCGTCAGGTGCATGGATGACACAACGTATCGCCAGCTAGATAGAGATCCCGGGTCTTCGAAAACCGTGTTCATGGGACATGGAAGGCGGCTTCGCGACGATGACCTGTGGAGAAAACACAAGGATCAGTTCGATGGTGAAACCGAACCCCGAGGACGCCCGCGTACGAGGAGCGGCGAGGAAATAGACGAGCTGTTGAAAAATTGGAAAGATTGCCCACTGCCGGGAAAGAAGCAAAAGGCGCCAGAGCCGGGAAAGAAGCGAAAGGCGCCAAAGCCGCTGCTGAAGGTATGGAAAACGAGGTCTGTTTTCTGGGACTTTCCGTACTGGAAGATCCACCATGTGCCTCACAGCCTTGATGTAATGCATATCACGAAGAACGTGTGCGAGAGTCTGCTTGGTACCCTGCTCAACATGCCAAAGAGGACCAAAGATGGGCCGAAAGCAAGGGCAGACTCGAAATCAATGTGCATCAGGCAGGAGCTTCACGCTATATATGATAATCATGATGATGATGATGATGATGATGATGATGATGAGGCGAAGCAGGACACGGAAAGTCATCGCAAAGGCAAAAAGGCCAAAAAGACCAAAAATGACTACCCTCCCGCGTGCTCCACTCTAAGTCAGGAGGAGATCGAGCAGTTTTTCACCTGCCTCGTAGGAGTACAACTTCCTTACGGTTACGCGGGGAAGATAAGCAGATACCTAGACCGGGCGAAGCTGAAGTTCAGCGGGATGAAGTCTCACGACTGCCACGTGCTGATGACGCAGATACTTCCAGTTGCAATCCGTGGGATCATGGACGCGCACGTCCGTGAAACCCTATTTGGCATATGCAACTTTGTCGACGTCATCTCTCGGAAGTCTGTTGGCGTGAGGCAACTCAGAAGGCTACAGGAAGAGATCGTGGTGATACTATGCGAGCTTGAGATGTACTTCCCGCCCGCATTCTTCGACGTTATGGTGCATCTGCTGGTCCATATCGTGGACGATATCATCCAACTCGGGCCGACGTTCCTGCACAGCATGATGCTGTTCGAAAGGATGAATGGTGTCATCAAAGGATACGTTCGCAACATGTCACGTCCAGAGGGAAGCATAGCCAGGGGCTTTCTGACGGAAGAGAGCATCTCCTACTGCACGAATTATCTAGGCATCGAGAACCCCGTTGGTCTGCCCGTCAACAGGCACCTCGGCAGGCTCGCTGGATGGGGTCACCGTGATGGTCGCCACGAAATGCATGTCGACTTCGAGGGTCGACTCGCCGACTTTGAAAGAGCAAACCTAGTCGCGCTACAACACATAGACGTGGTCGATCCTTGGGTGGTATAGCACAAAACCTTTCTTGAGAAGACATACAATGACCGAGGCCAACAGAGGACGGACGGAGATATAATCAAAGAGCACAACTCATGTTTCACGCGTTGGTTCAAGCAGAAGCTTCTGTAGTACCCTTTACATGAGGATTCTTCCGCGGAAGAACAACTCATATTCGCCTTATCACAGGGCGCCGAGCACAACCTGATGACCTATGAGGCGTACGATATCAACGGCTACACATTCTACACTGAGGCCAAGGACATGAAGAGCAATGGTTATCAGAACTCCAGGGTAACAATGGAATCCTACACCGGTAATGACAAGGACAGATACTACGGAAGGATCGAGGAGATCTGGGAGCTGAGCTACGCTGGAGAGAAGGTCCCGATGTTCCGTGTCAGATGGGCCAAGAGCGTCCTAAAAGAAGACCGGTATTTCACCACCATGGTTATACCCGAAGCGAAATCCAAGACCGCGGGCGCAAAAGTCACCGCGAAAAATGAGCCATGGGTACTGGCTTCCCAAGTTGACCAATGCTTCTTCATTACCGACCCGTCAAAGCCCAGTCGTGTTGTCGTGAGGAGAGGCAAAAGGAAGACCATCGGAATGGATGGAGTAGCCAATGAGCAAGACTTCGACAAGTACGGTGACCCGAGGATCGAGCATGACGACGATGATGAAGTAGCAGCATACACCACAAGAAGAAGCAGGACCACCCTACCTAAAGGACGTCCGTTCCACAGAAGAACTCCATTTGCGAAAAAGAAGGGCAAGAAGATTGTGAACAGATAGCTAGCTAAGATCGATTGTATTTAAATCGTAGCCTTCATTTCTCGATTGTATTTCATGGGCACTTTTTGAACTATCATGAATATTTTTAAATTTCATGGACACTCGATCTCGACCCCCCTCCATCTCGATCG
>LR738711.1:402442752-402469554 GCA_902687465.1 Secale cereale | reverse complement strand
AACCGCCGCCGCCGACCCCCCGCACCCTCCCCCGCTCCACCGGCATTACTGTTTGATGATATTTAAAAAAAATTATTACTGTATTATAAAAAAATATTACTGTTATGATTTAAACAAGTTTGAACATATTTAAACACAAATAAGTATCAAACATCATTTTAAATGCATAAAAAAATTGTGGAGCATGGGAATCGAACCCAGGACCTCCTGGTGTAAGAACTGGCTGCTGACCAGTCGAGCTAGTAGAGGACACTTGATGTGGATCAGGTCAGGTGGAAGATAACCTGTTGGCTCGAGAAGAAAAAAAAATATACTAATGGCGCACCAGGGTGAGGTGCGCCATTAGTATGTATGCACTTATGGTGCACCGAGGGGTGGTGCGCCATTAGTATTGTCGCCCCCACCATCTCCATATCTCCTCCCCGGCCATCCCCAACCTAGCTATCCCCTCTCTTTCCCCGACTCCACAGACGCCGCCCCCGTGCCCCCGCGCCCCTCACCACCGCAGCTCCCCCGCGCCGCCGCCGCCACACCCCCGCGCCCCCCACCACCCGCCACGCGCCGCCCCCTCCACTATCTCCGCTCGCCGTCGTCGCCTTCGCGTGGGGAGGACATCCAGGAGGTCCGCGCCGGCCGGCTTCGTACGTCCACCAGGAGAGGAGGCCCGCGACCTCCCCGCCGTCTCCGCCCACCGTCGTCTCCGCCGTCTCCGCCCTCCGTCGTCTCCGCCGTCTCAGGTAACCCTCCTCCCTCTGCCTCTCTTCTCCTCTCTTCCTCCTCTTCCTCCCTCCCGGCCATGCCCTCTTCTTCTCTCTTTTGCTAGGTTTAGTTCAAATCCCTCTCGAATTTAGGTCAAATTAGGTTCAAACTTGCTTGCTGGAGGTTAACTAGGTCAAATTAATTAACTGCTAGGGATTAATTAGGTTTACTAGGTCCAATCCCTCTCGAATTAATTAACTAGGTTAACTAGGTCAAATTAGCAGTTAATTTAGTCTGAAAATGATAGTCCATAGTTGCACTGCAAGGCCTTTGTAACCTCAAAACAAGAAGGATAATATTCATGCTAAAACGATATTCAAAGATCGTCCTTGACACTGATGTTCAGAAGTTTAGCCAGCTCGCCGCTTTCATATGCGTCAACGGTATCTTCTGTTCATCCTTAAACACAGCCTTCGCCCTTTTACAATACCTGCAAAAATTGAGTACTTAAACACACTGTTTCTTCTGAGAGTACGAAAACACTAAAATGTGGTAAGTTGACAGTAGTTGGGTTCTGCATCTATGGGCAGCAGCAGATCCAGGAACAGAGTAGGTGCGGGGCTAAATTATGATAGGCGTTTTTTTACCAAATGTTAAACAACACACGCCATAGTAGGAGCACATTACCACTGACACTAACATAAATCTCTAATCTCCAGATCAAACTCACCAATTGGTTTTCGAAGCCAGAGATCGTCAATAATTTCATCCATATTCACTATGTGCTCTTTTCATTAACAACACAATGTGTCTGCATCTTTGTGTTACAAACTTTTGCTAGTTCCAGGCATCTTTTGGGTATTATCTATCCACCCTATGCAAATTATGAAATTACAAAAGACAAAACACAGTCTAATTAGAATTAAGCATGCATCCATTCAAACATACACTAGTTTTCTAGTTACAATATATTTGGGGTATCACGAGATGGAATAAACAAGGATAAATTTACACACCACCCTAGGAGTTAATCGTACTATCAGTACCGCTAGGTCAAAATAGGTAAAACTAGGTCAAACAGCTTGAATGGCTAAATTAGGTTCAAACTTGCTTGCTGGAGGTTAACTAGGTCAAATTAATTAACTGCTAGGGATTAATTAGGTTAACTAGGTCAAATCCCTCTCGAATTAATTAACTAGGTTAACTAGGTCAAATTAGTAGTTAATTTAGTCTGAATCTGAACTTGTGTTGCTGCTGCATCTCTCTCGAATTAATTAACTAGGTCAAAGGGAGGGAAAAAGAAGTCAATCATGTGAAGGAAGGAAGGAAGGAAGGTGCCTGAGTTTTACTAGTTGGTTGAATTTTCGTCCTTCCTTGTAAAACTGGTCGAAAAAGAAAATGAAAGGTCCAACTCTCTCTAGCAAGAAACAAACTTGCTTGCTGGAGGTGGTGCCTGGCCTGGCATGCTAGTTGCTTAGCTTAATTGCTGTTAGAGTTAGTAGTTAATTGCTTAGCTTAATTGCTGTTAGAGTTGAGTTACAGCTGATGCATGATGGTGCTGTCAAATTAAGTTAAGTGTATATACACTAGCAGCTACCCTATATATGCGCGTGTTTTTTTGGTTGATAAATAATAAGTCCACGCATACAACTTTATTTTTGGAAGGGAATGCAAATCTGGCTCAATTTATTACAGCAAGTGTATGTCTCTCTTATATATTTTGTTGTCTCTCTTATATTTCATAAATAATAAGGCCACGCATACATTTATTTTTTGTTTGTTGAAGGGAATGCAAATCTGGCTCATTTTATTGAGACAATACATCAGGTGTTTCTCTTATATATGTGTTGTTATTAAAAGTGGGTAATTAACCTAACTATCCATTTTTCCTTAGGTTAATATAAAAATGTCCAGTGGGCACATATAAATTCCTTTTACCTACTGTCTTGTATATATATTCGAAAATAATTGCTGCTAGCTGTTAATTTTACCTGAAGAGAAAAACTAGTGGTACTAGCTAGAATTTGGCACTGAAAAGCAAAAGCTACAATTAACTGCTGGTATTAGACATGCTTGACATTATATTAGTTTGTCTGGTTCTTGTTTTGGTAGTAGTAGTTTGCTTTGCTTATCCATGAGTATCAGTCAATTGGTGAACTTCGAGCAGCTTTTTGCTGGGTTTTGTCTCCGACCATCGTGTCGTGATGATTTTGCAGGTACCCCGAGAGGCCCTTGAGTTTGCTGGAATGTCGATTAACTTCCGTTCCAGCAAATTCGGGTACTCCATATGTCCTATTTTCAGCAAAGGTCATGCTGAAATTTTCCGTGAATTTTAGCATGACTTTGCTAAAAATAGGACATATGGGGTACTTGTGACTAATGCATGGGCCGGGGTATCTTAGTAGTTAATTAAGTAGGATCAAGTGCCCCTTTATTCTAGCTGCATTAAACCATAGGAGGCAATAGAGCCAAGTGATTAGGCCCAACTTAGAATTCTCTTTCCCAGCTTAGCTTTTAGGATGCCTCGGTGTCGACAAACCATAAATTATAAAACCTTGGCTTTTAGGGTGCCTCGGTGTCGATAAAAACCGAAATGATGAAAGCTTAGGCTTTTAGGGTGCCTCGGTGTCGAAATACCCTCAATTATAAAAGCTTAGCTTTTAGGATGCCTCGGTGTCGACAAACCCTAAATGATGAGACCATGATCTTGTTCCTTGACAATAACCATCTTTTTGACCAAACTTTGTTCCTATTTAGAGAGAAACATGGCCAACAACGATGAGACCGGAGGTTCGGGCGGCAAGGCATTCTGGGAGCTGTCCCAGGAGATGGAGGAACAACCTCACTTGTATGAGGACGCCGCCTTCCCCACCGATCCTGACACCATTGATGGTACCGCCGAGGATGACCCCACTAATGCCACCACTGATGGTGCCGCCGAGGATGCCACCACTGATGATGGCGGCGTACGCACAGATGGCAGCCAACCGAAGAGGCAACGGAAGGACCGGCGCCCGACCGGGCTCCGCGCCCTCAAGGAGGAAATTACTGAAGTGGACTCCGACGGGAATCCAACGGCGCCCGAACGAATAGTCAAGGGGTACTCGCTTCAGCTCGGGTGCATTCTCCGGAGCACCGTCTCGATCAACACCGAGAACCTGAGGCATCCTGACCGAGGGAATTTGCGCAACCTCCTCTTCACGAAGGTCCACGAACAATACAAGTTCCCCGCTGAATTTGAAAACACAAGCCTCAAAGGGAATAAAGTGAACAATGTTGCCCTCACGAAGATGAGCATGCCCTGTCTACTTGGAAAAGCAATGTGAAGAGAATGATCGAGAAAGGTGAGAGTTATGAGAAGATCAAGGAGAAAAATCCTTCGATCACCGAAGATGACTACAACGACTTCAAGATCAATTGCTCGAGCACCGCACACTCCGAATCAAGTCAGTGGGGGAAAGAAATGCGGGAGCTGAACTTAGAGGAACACACACTCGGTCCCGGCGGTTACAGAGTAGCGGAGCCTATATGGGACAAGGAGGAGGCGGACCGTGCCGAGCAAGGCCTACCGCCCCTCTTCGATAAATACGGTGACAAGCAGACCAGGAACTTTGTCAGGGCCCGGTACAAGAAGGACCCGAAAACAATGGAGCTTACCACGGTTACGAAGACCAGGGCGCTTGAGCTTGTTCTGGTAAGGAATACACCCCCGCGTAATTAGCTCCATATGGTTGCATTCTAATTAAGGAAGCCAAATTTCTAAATGGTTCACATTCCTTCCGCAGGCGACTGAAAGTTGTAGCGCGGGGTCGACTAAGAACAACCCTTGGGACACGACTCTAAATAGGGCGTTGAATGTAATGAAGAACAATGATAAGCTCAGTAAGCCGACGTCAGCTGGTCGTGTGGCCGGCAAAGGCTTGTCGACAAAATGGTCGTCATACTATAGCGCTGGTGGGAGAAAGGAGAAAAAGACCAGCTCGGAAAGCCAGGAACGCGAGGTTTAAGAACTCAAGGCACAGGTGGCGCGGATTCTGGAGATTGTCCAAGAGCAAGTGCAACAACAGCTCGGAGCGACGATGACCGCCATTGTGCCTACCTTGATCGAGGGGTTGAGTGCGTGGATTGCGGGCGGCCAACAGGGGCCGCCCCCGATTCCTAGCTTCACGGCCAGCAACTCGCAGAACGCGATGGCGGGGCCATTGGTGTCTCCGGCGGAGGCGGCATTGGTGTCTCCGACGCCGGCACGGGAGCTTAATGCACCCGGGTGTATGCCGACCGGCACCTCTGCAGCAAGCGGCCCATCCGTCAACTGCACGCCCGCCGTTGGCGGTGCCTCGACATTAGCCGAGCTCGACGCCATCATCACGGTAACTAATTAAGCCTCTCTCGGCCGAGGACTTCATCTCCTTGCCTTTGACTGGGCATCCCTGACGCCCTACATGTTTTCGCAAGGCGCCGCCGATGTTCCGTGCACTCTCCTGCACTTCGTGAACAACGAGTTGGTCGATGTCGCCAAGGGCAAAATTGTTCAACCGGGCAACCCCTTGTTCCACGGTACCTAGATGCCACCCAACTTGTTTAGGGTTCAACTGGTTCGGGTGCTGCCAGGCTGCGACGAGGTGTTACCTCCGATTCGACCCGTCGGGGCCGACGATGATGACGTGATGACCCTCAGTGCCTGCCTGAGCTCGCCCCTGCTTTGGCCGAAGAGCCAGATTCGTTTGGGGGCGGGGGACACCACCCCAAAGACAACACCGCCAGTCGTGCCGGCGCCAAGTCGGTCCCATGGCAAGACCGCCGCAACGGTGCTGGACATCCCTATGCCACTGGATCCAAACGTGCATATGGCACATGATCAGAACGACGACAACGATGTGTCAGGACCCCGATCCTAAGTCACACCGATCTAGCTGTAACACGTCATATCACTTTGCAGCCTCATGCACGGTAACCCCACGAGTGCCACCTTACCTGGCCCGGGACCGTTTGCGCATTTTGGCACACGTATATGACAGTGTCGCTAGCATCCATATGACAGAGAACCCGGGCCGACATGGCTAGTTATAAACCAAAAGTGGCACTAAATTACAGAGACAGGCATCCATGACCCAGCAACGAACGTGTCAGTCATCAATGTATGAACCCAAGTCGTAGCAAGCTACATGGACTTAAAGGAACAACGCGTGACATTTCCCCTAAGGGACAGACACAGGAACGAAGAAGGACACATGCCGGCCAGCCTACGTGTTCCGAGCAGTAGCAAGCTACCAAGGCTCATTGGAATCACTAGGAGGCATTTCCCTGTAAGATAGGCTACCCAAGGAAAACAACTAGGTATCGGATCCCACACATACCAAGCATTTCAATCATACACGCAATATGCTCAATATGTGCAAATACAACATTGCATCACAACAGAACTCTATGACTCAATGTACTTTATTTAAAAGGCTCCAAGAGCCATACATAACATATTCATACAGGTAGGGGTCACATGACCCAACACTCAAGTCATACAGTCATACAAGCACAAGCAGAAGCTGCATGTCTGAGTACAGACAACTTAGAAAATAAAACAGGCTTGGTGTAGCCTGGCTATCTACAAGGCCCTTCACAAGCTCCAGATCATCGTCTGGGTGTCAAGCTACTCGTCGACGTCAACGTCTATGTAGAACCCATCGGCAGGGGCAGGGTTCTCCTCTGCAACAGTTATTAAGCAAACATGAGTACAAAGGTACTCAGCAAGTCTTACCACAGAACCTATCATACATGCAACATTATCAAAGGGGGTAGTGGAGTTTATAGCAGAATGCCAGCTTTGACCTTGGCTAACCTATACTACAACTCTCAACAGATTGCAAGATGTTGTTACGAACACGAGTCCTCTACTCACCACATCAATACACTACCGAGGATCCTCTTCCGTCATCCTACGGAAGGGCCATCCACGGCACTTACGCTTATCTTGAGGCTTTTAGTAGTATCCATCAACTTGTGTATGAACTGTAAGAGCAACCAAGTAGTTCGTACCGCGAACAACGGCTATTCGAATAGTTTGATAACCCTGCAGGGGTGTACCTCTTCACACACGCTTTCACCACTTATCGCCGTTTACTCGGCGTGTACTCGGCAACCTTCAAGCGGAAGCCCAGAGGGGGTGTCGGCCACGACCTGACTAACTACTCAAGTCTCTCGTCCAGGTTTATCGCCTATTTTGGTTCCATCCGTGGGGAGATCCGGCCGGGGTGTCGCTCACGGCCCCAAACGATGTGTACAGGGTTCCCGAGTCACCAAACGGGCAACCGGTACACCGTGCCACGTACCTGTCGCATCACAACCCACCCCGAGGGTCAGCGTTGTGCACGACCTCCAGTAAGCTATAAACACCAGAAACTAGTTGCAACTCCTGGACAGTGATCGAGGGTAATTAATAAGTCGAGAGGGTCCATTGGTTTCGGGCCCAATGCATGGTAGTAACTGCAACTTGAACCACACATACAGATCTCGGGTCCTATGTACGGTTCCAATGAAACAACCCACCACGTACTCCTACATGGCCTTTCATCGATACCTTTACCAAGCGTATTCCACACTTCCTTCTCTTTATCGGTAAGATCATTTCACTCTGATCCATCACCCAGATGAACCAGACCAGACACAACTCTAAGCGTAGCAGGCAACATAAGTAAATAGCATGGTGGATCACACATCACATGGCTCAACCAACTCCTACACATGCTAGTGGGTTTCAACTATTTACTGTGGCAATGACAGGTCATGCAAGGGAATAGGGTTCAACTACCGCAGCAAGTAGTAGTTCACACGCTGTTGCCTTAATGCAGTAAAAGAGAGCAAGAGCGAGAAGATTGGGTTTGTATCGGAATGATCAATGATTGCTTGCCTGACAAGGTAGTTGTCGGGTACTGCTCTTCAACTGGATACGCGGCAGTATCCTCGGGAGCAGAACCTAACACAGGGAATACCGGCGATACAATCATTAACAAACAAATGCAACAATATGATGCATGCTCATGACATGGCAAGATGCATGTGTGTTGGCTAATGCAACTAAAACCAGAAGGGTTTGAACCTTTTTGAATCAAGGATTCAAATTGGAGTTCAAACTATTATTTAAATAAGTGCATTATCATGTTTTTGATGTATACAGCAAGTTAACTTGTTCAAACATGCATGAAACTAGTGCCATTAGAAAGATGGGATTTTTCTGATCATTTTTCATATATAAATCTTTTCCATCTGAGCTATGGTTGATTTTATATGATTTTTAGAAGTTTTAGGTATTTTCTGGAATTTCCTGCATTATTTTTAAATCTAAAAATCCCAGAAAAACCTTTACCGCGTCAGCATGACATCATGCTGACGTCAGCCAGTCAACAGGGCCAGCCAGGTCAAACCTGGCTGGTGGGTCCCTCATGTCAGTGTCTCAGGGGCTAATTCCGGTCATAACCAGGGTTGACTGGGTTTGACTAAGCAAGGGGGCCCACTGTCAGTGACTGTGGTGGTTAAACTAATTACTGTTAGCTACTAAACAACAGGCCACGTCAGCCCGCCGGAGTTTGGCCGGCGGCGGCCATATCGCACGGCGGTGACTCGTCGGAATCCCTATTCCGGCATCCATTTGCCGCGCGGATGGGCTCGGTGTGCTCCTGGTGATGCACCGCATCCAACGGTGCCACTAGTTGGACGAGAGGTCGCCGGAGACGACGCCGACGAGCTCGTCCGCGGCGGTGCTCGCACGGAGTTGGTCGGGATGGGGTTGTAGTGCACGGGAGGAGGAGCTGAAGCTTGCTTTAGCTTGCTGGTGACCTACTGAAGCTAACGGCGTGCTCAGCCACGAGGTACGGTGCCTATGGCCACGGTGGTGAGTTGGACGGCGGCGGTGATCGTCGGTCAGCAAAGGGGGCGGCGGCTACAAGGCCTAAACGAGCCCGAGGAGAGGGGGGTTCGAAGCGTGAGCTCACAGCGGTCGCAGAGGGCGTCGAAATGAGCTCGGGGACGGTCGGACGACGGCGTACGGGCGGCGGCGATCTCCGGTGCCGGAGGTTGAAGACGACGGCGACGAGGACGTTGCGGAGCTCCTGGCCTCGTGTGCGTCGGTGGGGAAGCTTCGGGGCGATGCAGCGGAGCTAGTGGTGCTTCGGGGAGGCGAGGGGGTGGCGTAGAGTGCGGTGTCAGCGGTCGTCGGCGACGAGCTCGCTCTGGGGAGCTCGGCGGAGGGAAGAGAGGAGGGGAGAGACACGGGGAAGAGGGGGAAACGGTCGAGGGGGCTTCGTGGCGTCGTTCTAGTCCGTCCAGAGGGCCGAGGAGCCAGCCAGGCAGGCAGGAGGTGGCCGGCGCATCGGCGGCGCTCGCCACCGGGCTACTTCGTGCGCTGGCGCGACGAAGAAGACGGAGATGCCCCTGGTGGGCCGGGCCGGCTGGGCCAACAGGTAAGTGGGCTCAGGTAAGAGTTCTTCCTATTTTTCTTTTCCTATTTTCTTTCTGTTTTATTTCTTTTGCAGGTTTGTTCAATTAATAAAAATGCCTAAACATTTTTATAACTCATGACACTTGTCATACCTACTGTATAAAATATGAACAGTAGGAAACATTATAGTTCATGATTATTTGAGCATTTAAAATATTTTATATCATTTAAATGCCCAAATTCAAATACCATATGATTTAATCCAAAGCCCTAGATTGTCCTAGAAAATTGTGCACCATTTTTGGCAGAGGTTTAAGACCAAGGCAGAAATGATGAACATTTTGAAGGGCATTTTGGGTACATTGGAAAATATTTTAGCAAACCCTAGTTGTTAGGGGAGGGGTGCTGGGGTTTCTGTTAATCCCATTTCAGGTTTCTTTGAAAGTAAACATGATGCACACTCTAGTTAGGTCCTAATGCAAGTGCTAGCTAGGGATGTGACAACTCACCCCCACTTAAAAGAATCGCGTCCCGAGATTCAGGTTCCTCCGGAAAGAGGGTGGGGTACTCAAGTCGAAGACGATCCTCCCTTTCCCAAGTAGCTTCACTCTCGGAATGATGTGACCATTGAACCTTGAGAAACTTGATATTGTGGCGTCGAGTGGTGCGCTCAGTTTGATCAAGAATACGAACGGGGTATTCTCGATATGTGAGATTGTCTTGGAGATCAAGCGTCTCGTGGTCCACTCTGCGGATAGGATCCGAGAAGCAACGCCTGAGTTGAGAAACGTGGAAAACATCATGAACTCTGGAGAGGTGCGGAGGTAGTTCCAATTGGTAGGCAACTTCTCCTCGTTTGGCAAGAATGCGAAAAGGACCGATGTAACGAGGGGCCAATTTTCCTTTGATACCGAAGCGATGGGTTCCCTTAAGAGGAGTAACCCAAAGGTAAGCCTTATCACCGACTTCAAAAGTCACAGCCCTATGATGACTATCATATTGGCTCTTTTGGCGAGACTGGGCTGTTTTCAATCTCTCACGAACGATGACAACTTGTTCCTCTGCTTCCTGGATCATATCCGGGCCAAAGAATTGTCTTTCCCCGGTCTCTGACCAGTTAAGACGTGTTCGACACCTTCGTCCATATAGAACTTCGAAGGGAGCTTTACCCAAGCTGGCTTGATAACTATTGTTATAAGCGAATTCGGCAAATGGAAGACACTTTTCCCATTCCATACCGAAAGAAATGACAGAGGCTCGAAGCATGTCTTCCAGAATTTGATTGACTCGTTCCACTTGACCACTTGACTGTGGATGGAAGGCAGTACTGACAGAGAGATGAGTTCCCATAGCATTCTGGAAACTTTCCCAAAATCGGGAAGTGAAAAGACTTCCACGGTCTGAGTTAATCTCCAACGGTACACCATGAAGTGATACTATTCGAGAGATATATAAGTCTGCTAGCTGGCTAGCGGTAATACTCTCCCGAACAGGCAGGAAATGAGCTACTTTAGAGAGGCGGTCGATAACGACAAAGATAGCATTATTCCCTTTCCTGGACCTGGGAAATCCGGTAATGAAGTCCATACCGACTTTGTCCCATTTCCATTCAGGAATAGCTAAAGGTTGAAGGGTGCTAGCAGGCCGTTGATGCTCTGCTTTGACTCGACGGCAAACGTCGCAGTTAGCAATAAATTGAGCGATTTCTCTCTTCATCCTAGTCCACCAGAATCTTTGACGTAGGTCTTGATACATTTTGGTACTACCGGGATGAATCGTGAGAGGAGATTCATGAGCCTCCTTAAGAATCAAACGTCTTAGGTTTCGTACTTTAGGAACCACCAAACGGTTGCTAAAGAATACGACTCCTTGATCATCAATTGAGAAACATCCTACAACTCCTTTCTTGATGTTCCTCTTAATACGGGAAATTCCGGGATCAACCTTCTGTGCTTGGATGACCTGATCCATAAGGGTAGGTTTCGCCACCAAGGTGGAGAGGAATCCTCGAGGAACAATGTGAAGGTTAAGCTTACGAAATTCCTCGTGGAGAAGTGGTTGACTTTGTTGTAACATTAAATTGTTACAATATGACTTACGACTTAGTGCATCAGCCATGACATTGGCCTTTCCAGGAGTGTAAGTGATTCCTAAGTCGTAGTCGGTGAGCAACTCAACCCAACGTCTTTGCCTGAGATTCAAATCCGGTTGGGTGAAGATATACTTCAAACTTTGGTGATCAGTGAAGATTTCACAGCGATTACCAAGGAGGTAATGTCGCCATGTTTTGAGTGCATGGACTACAACTGCAAGCTCTAGATCATGAGTAGGATAGTTATCCTCATGTGGACGCAACTGTCGGGATGCGTATGCAATCACTTGACGATCTTGCATGAGAATGCAACCTAGTCCTTGTCGTGAGGCGTCGCAATAGATTATAAAATCCTTGGAAAAGTCTGGTGGTACCAATACAGGTGCAGATGTCAGGCGTCTTTTCAGTTCCTGAAAACTGGACTCGCACTGTGGGGTCCACTCAAACTTTTTATATTTCTTGAGGAGTTCGGTTAGAGGTTTAGCAACCTTGGAGAAATTCTCGACGAAACGTCGGCAATAGCTCGCTAAGCCAAGAAAACTCCTAACTTGCTTGACCGATTCAGGGGGAGTCCAATCAAGTACGGCTTGAACTCGCTGGGGATTGACAGCAATACCCTTGCCAGAGATCACATGACCAAGATAGGTTACTTCTGGCAACCAGAATTCACATTTAGAGAATTTGGCATAAAGGCAGTGCTCTCGAAGTTTTGTCAATACCAGCCTTAAATGCTCGGCATGATCTTCCTTGTTCTTGGAGAAAATGAGTATATCATCGAGGTATACCACGACGAATTTATCCAAATACTCCATGAATATAGAATTCATTAACCGAGAAAAGGTAGCTGGGGCATTGGTTAATCCGAAGGACATAACGGTGTACTCATATTGGCCATAACGAGTAACGAAAGCCATTTTAGGAATGTCGCCGTTCTTGATTTCGATTTGATGGTAGCCCAACCTCAAATCCATCTTAGAGAAGACTGAGGATACAGCGAGCTGATCATACAGGTTGTTGATCCTGGGAAGCGGATACTTATTCTTTATGGTGACCAGATTGACAGGTCGGTAATCTACAACCATCCGCTCCATTCCATCCTTCTTCTTGACGAAGAGGACGGGGCAAGCCCAAGGGGAAGAACTAGGACGGATGAAACCCTTTTGCAAGGACTCATCGATTTGTTTCTTTAGCTCAGCTAATTCTAGTGGTGCCATCTTATAGGGTCTCCTAGAGATTGGGACAGTTCCAGGAATAAGATCTATCACGAACTCGACATCTCTATCAGGTGGAACTCCTGGCAGTTCTTCTGGGAAAACATTCGGAAAGTCACGGACTACCGGGATATCTTCGAGTTCTGGTAGAGGGCTGGCATTAAGAGAATAGAGCTGACGTTCAGCCATTCGGGTCAACACATTGACTATCTTGCTGGATGGATGTGTAAGTTGAACGGTCCTAGTAAAGCAATCAATTTTGGCGTAATGGGTTGTCATCCAATCCATACCCAAAATGATATTTATGTCCGAGGACTTGAGAGCGATTAAAGAAGCAAGGAAAACAAGTCTATCGACAAGGATTTCATTTCCATGGCTTACCCTAGAGGTTTGCCACTTTGATCCAGGAGTTTGAATAACCATGGAAGTAGGCATGTCACAAAAAGTCATGTTGTGCAATCGAGCATAGCTCTCAGATATGAACGAATGGGATGTTCCAGTATCGAAAAGAACAGATGTCGGATGGCAGTTTACGAGAAGCGTACCAAGGACGACGTTAGGATCCTCATAAGCTTCTTCGGCAGAAACATAGTTGACATGACCACGTGCAGTGGGGATTGGCTTGACATAGTTCACCTTGCCGGTTGGCTTACCACGGCCAACGGGTTTTCCTGGCTGGTTCTGGGGACAATCACGCATGTAGTGGCCCGGTTCTCCACACTTGAAACATGTCACAGTGGTGGTGCGTGGAGCAAAGTTGGAGGGTGGACCTCCATAGGTCTTAGCAGGTGCAAACTGTTGAGTTGGGCGAGGCGCCTCATAGGATGGCCTCGGTGTATACTTGGGTGGCAGAGCAGTGTTAGGAACCCACACACGGCACTTGTGAGAGCCAGAGCCGGAGGAGGAACCAAAGTCTCGAGTATGCTTGCGGGTGGCCTCGAAGTCGGTCTGGCCTGTCTCAGCACTGATAGCCTTGTTAACCAACTTCTGGAAGGAGGTGCACTCGTGCAGACGTAGATCTCGATGAAGTTCAGGGCTGAGTCCCTTGCGGAACCTCGCCTGTTTCTTGGCATCGGTGGATACTTCCTCAGGTGCATAGCGTGCCAGATTACCAAACTCACGACTATAGCCATCCACAGTTAAACGGCCCTGGGTGAAATTACAGAATTCCTCCCGCTTACGATCCATGAGACCTTCCGGAATATGGTGTTCACGGAATGCCTCACTGAACTCACCCCAGGTAGTGACTTGGCCAGCAGGACGCATAGCTTCAAAGTTTTCCCACCAAAGACTGGCAGGGCCCTCAAGATGGTAGGCGGCGTAGATAACCTTGTCAGCTTCGGCCACACGGGCAGAGTGTAGCTTGTGGGTGATACTACGTAGCCAGTCATCAGTATCTAGAGGTTCAGTGGAGTGATGGAACTTTGGTGGACACATCTTGATAAAATCGTGGATTGACACCACGTCATTCCTCTGACGGAACCCAGTGTTTTGCTCTATGAGTTCCAGCAGACGGTTAGTCTCTCTCTTGTTCCGTTCTGCTTCAAGCATAACTTCCGCCAAAGAGGGTGGCTGGGGCAGATTTCCATCTCTAGCCCCACTAGCCTCACCCTGCTCCTGAGCAGCAGGAGTGTTGCGAGTGTTGACCATCCTAGGAAAACAAAACAACGGTTTAGACAAGGATGGCAAAAATTTGACATAGAAGTGCAGAATGTAATGGATGACACAGAATGCAGAGATGTTCATCCGTACGACATGGTAATATAGGAACTGCTATATATACACCAGTGGTCATACACACCATACAAAGTTTAGTACAAGCCAAGGCTAAAGTACAACTGCGGTGAAAGACGATACATCCCATCAGAGGCATTCCAAGCTCCTATACATTATTTAACTACACCTCCAGAACTCAGTACACACTAAGTCATATTCCACAAGACGCGCAGGACTGTGGAAATACAACTACTACAATACTACTACTACCACGGACTAGCTCAGACATTCGCGTAGTAATCCTCATAAAGATTACCACCGTAGCCTGGAAGTGGTACAGACGGATCTTGGAACTCGCGAGCACTCGAAGGCTAAGGACCATAGGGGCATGGGTGTGGTCTCGGTCCCGATGCTGGTGGTAATCGACGCCCACGTGGAGGTGTAACACCCCCAACGTCACGCCAATCCATGCGATCAGGCAGACGAGTCCGCACGGGGTACAAATCCCGCATGTCCAGGTATCCGGCGTGCACAACAGGTGCAAGCCGTGTCAAAGTAGTCCAGTGAGCGGCTCGAGTGTTATACAGCTCCATTCGGAGGGCACGGACCTCACGGTCCCTATCCTCCAACATCTGAACAGTAGTCTGAAGCAGTGGCTCTTCATGAGCAGCATCAGTATACAGACCAGTGTAGTAGCCTTCCTCTCCGGGGAGTGAGGCTGGCATGTAACAGAACTCAGTGTTCAGCAACAGGGCATGCCTAGCACGGAGAATGGTCATCATCGAATAAGCGGCATCCTGCACTGCCATCTCGATGGTAATCCCGAGTCCATAAGACCAATGGATGGGATCGTTAGCTCCAGGATATGAGGGGTATATCCGGACTGTGCAGAAATACTGACTTTGATTAAAATCCCGGTACTGTTCCTCCACGGTGTATTCAGGATACCAGCGATAACCGGTCTCAGTCATCACACGGACTAGCATGGCCGTGTGACCGGGCACATTAATGCACCGAGTCAAACGAACCACTTGGTGAGGGATGCGGCCAGACATCTGAAACACGGAATAATGCAAAGGCATTAGTGTTTCTGGAAGAAATCAGGCAGCATAACAACTGTAAATGCTCAAACAAAGATTTGAGACATCATACAAATGATTGCATAGCCACTCAACAATTCCATATCAAGGTTCCGGCTCAACAATCATCATACTCAAGGGATAGAAACTGAACTGAAGCTTGAAACCAACAATCCTAAGAGTCTACAGATTAGTAACACGTGAACCTAGTAAGGATAAGAGGCCTAGTCCTAAATCCCCGTAGAAAGAATAGACTGACTCAGATCAGAAAGGCATAAGGTAAAGGAGTAAAAAGAGCCTTACATTCCCTTCCACAATCAATTCCCCTACATATAACTAAGAATTTTTCTAGACTCAACATCGACCAGTTTGGCTTGAGAAACCTACAGGCAGTCCAGCTCTGATGCCAACGCTGTCAGGACCCCGATCCTAAGTCACACTGATCTAGCTGTAACACGTCATATCACTTTGCGGCCTCATGCACGGTAACCCCACGGGTGCCACCTTACCTGGCCCGGGACCGTTTGCGCATTTTGGCACACGTATATGACAGTGTCGCTAGCATCCATATGACAGAGAACCCGGGCCGACATGGCTAGCTATAAACCAAAAGTGGCACTAAATTACAGAGACATGCATCCATGACCCAGCAACGAACGTGTCGGTCATCAATGTATGAACCCAAGTCGTAGCAAGCTACATGGACTTAAAGGAACAACGCGTGACATTTCCCCTAAGGGACAGACACAGGAACGAAGAAGGACACATGCTGGCCAGCCTACGTGTTCCGAGCAGTAGCAAGCTACCAAGGCTCATTGGAATCACTAGGAGGCATTTCCCTGTAAGATAGGCTACCCAAGGAAAACAACTAGGTGTCGGATCCCACACATACCAAGCATTTCAATCATACACGCAATATGCTCAATATGTGCAAATACAACATTGCATCACAACAGAACTCTATGACTCAATGTACTTTATTTAAAAGGCTCCAAGAGCCATACATAACATATTCATACAGGTAGGGGTCACATGACCCAACACTCAAGTCATACAGTCATACAAGCACAAGCAGAAGCTGCATGTCTGAGTACAGACAACTTAGAAAATAAAACAGGCTTGGTGTAGCCTGGCTATCTACAAGGCCCTTCACAAGCTCCAGATCACCGTCTGGGTGTCAAGCTACTCGTCGACGTCAACGTCTATGTAGAACCCATCGGCAGGGGCAGGGTTCTCCTCTGCAACAGTTATTAAGCAAACATGAGTACAAAGGTACTCAGCAAGTCTTACCACAGAACCTATCATACATGCAACATTATCAAAGGGGGTAGTGGAGTTTATAGCAGAATGCCAGCTTTGACCTTGGCTAACCTATACTACAACTCTCAACAGATTGCAAGATGTTGTTACGAACACGAGTCCTCTACTCACCACATCAATACACTACCGAGGATCCTCTTCCGTCATCCTACGGAAGGGCCATCCACGGCACTCACGCTTATCTTGAGGCTTTTAGTAGTATCCATCAACTTGTGTATGAACTGTAAGAGCAACCAAGTAGTTCGTACCGCGAACAACGGCTATTCGAATAGTTTGATAACCCTGCAGGGGTGTACCTCTTCACACACACTTTCACCACTTATCGCCGTTTACTCGGCGTGTACTCGGCAACCTTCAAGCGGAAGCCCAGAGGGGGTGTCGGCCACGACCTGACTAACTACTCAAGTCTCTCGTCCAGGTTTATCGCCTATTTGGGTTCCATCCGTGGGGAGATCCGGCCGGGGTGTCGCTCACGGCCCCAAACGATGTGTACAGGGTTCCCGAGTCACCAAACGGGCAACCGGTACACCGTGCCACGTACCTGTCGCATCACAACCCACCCCGAGGGTCAGCGTTGTGCACGACCTCCAGTAAGCTATAAACACTAGAAACTAGTTGCAACTCCTGGACAGAGATCGAGGGTAATTAATAAGTCGAGAGGGTCCATTGGTTTCGGGCCCAATGCATGGTAGTAACTGCAACTTGAACCACACATACAGATCTCGGGTCCTATGTACGGTTCCAATGAAACAACCCACCACGTACTCCTACATGGCCTTTCATCGATACCTTTACCAAGCGTATTCCACACTTCCTTCTCTTTATTGGTAAGATCATTTCACTCTGATCCATCACCCAGATGAACCAAACCAGACACAACTCTAAGCATAGAAGGCAACATAAGTAAATAGCATGGTGGATCACACATCACATGGCTCAACCAACTCCTACACATGCTAGTGGGTTTCAACTATTTACTGTGGCAACGACAGGTCATGCAAGGGAATAGGGTTCAACTACCGCAGCAAGTAGCAGTTCACACGCTGTTGCCTTAATGCAGTAAAAGAGAGCAGGAGCGAGAAGATTGGGTTTGTATCGGAATGATCAATGATTGCTTGCCTGACAAGGTAGTTGTCGGGTACTGCTCTTCAACTGGATACGCGGCAGTATCCTCGGGAGCAGAACCTAACACAGGGAATACCGGCGATACAATCATTAACAAACAAATGCAAAAATATGATGCATGCTCATGACATGGCAAGATGCATGTGTGTTGGCTAATGCAACTAAAACCAGAAGGGTTTGAACCTTTTTGAATCAAGGATTCAAATTGGAGTTCAAACTATTACTTAAATAAGTGCATTATCATGTTTTTGATGTATACAGCAAGTTAACTTGTTCAAACATGCATGAAACCAGTGCCATTAGAAAGATTGGATTTTTCGGATCATTTTTCATATATAAATCTTTTCCATCTGAGCTATGGTTGATTTTATATGATTTTTAGAAGTTTTAGGTATTTTCTGGAATTTCCTGAATTATTTTTAAATCTAAAAATCCCAGAAAAACCTTTACTGCATTAGCATGACATCATGCTGACGTCAGCCAGTCAACAGGGCCAGTCCAGGTCAAACCTGACTGGTGGGTCCCTCATGTCAGTGTCTCAGGGGCTAATTCCGGTCATAACCAGGGTTGACTGGGTTTGACTAAGCAAGGGGGCCCACTGTCAGTGACTGTGGTGGTTAAACTAATTACTGTTAGCTACTAAACAATAGGCCACGTCTGCCCGCCGGAGTTTGGCCGGCGGCGACCATTTCGCACGGCGGTGACTCGTCGGAATCCCTATTCCGGCATCCATTTGCCGCGCGGATGGGCTCGGTGAGCTCCTGGTGATGCACCGCATCCAACGGTGCCACTAGTTGGACGAGAGGTCGTCGGAGTCGACGGCGACGAGCTCGTCCGCGGTGGTGCTCGCACGGAGTTGGTTGGGATGGGGTTGTAGTGCACGGGAGGAGGAGCTAAAGCTTGCTTTAGCTTGCTGGTGACCTACTGAAGCTAACGGCGTGCTCAACCACGAGGTACGGTGCCTATGGCCACGGCGGTGAGTTGGACGGCGGCGGTGATCGTCGGTCAGCAAAGGGGGCGGCGGCTACAAGGCCTAAACGAGCCCGAGGAGAGGGGGGTTCGAAGCGTGAGCTCACAGCGGTCGCAGAGGGCGTCGAAATGAGCTCGGGGACGGTCGGACGACGGCGTACGGGCGGCGGCGATCTCCGGTGCCGGAGGTTGAAGACGACGGCGACGAGGACGTTGCGGAGCTCCTGGCGTCGTGTGCGTCGGTGGGGAAGCTTCGGGGCGATGTGGCGGAGCTTGCTTCTGGGAGGCGAGGGGGTGGCGTAGAGTGCGGTGTCAGCGGTCGTCGGCGACGAGCTCGCTCTGGGGAGCTCGACGGAGGGAAGAGAGGAGGGGAGAGACACGGGGAAGAGGGGGAAACGGTCGAGGGGGCTTCGTGGCGTCGTTCTAGTCCGTCCAGAGGGCCGAGGAGCCAGCCAGCCAGGCAGGAGGTGGCCGGCGCATCGGCGGCGCTCGCCACCGAGCTGCTTCGTGCGCTGTCGCGACGCAGAAGATGGAGATGCCCCTGGTGGGCCGGGCCGGCTGGGCCAATAGGTAAGTGGGCTCAGGTAAGAGTTCTACCTATTTTTCTTTTCCTATTTTCTTTCTGTTTTATTTCTTTTGCAGCTTTGTTCAATTAATAAAAATGCCTAAACATTTTTATAACTCATGACACTTGTCATACCTACTGTATAAAATATGAACAGTAGGAAACATTATAGTTCATGATTATTTGAGCATTTAAAATATTTTATATCATTTAAATGCCCAAATTCAAATACCATATGATTTAATCCAAAGCCCTAGATTGTCCTAGAAAATTGTGCACCATTTTTGGCAGAGGTTTAAGACCAAGGCAGAAATGATGAATATTTTGAAGGGCATTTTGGGTACATTGGAAAATATTTTAGCAAACCCTAGTTGTTAGGGGAGGGGTGCTGGGGTTTCTGTTAATCCCATTTCAGGTTTCTTTGAAAGTAAACATGATGCACACTCTAGTTAGGTCCTAATGCAAGTGCTAGCTAGGGATGTGACACGAAGATACATTTGGCAACGTCGATCAGTACTTTGCCGATCATGGGTACGGTGGCGACTTCATGGGGCCTCCTTGTCAAGAACCCAACCCAACAAAAGACGTGCGCGATCTAGCTGGTACCGCGGAGAAGCCAAGTTGCAACAGGCGTCGTCTATCGTTCAGCTCTCAAGAGACGCCTCCAGCTGCCGACTTCACCGAGCCTCAGATAGGCGAGGTGCGAAATATTATCAGCCCCAACACACTCAAGAAGGCGGTCTGTGAGCAGAACTCGGTCCCAATTGAGGAGAAGAAGAAGGCACGCAAAAGAAAAACTAACAAGGGTGCGAGCCAGCCGGCACCGAGTACGATCCGTGCTCAGGACGGGCCACCTTCACCTGAGGATCTAATGAGGAGGGTGCATGTGGCGGGTAGGCCGATGCTACCGACAAATATGCTCGATGCTGCAACCGGTGCTATGCGGAGTCTGCATCACAGTGTTCTTTCTTTGGAGAAGCGGCGTCTCAGAGAGAAGGATGTGGCATACCCGGTTTTCACGGCCAAGGTGCCAAAGGGCAAGGGCTTTGTGGATAACTCCATCGGGGGTACGATCGTCCTGCAGTTTGATGACATCCACGCTATGTTGAACCTTCATCGCTGCACTACACCTTCGTTCGGCTATTTTCGCTGAGTATGGAGATGCGGATCATTCACGACAAGACCCCGGACATCGTGATAGTCGACCCCTTCTACATGCGTGCCAAGATCTTGGGCAGCGCTGGGGACCGGCAAGTCGCGAGTTCTTACCTCGAAGGCGTCATTCTGGCAAACCGAGATAAGGATAACTTCCTCGTGCCTTACTTTCCCGAGTAAGTCCTCCCCCTCAACCGCCCCGTAACATATGAATTCTTAGATTTCGATCATTTTTCTTTTAACATTCCGTGTTTTCTGCAGTGACACACATTGCACGCTCATCCTCCTAGGCCCCAAATATTCCATGGCCACGTATTTCGACCCGGACCGTCAGTCGAACGTAGACTACACAAATGTCAAGAAGGTTCTTGATGATGTTCTCCCCGGCTACGCCAAATCTGGAGGCACCTTCACCAGGACAATTCGTAAGACCGGCAAGCACGTGTTCTCCCACAATACGACGTTCTGCTGCGTCAAGCAGCCGCCTGGCGGTCAGAAGGGTGCCTACTACGCCATCCATCACATGCGGGCGATCGTACGGGACCATCATCAACTTCTGCTATCGAGTAAACTCAAAGATTGGGCCGCGAGCGTGTCGGCAATCCAGGATGCGGACATCAGACAAGAATTCTTTCGCATCCAGTCGGAGTTTGCGGAAATCATCCATCAAGATGTCCTTCGTACCTCGGGGCAGTTCTTCCTCAGGAACCAACCGTCCAACAGTGACATCGACACAATGCTACAAATGCAGGCTGACAACGCCCGTGATTTCATGACTCCCATGATAGACGGCGGCTTCATCCACGCTCCGGTCCCTTGAGTCGAGTCGAAAGCAGTGATGCTGTGTCTAGTTCTGAAACATCGATTGGCTCATGTTGTAATTAAACTTTAATGAACTTGTAGTATGTCTCTTTGGTTTCGAGAGTCATTCAACTTAGATGTAATCGATACTATTAATGTCTTGCTTTTCTCTTTCGATCGTTCTGTTGCATACTTATATATTGCTTATGTATTGTCTGTGAATTGGTACTAACGTTTCGTTTGGCTAGTGCATAGCGATGCCGTCGTATGTCGTGTACAAGGGTAAGGTTCCCGGAGTCTACGACGACTGGGAGGAGTGTCGGAGACAGGTTCACCGATTCAGCGGTAACAGTTACAAAGGGTACACCACTAGGGCCGAGGCCGAATCTAGATACGCCCGCTATCTAGCGGGAGAGGGGAGGGAGCGTTGGAGGAACCGGATGAAGACGAGTTATCGTGATGATGCTCATCGTGATGACCGCAGCTCTCTTCTCTGTGATGGTAGTTTAGATGATCGATATCGACTTGTAATGTGAAGACAAACTCGCTACTCGCGGTCTCGTGACTTGTAATATAATGTTCTATCTTTGTTCGGTCTTTTCAATTCGGAGACTAATATGATGAATTGTATTCGGAGACTAATATGATGAATTGTATTCAGAGACTAATCTTCTATTGTATTCGATGAATCTGTTGTTGATGTGTGCTGTCTATATTCTGTCCAATTATACATTTTGTAACCTGTGCAAAAAACAGAAAATAAAAAAATAAAAAAAACCTAATATTCATACTAATGGCGCATCACATCACAGTGCGCCATTAGTATGCCAAAGAATACTAATGGCGCATCATTAGACAGTGCGCCATTACTATGCCGAAGTTACTAATGGCGCATCTTGCTGGCGTGCGCCATTAGTATGCCAAAGCACCTGGGTATACATGGCCCCCTGGGAGGCATACTAATGGCGCACTACTGTGCATACTAATGGCGTATCTGTGGTGCGCCATTAGTATACCAGATACTAATGGCGCACCAGAGGTGCGCCATTAGTAAAATATACTAATGGCGCGGCACTAATGGCGCACCACTAATGCGCTATTAATGGCCAAATTAGGTGCGCCATTAGTAGGCCTTTTCCTAGTAGTGCCTACATGGCCTCTCACCACTACCTTTACCAAAACGTGTTCACACACTTAACGCTCAACATTTGAACATATCACTGCACTCCAATTCATTCCCAATGAATCAGACCTGACACACTCTAAGCAATAGCAAGCAAGGCATGGTAAGATCACAACATGGCTTCAAACAACTCCTACACATGCTAGTGGGTTTCAACTCTTTACTGTAGAAATGACAGGTCATGCAGAGGAATGGGTTCAACTACCGCAGCATAAAGTAGCAGTTGAATCGTTGTTGTCCTAATGCAATAACAGGGAGCAGGAGCGAGAGAGTAGGATTGCATCGGAATGAACAAAGGGGTTTGCTTGCCTAGTATAACAATGTGTAGAGCACTGCTCCTCTGACAGGTACTCTGGAATGGTCTCCGGAGCAGAACCTATCGAGAAGGACCGTGCCAGCAATCAAACACAAGCATATGCAACAATATGATGCATGAATATGGCATGAAGATATGATGTTGTTTGAGCTAATGCAACTAGCATTTTATTTGGTTGAATTCCATTTGAACCAAGGGTTCAAATGCAACTCTAAAATAAGCATTTATAAATGCCATTTATATGTTTTCATATAATCAGTAGGTACAACTTCATTTGTCATGCATAAAAACGGTACAGATGGATAGATTGAATTTTTCTGATAATTTTTCATATATAAATTATTTCATTCTGAGCTACGGTTCAATTTCTATGATTTTTTTGAAGTTTAAACCAATTTCTGAAATAAATAAATCATTTAAGATTTATTGAAATTCCAGAACTAGAATACTGCATCAGCATGACCCAAGCATGACGTCGGCAGGTCAACCAGGCCGACCAGAGTCAAACCTGACTGTGGGGTCCACTGGTTAGTGACTCAGTTAATTAACTGGGTTAATTAACACTAAAACTAATCCTAACAGAAAGTCAGCAGGGCTGGGCCCACATGTCAGTGGCTAATCTAATTAACAAAATTACTTAATTAAAACTAAACGGTCAACTAACTGGAGGGGTGGGGGCCCACCTGTCATTGACCCAGGGGGTCAAATCCTGGTCAACCCCCGGCTAACACGCCGGCGTTTAGCCGCAGGCGGCAGCAAACGCAGCGGAGGGCGTTGGGATTAGGCCCCCGGCGTCCAAATGGACGGTCGAGGCCATCTGCAGGCAGCGGAGGCTCGCCCGCATCCATTCACACCGACGGGAGGGTGCGGGGGCGTCGGAGCTGGCCGGAACGAAGCCCGCGGCGGCGCCGGAGTTCGGGCCTCGTCGGAAACGGAGCTACGGGGCATGGGGAGGTGAACGGCTGGGTGATACGGCCTCCTGGTGAAGCACTGAGTGCAGTGACGTGCTCGGTTTTGAGCGTGCGTGGCTGTGGCCACGGCGGCGGCATCGCCGTCGGCGGCGAGCTTCGGTCAGCAAGGAGGCGTCACCTAGAGGGCGTAAACGACGGCTAGGACAGGGGGGAAGACCAAGGGGCTCACAGGGAGGCGGCGGAGTAGCTTATTGGGCTCGGGGACGTCCCGGAGACGGAGAATCGATGGCGACCTCCGGCGACCAGATGCGGCGGTGATGAGCTTGATGGCATCAACTCCAGGCATCCAAGGGCGCGTGCTTCAGCTTGGAGCTTCAAGGCATCGTGGCGGAGCTGATGGATAGGCTGGCTAGGCGAGGAAGACTTGGTGGGCGCGGCGGCAGCGAGCGGCAGCGACGGTGGCGCTCGGGTCCGAGCGAGAGAGAGAGACGGAGGAGGGGAGAGGCGACGAGAGAGGGCCAGAGAGGTTTGGGGAGGTGCGTGGCAACGTCCGGAGCTTCGAGGCGGCGAGGGGGAGGGGCAGGCACGCAGGATGCGTGGCGGCCATGCGCGAGAGCGGCGGGCGCGTGCCCCTGCCTCCTGTCATCGCAAGGAGGACGATGACTGGCAGCTGGGCCGGCCCAGTGCCAGGCCAGCAAGTGGCCCAGGTAAAACTCTAACCCTTTTTATTTCTTTCTTTTCTTTTTTACTGACATTTGTTTGATTTAAACTAAAACATTTTAAAACTTCTGACATTTTTTTGTAGGGACTAGAAGGAGTAATCCAAAGCCCCACACAAAATCCAGAATTACTGGATATATATATATACAGCCGGTCTATTCTCATAACATTATGAGAATAATATTCTCATAACACTTCCGAACTGCATTGCAATACTGCATTGGAGAGCTATACGCACCGCACCACAGAGACCAGCGAACTTCATGCTTGAAAAAATTGTACGTGTTGTTTTTCGGTACCTTTTTTGCTCTAGTTTTTTAGCCGTTAATCGGAATTATGCGTGTAATATACCGTCGAAAAGCTATGGAGTAGACGCAACTTCGCCATGTTTAACACTTTTCAAAATTGATCATAGCTTAAGAGCAGTTTCGAAAATCATGCGGCTCACAACGAATGGTAGCGAGCGTTTTTTCGCGTATGTTTCTAAACCGCTCGTCGGAACGAAACATATGATACACCGTTGGAAAGGTATCGTCGGCGCACATCTTTTTCGTATGTATTATTTTTTCTAATTCGCTACGGTTTAAGAGCAGTTTTGAATTTACTAAATCACGGAATTGTGTTTTTCGAATTTTTTCAAATTTTCGATACTGTTTTCACTCCAGTTTTTTAACCGTTTGTCGAAACAAGGCGTGTAATATACCGTTGGAAAGCTACGAACGAGGCGCAACTTTCATATGTTGAAATGTTTTTGAGATTCCTTACGGTTTTTAGTTAAATTTGAAAATCGTGCGGCTGACTACGAACGGCAACAGCCGTTTTTTCGTGAAATTTTTACAAAAAGTTGACCGAAATGATCCAAATGATACACCGTTCGAAAGATATCGTCGAGACGCTACTTTCTCATGTAGAACACGCCCTCTAATTCATTACGGTTTAAGAGCAGTTTTGAAATTACAAAAACGCGAAAGCGCACTGCTTCAAACTGAAGAACGCACTGCATCAGACAGTTAACCGAACCTCATGATTTATTTTGTTGGACGTAGATTTTTCTCAGAGGAGTTTTGTTTTCTTTTTATCCAACTTTTTTTCGAAGGAAAGTGGACCGCAACATTCCCGAAAGTGAAGCGGAACACTACCAAAAGTGAACCTCATGATTTGCTGTTATCTTTGCTCGTACTAATTAATTTTTTACGCGTGTTTGAGAAGTGTTGAGAAGTGAGCTGCTTTCCGATGTGTTTTTGTTTTTGGATCACCAAGTGAACCACAACGGTTTTTTTATGGCCAACCTCGTGAGAGAACAAAGTGAGCTTCAAAGAGTCCTTTGCAATGGACTTTTTTTAGACCAAAGTGCACTGCATTTTTACATGTTTTAAAATGCATTTTGTGCGAAATGAAATATACTGAGGAGTCATTCGTAGCAGACTTCTTTTTTACCAGCTGCTCTATCTTTGTAAACTGCATTAAAAATTACATTGCATCAAAACATGTTATCTCTCACCAACATTCTTTGAATATTTTTCAAAGAAAAAGTGAACCTCACAAAAATACAAAGGACTGCACGATCGAGCCAACCAAACTCCACACACACTTTCTGTTTTTTGCGCCATTGTCTATGGTCGCTACTGATGCTTATGGGCACAGTACATCCATCAGTTGTTTTTACACAGTCACACACACATACATAGGGATAATGAAACATATTTTTTTATACAAACTAAGTGCACTGCAAAAACAATTCTCCAAAAAATACAACTGTACTGCACAAAATCATTTTCTTGGGGCAGTATGAACCGCACAACGCCGACAACAAGCTGCAGGGACACGATTTGCGAACTGTACAACACGAGACGATTTTGATGAACATCTGAAGTGCACTAGGGAAGAAATGGGTCGCAGCACCCTCAGGAATTTTCTATGCATGCATGGAAAGTGCACGCCGCTCCCTACCAACCTGCCCGACGCCGCACCAGGAAATTTGGCCCATTTTTCATTTGACAACGAACTACAAAACAAGATTCAGTGAGCTTCAACACCAAAATCCCAATCAAATTAACTGCAACAGTTGGAGGAGAGGCGGATATGGCTCTTCCTTGTGCCACGAGCAGCAGCAACCTTCAGCGGCGAAGCAGGGAGCACCCATGTCGCGGGGTAGGTGGATCCTGCCGCCGTAGACGTGGATTCCGTGTAGCAAGGACGGATGCGCAGGAGGCGAGGAGGTTACTCCTCGCCGCAATACTCACAGGTGGAAGGAGAGACGCAGGGGATTCGGTGATGACGAGGGGAAGGACGCAGTGGAGGATCCGGCCGGTCCTCCACGGGAACCGGCGCGGGGGGCTCAACAATGAAGGGCCGATCTGGCCATGGCGGGGGAGGAGCCTGAAGATGTGAAGTCAACGGCGGGGCGGCACGCCCGAATCCACGTCGGAAGCCGCGCTGGGCACCTGGGTGGCGCTCCTGGATCCAGGACAGTCGGGAGGGAGGGGATGGAGGGCGACGGGGGAGGTGG
>LR738711.1:402405198-402442578 GCA_902687465.1 Secale cereale | reverse complement strand
TCTTGGGAGAGAGGGAGGGTGGGTGGACAAGTAGAACATAGGGTGGGGCAGTTTTTTTGGCTAGCGCAGTTCGGTTCGTGGCGGGCTTCTGGACGTGGATTCGAGCGGGAGGAAGGTGGGTAGGTGTTATGAGAATAAGTCCGTTGTTAAGAGAATAAGGTCTTAAGGGGTGTTATGAGAATAGACCCAACCTATATATATATATATATATATATATATATATATATATATATATATATATCCAATGCAAATAATTATTGCAATAATTCCAAATGCCCAAATAAATATTTATGAGCTCCTAAAAATATTGGTTTGATTTTTATCTCTAGCCAATATTTTCAGAGAGCAACATGAACATTTTCTTGGACCGTTTTGGAGCAATTTATATTTGGGTCATTTTTCAAAAGGGTTTTTGAGGGTTTCACAAGTCCTCAATTCAATTCCATTTGAAATTTAAACATGAAGCAAACATCAAGACTAGCCTAGTGCATACCAGAACTAGGGTTGTGACACCCTTCCCCTCCTGGTGCAGTATCTGGGGAAGGAGGGACAGAGAGAGGGATTACGATGCACTTATCTTTTTTCAGTCTTAAACTCGTAGGCAATCACTAAATTTTAATTTTAAATAATGCAATCCTTTGAGTCCATCTTTGTGTTCTGTAATGCTTATACTTGTACAGGCATATGAATGAAAAAGATAAAACTTGACGGGAGCCCATGCATGTTTATGTCCATGCAGAGGTGGAATGCCTCTTTACTATGATAAAACGAGTTTTTCCCGGCAGGCCTATCCTGCTGGCACCCTCTTTCTCTGTCAGTGAACTACGTCTGCCGGGGAACAGACAGAGGGGCCAACCCTCCGCCAACTCCTTTTTACCAAAGGCCACTGCGACCATCCTAACCAAAGCTATGTTCGAGTTAGGGATGGGAGAACCTAAGTCTCATAAGGAGAAGTGAGGCTTTCCCATGCAAAGTTATAGCCTTACAGAACACCTACAGACAGGAGGTATAACTTATGAGTTTCGCTTGCCTGGGATTGCAGTGCCGGGCAATCTTCTCAACTTCTTGTTGAAGCCAAGTCCATGGACAGAATCTGCAACTTCATGTAGATGATATTGAATGCATGATGCAATCCTATCTATATGCCTATGCAAGTGCTCATGAAATGCTTATGCAGTGATCTTGGTTGCGGGCCCCCCTTTCAGCGCTTCTTTATTTTCTCTCACACAGGGTCATCGCCTCGGCTTCGTACAAGGGGTACAAGCAACTGAGGCAAGGCCTGTACGGAAGGCTGGCTGCTGGGCAAGGCCCGACAGCCGCGCCTTACGGGTAGTACTTGCGTTCATGCTCAATATTCCATGAGTTCTGCAACTGAGTGCCATCTCTGGTTTCCAGACGGACTGCGCCAGGTCTGGTGACTCGTACCACCCGATAAGGGCCTCCCCACTTTGGTGACAACTTGTTTGTACCCTTGGCGGATTGAACGCCACTGGTGCGTGTCGGTCCTACACAAACGGTTTTTAACCCCTTTCTGCGACGGCCTTGGGAACCGTCGCCAAGTGAGTGTCTGCGATAGGGGGTCCTTCCCACACGACCCAGAAACCGTCGGGGATATGGAACAGTGATCCAGAGGTCTTCCAAAATGTAGTCGTGTGCGATGCAGAACACACTAAATTCTTTCGTGCGTGTGGTATCGGTGATTAAGCGTTTCTAATGACGCAGTGAAACGATATGGTATGTCGTAACGAACTGTTTGGGAAACAGTATGTAAGGCACATGGGCCAACATATGAACTGTGTGCGATTTGTGCCCCATCGCACACGCGTTTTCTGCGTAACCCGTCTGCCATGCTAGACTCCATTGCACACGTTTTTCCAACAATTACTGTCTGCGATAATGTTCTATCACAAACGGTTTAGGAGCCCCTTCACACACATACAAGTGATGCAGACCGTTTGTGATTTGTTAGGTATCACCGACGATTGCCGCGAGAGTGACGTGTGCTTTTCATTTGGGATCCAACACGTTTCCTCAAAAAATTACGACTGGGATTGTATTTTTCATTGGGCGCGGTTTACTCCCATTTCTCGTGTGCTATAACGTAATATCACAAACGGCTCCGGAGAACCTACGCACACATAGTAGCGCTACAAATCGTTTGCAATCTACTGTGTATCACCGATGGTTCCGCAACGATTGACGTATGTGTTCCGATGTGGATCACACACACTCGTTTAGTTGAACCGTGTGCGGAGCAATTGCTAGGTTAAAACAAAATATCCAATTCTGAATCAGCACGCAAAAAGCAAATTCGCCACAATATTCAATTGAACAAATAATAAAAATATCCCATTTTGAATCGGCACGCAAAAGGCAAATTCGCCACAATATTCAATTATACAAATAGTGTCCACAGGAAGAACATTCATCAGATTTCACAACAATTGCAATTGAACATATGGTAGCTAAATTCCGATGATTTGTCCACACATATATGCATTACATAATTATTCATAGTGTACAAAATACGAAGACCTCATCAGATGGAAAACAATGGATCCATGCGTTATATGTTTAGCGCCTAACTCTTAGTCAATGTTTCAGGAGAACACATGCTGAAATCTTCAGTATCACCGGTGGGATTGATGTAGTGATCCAGGAAGAAGTCGCTGATAAATCTCCGAACCATTAGCAATTCACCAGTCGGGAGCGGTTGAGGGGCCCTCGGTTTTAAGATGAGCTGCAGTATTTTTAAGATCAGAATGTGCCATATGAGTGGAGTAGAAGATATTAATTAAGATAGACTTACTGGTACTAATTCGCGAGGATCGTCACAACTATCGGCAGATTTGCAGATGGAGATCATGTGTCTGCAAACATAGTATCCACAAAGGTTGGTCCATGCTTCTTGCTAAGGACACTGAAATTTTTTGTACAAAATTAGTCATGTATTTGTCCTGTTAGGAACAACCTAACCGGTGTTAGATGTATTATTTTTTTCTTTGGACAAAATAGAAAGAGGTTTATTTAGAAGCTTGAACATTTGACTAGCGTAAGGAAAGGTATTTGCAGATTGTTGGATAAATTTGCCGAAAATAATGGATTTCGGTGTGTTACCGGAGAAACGATCTCGTGCTTCAGAGGTTGTTTCCCCTTGAATAGGTTCCCTGTTTTAGTTTCCCAGAATGCATACACACTGCAAATGATGATGAATTTTGACAACATCAATTATTGAACCAGATATCAATGCAAATTAATTTCAACATCATAGAATTCAATACCTATCCAAGAATTGCTGAAGATGCGTCAGATCCTGAGCGTTTGTTGACTCTGAGAGAATCGATGTAGTAAACTCTGTACTTTTTTGGAACAATGAATACCAATATCCAGTGATTGCTACATATTAAGAAAGCCATGAACTTACGAATGATGTCGAAATCTAAAAGACAATCTGTGTATGTGTGGTTTTTTACTTGACATACTGTTCATGATATGGCCAGAGAAATGATTCTGCATGGGACGTGTTTTCGCTGATACGGACAACCTTGTTAACGGCCCAGTCCCGTCGGTCCTTTTCATGTAATGTTGTGCCATTTGCTAATGTAGGATCTATGAAATACACACTCTCACTTTGTCTTCTTTGCATGGTCAATCCCCTGAGAGGAATAAAATGCAGTTATTTGTTTATCATTTACACCCTTGTATGGAGAAGTTGATCATAGTTTGTTAAGTACATACAAAATCATGCATCTAACAAGAGTGGCATCGAGCACGTTGAAGTTGAAGAAGAGATGTAAGTCCTCGAAACTCACAGTGATGGAACCAGCATCGTGTCGGAAATGATCGCTATTTGTCGGATCTAGGGTTCCGGCAAATCCTTGAGGTTCGAACACTTGGGTGAGCATGAAGTTCTCCCCTTCTGCCATAGCTCGTCTACTCAACAGTCCTAGGCCTAGCTCGTCAGATCCGATGTACAAGAGACACAAGATTTATACTGGCTCTTGCCACCATTGTGATGTAACACCCTAATCCAGTGTAGTGTGGTGGATTGCCTTGTAGGCTAAGGAAGAACTAGTACATGGATGAACTGCCTCCTGAGGAAAGGTGTTCTTGAGCTCGGGTGAGCTTGTGGTGTATGAGAGGTCTCGATGATCCGATCCCCCTCTATGATGGTGGCTAGGTCCTATTTATAGTTGCCCGGGTCCTCTTCCCAAATATTGAGCGGGAAGGAATCCCACAGCGGCCAAATTTGAAGGGAGACAACTAGTACAAGCTATCCTAACAAAGGTGGTCTTTGCCTGCCAAAGGCTCTGGTGGTGACGCCACCGTGGGCTTCGTGATGACATCCGTCCTACCGTCCTGCTGGTCTTGGTCTCGTTGCACCGATATGGAAACCTTTGCATGATGCCTCGGGACTCCGCGCCTGCACCTACTCCTTTAGCACCAAAGAGGAAAATGGCACTCTAATCCCGCTGGCGCCCACCTGGCATTGGTCGTCACTTCTCACGTCACGAGGACCTCGCGAGGTGCCCCTTGCCTCGATATCTCCGATCCTCACGAGCCGGCCTGGCGAGGCCGCCCCAGGGGATGCCTTATGTCGTCCACCTCGTGAGGCTTGGTCCCTCGCGAGGGTCTTGAGCGGTTGCTGAAGATGATGGGCCATGCTAGGCCGCCTTGTGAGCCATGCCCTGGGCCGCAGGAAGGCAAGTCTGGGTACCCCTGTTCCCAAAACGCCTACAGTAGCCCCCGGGCCCAAGGTGCGTTCGGGCTTGGCTTCGCGGCGAAGCCAAGGGTCAAGTGCGGAGCGCCGCGGGACCCAAAGCCTGCGGTCCTGACTGACGCGTGGCGATTGATGGGACGTGGGCGTCTCCATTTCCCCATATGGCCTCGATTACAGCCCGGCCAGGCGGCCACTGTTACCTGCTCAATTCTGCTCCTCCTGTCATTGGCGCGCCCAGCGGTTTCCTTCATCTTCTGAATCTCCTTCCTCGGACTAGTCCAACACCAAATACCCCCGCTGCCATGGCATCTTGTAGAGAGAAGGAAGAGGGAGCGGAGCCCTGCGCCTCGGCTTCCTCGCTGCCCGTCTTCATGCCCGTTACCGAGTGGGGGCGACGGTGGCTTGGCCTACTTCTCGCGTCGCGATTGACAGGTCTGCCACCGAGGTCCCCCTTCATCTTCATGCCGTTTGGGCTGGCTTGATTCCTCCCTTGTCTAACTTCTTCAACGCGGTGCTTTCGCACTATCAGATCAGCGCGTTGCATCTTGACCCTCAGTCCATTGTCCTCCTCACTGTTTTTTCTTTTGTCTGCGAGGCCTTGGTGGGCATTGCTCCCTTCGTGGCCTTGTTCTGCCACTTCTTCTCGCTACATCTAATGGATGCGCTCCAATGCTTTGGATGCACGTCCTTCCAAACCATCGCGGCGACCGCTAGTGCAGGTATAGACTTTGAACTTGAGCTGATTGTTGGTGGCTTCAGGAAGCAGTGGGTGTTCGTTGATGTCGGGGTGCGCAGCCCCTTGCTGCTCCCGCCTCGAAGCCCGGCAGCTCCGAGTTCTGGCTGGGGCCATGTGAGGCTTGCTAGTCCAAAGCTAGCTCCTTTTTGGTTCCGGTTCGCTAGGCTGCAGAGGCTTGGTGTGACAGCGCCGATGGTGGTGAGGGAGTTCATCTAGTGCCGCATCGCTCCACTCTAGCGCCATTCTCGGCCGATGTTGGCCTTCTCCGGTCATGGGGACCGCATAAAGCTCCAAGCGCCCGCCCTTCCTCGTGAGGCACGGTGCATGGTGCTCAAGATCCTGACGGGTGATCCGTCGCCAGCTCGCCTACCGAAGGAGGGCTGCCTCCTGTACTATTGCTCAAACAGGATGAAGTTCGTGAGGCAGATGCCCTCTTTCGACGAATGGAGGCTTCGCCCTCCCAGGCTTGTTGGGTCTTGCGAGAACCCAGTCTATGTCGCTACCTCACTTGTTGCCGTTGAGGTGGTCGTCCCGGAAGTGGGTGCTGGAGGACGGCTGCTGCCGGGTGCTAGTGGTACTGCGGCCTCTGTACTCGCACCTCATGAAGTTCCCGAAGTGCCGCCATCAGGAGCTCAAGAGAGTTGCCCGGAAGGAGTGGTTGGTGTGCAAGTGCCGCTGGATGCTCCTGAGGCCAAAGCCCCCGTGGGCTCTTCGCATCGTCCTGGGGAGGGCGCTGGTGCCATCGAGGGCGCCTCGCCGGGAGATGCCCTGGCTGCGCCCTATGTTGCCGACCGCTTCCGAGGCTTCGGCTGGCTCCGGCCAAATTTCGAAGTTCTCCGTAAGAGGAGGAGGGTCCCTGGTGGTGGTGATGCCACTTCCCGACCGCTGAAGCTGAGGAAGTTCATCGCCATAAATGAGTGAGTAGCTTGCCCTAGTGACCTCTTTTGTGTTGCCTTCTTTCCTGACCATGATTCCTCATTTCCCCTCCTGTCAAGACTACGACGCCCACCGAGGTGTGGGCCCCTGTGGCCCCGAGCCTTTCGCCTACCCAGGGCGCCATTGGTCGATCCGCCTCCCTGGCCGTGAGGCCGTCCACGAGGCCGGGCGCGCTAGTTTGGCGTTTTGACCCTGCGTTCTTGCCGTTCCTTCTCCGCGACCCTGACTGGGGGCTGGGGAGTGTGCAAGGGCTTCCCCAATGGTCGGTGAAAGCGCCGAGGCTAGTTTGGCTCTAGCGCCCTCTTCAGGCGGTGGGTCCGAGCCCCTCCGGGCCCCAGCCGAGGCCCGAGAGACATCTGGGGCGGAGGAGACTCCGGTTCCGCCTCCGTGGGAAGACGGGTCCCCTCAGCCTTCTTCAATTGCTCCTGGTGCCGAGGAGGGCCCTGGCCAAATGCTCAAGTCAGTGCGCAGGCGCGGAGCTGCCCGCCGCGAGCTTCTCCGGGAAGCGGTGGACGTGTTGGGCCGGCTTGGGAAGGAGCTTGATGGGGCCGACGCTTGTCTTGAGGCTGAAGGTCTTCAACTGCTGGACGAGTGGCGCAGGCTAAGGGTGGCCATCAACCTCGGGCGCCTCCAGCATGAGAGCGCTAGCGCGAAGGCAGACGTGTCCCTCGCTGCCTCGCGAGAGGCCTGCGCCCAAGCCATGGAGGAGTCTCGAGAAGCCGACGCCCGTCGTGAGGCCACGAAGAGGCGCCTCCTGGAGCTTCAGGTCTTGAATGCCAACTTGGAGGACCGCACTGATATGCGTAGGGCCGCCCCGGAGTCAATGCGGGGGATGTCCCTCAAGGAGGCGGAGGTCTTGAGGCGCGAGGAGGCGCTGATGCTGGAGGCCACGGAGCGCAGCTTGGAGCTTGAGCGGCTGGAGGTGAGGGAGCGCCACGTGACCCTGGCTGAGGACGCCGTCTTCGCTCGCGAGTCCAGGGTCCAGCAGGAAATCGACCGGAGGGTCGCGAATGCACGAGCAGGCCTTGCCGAGGGGTATAACTTGAAGTTGGAGTTCCAGTGAGCGGAGGCCGACGAGAGGACTGCCGCCCTCAGGACGAGGCTAAGGGAAGAAGAGCTGCGTGAGAGGGCCGCCGCGGCAGCCCAGTCTTCCGCCCAGGCCAAGTTGGCCTCTGCACAGGCAGAGTTGGCCTCGCTCTGGAGATAGGTTGATGAGGCCGCGGTCCTTGCACGATAGAGCGAGGACGAGGCCAGCCGTCGACCCGTGCTGCAGCACGAGCATGGGCCCATGTTGCAGAACCTTCGGGCGAGGGCGAACCGGGCGCTGGGAGCTATCTGTGAGGAGAACGCCCCTGACCCCCACGTGGAGGACTACGCCGGTGTTCTTGTTTTCTTCATTGAGATCGTGACGTGCTTGGAGAACCGGGCCTCGAGGGCCCGCCGCCTCATTGACGAGAAAAGCCAAGGCCTCCTAGGTCGTGCATTCTCCCGGGTGTTCAGCTACCTCCAGAGCATTGATCCTGACTTTGACTTCGATGCTGCCATCGCCCCCATGCCCAGAGCTGTCTGAGACAACCTGGCGCACTAGGTGGATGACCGCGTGGATGCCCTAGTCCAAGCCTTCGCCACCAATGATGACGATGTTGTGGTCGTGTTGGATGAAGGAGGTAGCAACCCACAGGTACCAATATTAGGTTTGGGTACAAAGATTGGATACAAGAGATGAACTAGGGTTTAAGAGGAGATGGTGCTGATGAAGATGTTGATGAAGATAGCCCTCCCCAAGATGGGAGTGTTGTTGGTGATGACGGCGGTGACGATTTCCCCCTCCCGGAGGGATGTATCCCCGGCAGAACAGCTCTGCCGGAGCCCTAGATTGGTTTCCGCCTCGGTTTCGCCTCATGACAGCGGCGTCTGGTCCCGAAAGCCTCCTCCTGATTTTTTTCAGGTCAAAACGCTTCATATAGGAGAAGATGGGCACTTGGGGCCCACCGGCTGGCCGTCGAGGCAGGGGGCGCCCCCACCCTCGAGGCCAGCAAGTGGCCCCGCTCGTGGATTTCTTCCGCCAGATATTTTTATATTTTCCAAAAAAATGTTATGTGGAGTTTCGGGGCTTGTGGAGTTGTGCAGAATAGGTTTCCAGAGTTTGCTCCTTTTCCAGCCCAGAATTCCAGCAGCCGGCATTCCCCCTTCTTCATGTAAACCTTGCAAAAAAAGAGGGAAAAGGCATAAGTATTGTGACAAAACATGTATGAACAGCCCATAATGGAATAAATATCAACTTGTAGGCATGATGCAAAATGGACGTATCAACTCCCCCGAGCTTAGACCTCGCTTGTCCTCAAGCGAAAGCCGATATCGAAAAATATGTCCACATGTTTAGAGATAGAGGTGTCGATAAAAACAGAATACAAACATGAGGGCATCATGATCATTCCCATAACAGCAACTTATATAAATATAGTCATATGATCATTATGCTAAAGTAACAATTCATCCACAATATCAAGTATGCATCATAAACTTCATTGGAAACTAACAAACTTTGGTCCCGGTCATTGAAGCAATTGCAATTTATCGTAACATCGGAAAGAGTCAATATAAGAGCTTTTCATCAAGCCTACATACTCAACTATCATATAGTCTTTCACAATTGCTCACACTCACGCAATACTTATGTTTATGGAGTTTTAATCGGACACAGAGAAAGATAGGGGCTTATGGTGTTGCCACCCAACCTTTTACCTCAAGGGCAATGCAATAGTAATTGATCATGAAAACTTACATCCAAGTGGGTATATATATCTGGATCTTTCCAACACAATCTGTATGCCAAAGGATAAAATGAAAAAGGAAAGGTGGATCTCACCTTGACACTTATAAGACAAGAATAAAAGATAGGCCCTTCGCAGAGGGAAGTAGAGGTTGTCATGTGTTTTTATGGTTGGATGCACAAAGTCTTAGCATAGAAGAACTTCGATTTATATTCCCACTTGTGAAAAGGACCTTTATTATGCAGTCTGTCGCTTTTATTACTTCCATATCACAAGCTCGTATAAAGCTAATTTCTCCCACACTAATAAATCATACATATTTTAGCGGATTTGCAACATGACAACTTACTTGGAAGGATCCTTCTCAATCCATAGGTAGGTATGGTGGGCTCTCATGGCAAGACTGGGTTTAAGGATATATGGCTAGCATGAGGGAGAAAGGCAAGCTCAACATGTTGGAAGATCCATGACAATATACATTATTTCGGATATAAGAAGACATAACCCATCATGTTGTCTTCCTCGTCCAACATCAACTCTTTAGCAGGTCATACTTTAATGAGTGCTCACAATCATAAAAGTTGTCCAAGATAGTATATTTGTATGTGAAGTCTCTCTTCTTTTATTACTTCCTATTAATTGCAACGATGACCAAAAGTATGTTTGTCACCTCCCAACAACTTTTATTTAACATACTCTTGTATGTGAAGTCATAACTTCCCATAAGATCGATATAATCGCTTTGATACTCTTTATGTTTTCTTTTGTTTTATCATGACCCAAGTGAGGAAATCAAGCCCTTGACTCAACACTAATCTTTATTATATAGCTCACGGACTCGATTAAAAGGATAAAGCTCACAAAGCAAAAACTCACAACTAGATCATGCTAACTTTATTCTAATAGATCAAGATACTACCAAAAGGATCGAACTAAGTAAAACGGTAAAGATAGGAGTGATGGTGATACGATACCGGGGTCACTCCCCCAAGCTTGGCAGTTGCCAAGGGGAGTGCCCATACACATATGATTATGTCTCCTTATTCGGGGTTGGTGACGATGGAGTTGCAAGTAGTGACGGGGGATCCTCATATATCGAGCGTAGGAGATCTTCCAGCTTGCGGATAATACCCTTGAGAGCAGCTATGTAATCCTTCAACAAAAGATTTTCACATGTGAGATGCTTGTTGCGGATCTGAGCTAACTCAAGCATCCTGAAAGCTTCTAGCTCAGTTGAGGTAAAGAGATTAGGAAGGGATTTGGAGGTGTCTTCTTCTCCCGCTGCCGGAGCCGGATCTTCCACCTCCATCTTGATCTTCTTCTCATTATGGATCTCCTCGGGTCCTTCCCTCTTCAGATCTATCTTCATCAGCCAAGCATCGTTGCCTTCGTTGTTGGATGACGGAGACGACATGGTGCCTGGCTTCGCAGACCCTAACAGAAAACAGCTCGGAACAAGAACAGAGGAATTTTGCATGATACAGAGGTCAAAACCTTCGGGAGTATATATAATGAATTTTTCCCGAACAAAAGGAGTAACCCACAATAAAATGGAGTCTATGGGACACACGGGGTGCCCTCGAGGCAGGGGGCGCGGCCTGGGAAGGGGGGCGCGCCCCTACCCTCGAGGAGGCCCCGTGTCTCCTCCGGACTGTGGTTTATTTTTCTATTTTTCTAAATATTCCAAAACGGAGAAAAAATGCCTTTAGAACTGTTTTGGAGTCTGTTTACTTACTGTATCACATACCTTTTCCTTTTCGGAGGCTGAATCGTTCTGGAAAGTGTCCCTTATGTATTCCTCTAGGGTTATGGTTTCAATAATATTAGTTTCAACATTTATAGGATTACCTGAGATATAATGTTTGATCCTTTGACCATTCACCACCTTCGGATTTGTGCCTTCGAAGTTGTTGATTTTTATGGCACCGGAACGATAGACCTCCTCAATGACATAAGGTCCTTCCCACTTGGAGAGAAGTTTTCCTAAAAAAAAATCTTAAACGAGAGTTGTATAGCAAAACATAATCACCTACGTTAAACTCACGCTTTTGTATTCTTTTGTCATGCCATCTTTTAACCTTTCCTTTAAGTGACTTGGCATTCTTGTAGGCCTGGGTTCTCCATTCATCGAGACAGCTAATATCAAATAGCCTCTTTTCACCGGCAAGTTTGAAATCATAGTTGAGCTCTTTGATAGCCCAATATGCCTTATGTTCTAGCTCAAGAGGTAAGTGACAAGCTTTTCCATATACCATCTTATATGGAGACATACCCATAGGATTTTTGTATTCAGTTCTATAGGCCCATAATGCATCATCTAGTTTCTTGGACCAATTCTTTCTAGACCTATTAACTGTCTTTTGCAAGATTAATTTCAACTCGCTATTACTTAGTTCTACCTAACAACTGGTCTGAGGGTGATAAGGTGATGCAATCCTATGGTTGACATCATACTTAGCAAGCATCTTACGGAAAATACCATGAATAAAGTGTGAACCACCATCAGTCATTATATATCTAGGGACTCCAAACCTCGGAAATATAACTTCTTTAAGCATCTTAATAGAGGTGTTATGATCAGCACTAATAGTTGGAATAGCTTCTACCCACTTAGTAATGTAATCAACAACAACTAGAATATGTGTGTACCCATTAGAGGCAGGAAAAGGTCCCATATAATCAATGCCCCAAACATCAAATGGTTCAATAACAAGTGAATAATTCATAGGCATTTCTTGACGTCTACTAATATTACCAATTCTTTGACATTCATCACATGATAAGACAAACTTACGGGCATCCTTGAAGAGAGTAGGCCAATAAAAACTGGATTGCAATACCTTGTGTGCAGTTCTATCTCCCGCATGGTGTCCTCTATAAGCTTCGGAGTGGCACTTGCGTAATATCTGTTCCTGTTCATGCTCAGGCACACAACGTCTAATAATACCATCTACTCCTTCTTTATAAAGATGTGGGTCATCCCAAAAGTAATGTCTTAAATCATAGAAGAAGTTTTTCTTTTGCTGGTATGTGAAGGTAGGAGGTATAAACATAGCAACAATGTGATTAGCATAATCAGCATACCATGGAACAGTACGAGAAGTACTTATGACAGCTAGTTGTTCATCAGGAAAGCTATCATCAATAGGTTGTGGGTCATCTATTATATTCTCTAACCTAGACAAGTTGTCTGCTACGGGGTTCTCAGCTCCCTTTCTATCAGTAATATGCAAGTCAAATTCTTGGAGCAAGAGAACCCATCTAATAAGTCTAGGTTTAGCATCTTTCTTTTCCATAAGGTATTTGATAGCAGCATGATCAGTGTGAATAGTTACTTTAGAATCAACGATATAGGGTCTAAACTTATCACAAGCAAATACTACTGCTAAAAATTCTTTCTCAGTGGTACCATAATTTCTTTGGGCACTATCTAGAGTTTTACTAGCATACTGGATAACATTCAATTTCTTATCAACTCTTTGCCCTACACAGCTCCTACAGCATAATCACTAGCATCGCACATAATCTCAAAGGGTAGATTCCAGTCAGGAGGCTGGACTATAGGTGCAGAGATCAATGCTTTCTTGAGTATTTCAAATGCTTCTAGACAATCATCATCAAAGACAAAAGGAATATCTTTCTGTAAAAGATTAGTTAGAGGCCTGGAGATTTTGGAGAAGTCCTTAATGAACCTCCTATAAAACCCGTCATGACTAAGGAAACTTCGTATACCTTTGATATCCTTAGGGAATGGCATCTTTTCAATAGCATCAACTTTAGCTTTGTCAACTTCAATACCTCTTTCAGAAATTTTATGTCCCAAGACAATGCCTTCATTAACCGTAAAGTGGCACTTTTCCCAATTCAAGACAAGGTTAGTGTCTTCACATATCTGCAAAACTCGATCAAGGTTGCTTAAGCAATCATCAAAAGAAGTTTCGTAAACGGAGAAATCATCGATGAATACCTCAACAATCTTTTCACAAAAATCAGAGAATATAGACATCATGCATCTTTGAAAGGTAGCAGGTGCATTACATAAACCAAAAGGCATACGTCTATAAGCATAGGTACTGAAAGAACAAGTAAAGGTGGTCTTTTCTTGATCCCCCTTTGACACAGGTATTTGAGAGAAACCAGAATAACCATCTAGAAAGCAGAAATGAGTATGTTTGGATAACCTTTCTAGCATTTAATCAATCAATGGTAAGGGGTAATGATCTTTCTTAGTAGCTTTATTTAACTTATGGAAATGAATTACGATCCTATGACCTGTAACTATTCTTTGCGGGATCAATTCATCTTTATCATTAGGGACGACAGTCATACCTCCTTTCTTAGGAACACAATGGACATGACTTACCCACTGGCTATCAGCAATGGGATAGATAATACCTGCCTCTAGAAGCTTTAGAATATCCTTCCTTACCACTTCTTTCATCTTAGGATTTAACCGTCGCTTATGATCAATAACTAGTTTAGCATTTTCTTCCAATTTTATCTTGTGTTGACATATAGTGGGACTAATGCCCTTAAGATCACCCAGAGTATATCCAATAGCAGCTCGGTGCTTCTTCAGAGTTTTCAATAATCTTTCTTCTTCATGCTCTGAAAGGTTAGCGCTAATAATAATAGGATATATCTTCTTTTCATCAAGATAAACATACTTAAGATTATCAGGCAATGGTTTAAGTTCAAACACGGGCTCACCCTTGGGTGGAGGAGGATCCCCTAGGATTTCAACAGGCAAGTTCTTTTTCAATACGGGTCCCTGTGTAAGGAATATTTCATCTATCTCTCTTCTCTCATTCATATGCATATCATTTTCATGGTCTAACAAGTATTGTTCTGAAGGATCATTGGGTGGCACGACAATAGAAGCAAGACCAATAAGTTCATCTTTACTGGGTGGTGCCTTTTCAAGGGGTTGTCTACGGAATTTAGAAAAGTTAAAATCATGAGACATATCCCCTAACCCGACACTGACAATGTCTTTCACGCAGTCTATCTTGGCATTAACAGTATTCAAGAAGGGTCTACCAAATATAATGGGACAGAAAGCATCTTGTGGGGAACTAAGAACGAGAAAATCAGCATGGTATTTAACCTTCCCACACAAGACTTCAATATCTCTAACAATCCCAACTGGAGAAATAGTATCTCTATTAGCAAGCTTGATAGTAACATCAATCCCCTCTAACTCAATAGGTGCAATATCATGCATAATTTCGTTATACAAATCAAGAGGGATAATACTCGCACTAGCACCTACGTCGCATAAACCATGATAGCAATGATCTCCTATCTTGACAAAGATAACAAGCAAGCCTACGACAGGTTTATGTTTATTCCTAGCATTGGGTTTGGCTATCCTAGCAGACTCTTCTTAGAGATAAATAACAACACTAGGTTCCTCCTTCCTCCTATATAAGCCTAAGTACCCCGAAACCATCAGAGGAGAAGAGAAAACCCTAGTTCCACCGCCGTAACCTTCTGTTCCCGTGAGATCCCATCTTGGAGCCTGTTTCGGAGCTCCGCCGGAGGTGGGATCCATCACGGAGTGCTTCTACATCATCATCATCGCCCTCACCATGAGTTGTGAGTAGTTTACCACAGACCTTCGGGTCCATAGCTAGTATTTGGATGGCTTCTTCTCTCTCTCGATCTCAATATAAAGTTCTCCTCGGTCTTCGAGGAGATCTATTCGATGTAATCTCTTTTTGTGGTGTGTTTGTCAAGATCCGATGAATTGTGAGTTTATGATCAACATTATCTATGAGAAATATTTGGTTCTTTTCTGAACTCTTTATGTGTGCTCATAATATACTTGCAAGTCTCTTCGAAATATTGGTTTGGTTTGGCCTACTAGATCTATAGTTCTTGCAATGGGAGAAGTGATTGGCTTCGGGTTCAATCTTGTGGTGTCCTTTCCCAGTGACAGTAGGGGCAGCAGCGCACGTATTGTATTGTTTCCATTGAGGATAAAAAGATAGGGTTTATATCATATTGCTTGAGTTTATCCCTCTAAATCATGTCATCTTGCTTATGGCATTACTCTGTTCTTATGAACTCAATACACTAGATGCATGCAAGATAGCGGTCGATGTGTGGAGTAATAGTAGTAGATGCAGGCCGGAGTCGGTCTACTTGTCTTGGACGTGATGCCTATATACAATGATCATGCCTAGATAGTCTCATAATTATTTGCTTTTCTATCAATTGCTCGACAGTAATTTGTTTACCCGCCGTAGAATATCGCTTTCATGAGAGAAGCCACTAGAGAACACTATGGCCCTCGGATCTATTCTCAACATATCAATCAACATCTACTTTACTTTTTCCGCTTTTACTTTCTGTTCTTATAAACAAAAATACCAAAAATATACACTATCATCTCTATCAAATCTAACTTTCGTAAGTGATCGTAAAGGGATTGACAACCCCTTATCGCGTTGGCTACGAAGTTCTTATTTGTTTGTGTAGGTGCGAGGGACTCGCGCGTGGTCTCCTACTAGATTGATACCTTGGTTCTCAAAAACTGAGGGAAATACTTACGCTACTGTGCTGCATCTCCCTTTCCTCTTCGAGGGAATACAACGCAAGCTCGAGAAGTTGCAAGAAGAATTTCTGGCGCCGTTGCCGGGGAGGCTTACGCAAAAGTATTAGCCTTCGCATTGCAATTTTTACCTCTCGTTTTCCTATCCCCCACTTCACCCTTGCCGTTTTATTTGCCCTTCTTCCATCGTGTGTTTACCGTTTGCTTGCCTCTTGTTTGTTTGTGTTGCTATGTGCCGTCTATCATCTTGCATCTTCACTTGCTAAATTATGGATCCTCATCCACTTTCTAATCTCTTTAAGAGATCCAATTATGTTGAACCAATTGCTAGTGAGCTGCGTGCACTAGATTATCTTTATGAGGTTTTGCTTGAAATTTGTGAATCCGAAAATTGTGATGAAGTATTGAAAAATTATAAAGTGATTCACAATAGCTCCTTGAGTAAAAAGCATGATTGCAATGATGTTACTATAAATTCTATTGATGTTAATTATGCTAATGATATGCAAAACCCTAAGCTTGGGGATGCTTATTTTGCTATGCCCATTACTTGTTGCAATGATCATGATTGGGGTGATTCTTCTTATGATCTTGAAAATTTATTTAATCCTCATCATGAATATGAGATTGATAATAATGTTTGTCATAATATTGAAAGTGGATTTTAAAGAGTGTCAACTTTTGATCCCACTACTTTAGATATTGGTCAATCTTATGAAATTTTTGATGAAAGTGGGTTTGGAAAGATCATGACTTTGGTTAATGTTGATCCCACTATTTTAGAAGAGTGTCAACTTCGCATGCATGTGGATCGTGTTGAGAATATGTTATGTGATAGCTATATTGTTGAATTTGCCAATGATCCTACATGCAATTATTATGAGAGAGGAAAATATGGTCATAGAAATCTTCATGTTACTAAATTACCTCTCTTTATGTTGAGATTGATCTTGTTTCATTCTTCTTCCTTGCATACGCTAGATCTTGCTTGCTATGATAATTTGTTTTCCTATATAATGCCTATGCATAGGAAGTATGTTAGACTTAAATGTGATTTTCACATGCTATATGATGCTCTTTTTGTGCTTCAATTCTTATCTTTTATGTGAGCATCATTGAATTATCGTGCCTAGCTAGGGGCGTAAAACGATAGCGCTTGTTGGGAGGCAACCCAATTTTTTTATTTCTTATTTTTGCTTCTATTAGGGTATAAATTTTGCATCTAGATTCTGTTTAGATGTGGTTTCATGTTTTGTTTAGTGTTTGTGCCAAGTAGAACCTTTGGGGAGACTTGTGTGAAGTCTATATGATCTTGCTGTGAAAAACAGAATCATTAGCGCTCGCTTGAATGGTCATCAGATTTTACTGGAGCGTGCTATTCAGTTGATTCTTTTTGAAGATGATTAATAGACAAATTCCTCACGTTTACCAATTTAGTTTGAATTTTTTGGAGTTACAGAAGTATGCGAAACCTGCAGATTACTACAGACTGTTCTGTTTTTGACATATTCTGTTTTTGGTGTGTTGTTTCTTATTTCAATGCATCTATGAGTAATATTGGGTAGTATGAACCATAGAGAAGTTGGAATATAGTGGGTTTAACACCAATATAAACAAAGAATGAATTCATTGCAGTACCTTTGAGTAGTGGTTTGCTTTCTTATACTAACGGAGCTCACGAGATTTTTGCCTAAGTTTTGTGTTGTGAAGTTTTCAAGTTTTGAGTATTGCTTTGTTGGACTATGGAACAAAGAGTAGAAAGGGCCTAAGCTTGGGGATGCCCATGGCAACCCAAGTAAAATTCAAGGACAATCAAAAGCCTAAGCTTGGGGATGCCCCGGGAAGGCATCCCCTCTTTCGTCTTCATCCATAGGTAACTATACTCGGAGCTATATTTTTATTCACCACATGATATGTGTTTTGCTTGGTTTGTATAATTTGAGTCTTTTCTTGTTAGTTTGCCACAATTATACTTGCTGGACACACCTATTTGATAGAGTTAAATATGGCCTAGGAATTGAAAGAACACTCTATGTGCTTCACTTATATCTTTTGAGTTGAATAGTTTTTGCTCTAGTGCTTCACTTATATCTTTTAGAGCACGGTGGTGATTATATTTTGAAGAAATTGTTGAACTCTCATGCTTCACTTATATCCATTTTAGAGTCTATTAAAACATCATGGAAATGTGTTTAGGCTATAAAACTAGTCTTCACATGATAGACATCCAATATTGATGTAGTAAAAACTTTCACACTAAGTGCATTGAATATGATGAGATGTTTGATGCTTGATAATTGTTTTGAAATCTGAGGATAGTGATATTAGAGTCATGATAGTAGAGTTATTATGAAATTGAGAAATATTTGTGTTAAGGTTAGTGATTCCCGTAGCATGCACGTATGGTGAACCGCTATGTGACGGAGTTAGAGCATGAGGTATTTGTAAAGTGCCAACCTTTGTGTGGAGGTCGAGGGCGCGCGATGGTTAACTCCTACCAACCTCCGCCCTAGGAGCATGCGTTGATTGCTTTGTTTTGATGACTCGTAGATTTTTACAATAAGTATATGAGTTCTTATGACTAATGTTTGTTGAGTCCATGGATTATACGCACTCTGACCCTTCTTCCAGTGCTAGCCTCTCTTGTACCGCGCAACTTTCGCCGGTACCATACACCCACTATATATCCTTCCTCAAAATAGCCACCATATTATTCCTCAAAACAGCCACCATACCTACCTATCATGGCATTTCCATAGGCATTCCGAGATATATTGACATGCAACATTCCACCATTCCGTTCATATGACACGCTTCATATTGTCATATTGCCATGCATGATCATGTAGTTGACATCGTATTTGTGGCAAGGCTACCATCCATAATTTTTCATACATGTCACTCTTGTTTCATTGCACATCCTGGTACACCGCCAGAGGCATTCATATAGAGTCATACTTTGTTGTAGTATCGAGTTGTAATATCGAGTTGTAATGAAAGTGTGATGATCATCATTATTAGAGCATTGTCCCATGGGAGGAAAGGCTAAATCAATAAAGCCCCTCCGCAAAAAAAAAATAGAAAAAAAGAAAGGCCAAAGAAAAAAGAAAGGCCCGAAAAAAAGAGACAATTGCTACTATCTTTTTTCCACACTTGTGCTTCAAAGTAGCACCATGTTCTTCATTGTAGAGAGTCTCATGCTTAGTCACTTTATATACTAGTGGTATTTTTTATTATAGAACTTGGCTTGTATATTCCAACAATGGGCTTCCTCAAATGCCCTAGGTCTTCGTGAGCAAGCAAGTTGGATGCACACCCACTAGTTTCTTTTGTTGAGCTTTCATACATTTTTAGCTCTAGTGCATCTGTTGCATGGCAATCCCTACTCACTCACATTGATATCTATTGATGGGCATCTCCATAGCCCGTTGATACGCCTAGTTGATGTTAGACTATCTCCCTCCTTTTTGTCTTCTCCACAACCACTTCTCTATTCCACCCATAGTGCTATGTCCATGGCTCACGCTCATGTATTGCGTGAAAGTTGAAAGGTTTGAAAGAACAGAGTATGAAAACAAGTGCTTGGCTGAAACCGGGGTTCTGCATGATATGAATATTTTGTGTGATGAAGAGGGAGCATAGCCAGACAATATGATTTTGTAGGGATAACTTTCTTTAGCCATAGTATTTTGAGAAGACATGATTGCTTTGTTAGTATGCTTGAAGTATTATTATTTCTTATGTCAATATAAAATTTTATCTTGAATCTTTCAGATCTGAACATTCATGCCTCAATTAAGAGAATTACATTGAAAAACTATATTGGTTAGCATTCCATATCAAAAATTCTGTTTTTATCATTTACCTACTCGTGGACGAGCAGGAATTAAGCTTGGGGATGCTTGATAGGTCTCCAACGTATCTATAATTTTTTATTGTTCCGTGCTATTATTTATGATGTTTTGGATGTTTAACGGGCTTTGTCATACACTTTTATATTATTTTTGGGACTAACCTACTAACCTAAAGGCCCAGTCCAGATTGCTGTTTTTGCATGTTTTAGGGTTTTACAGAAAAGGGATATCAAACGGAGTCCAAACGGAATGAAACCTTCGGGAGAGATATTTTTGGAGAAAATCACGGACGGGAGACTTGAGAACCACGGAGTAGGGGCGACGAGGTGCCCACGAGGGTGGGGGGCGCGCGTCCTCCTTCCTCCTATATAAGCCTACGTACCCCGAAACCATCAGAGGAGAAGAGAAAACCCTAGTTCCACCGCCGTAACCTTCTCTAACCGTGAGATCCCATCTTGGAGCCTGTTCCGGAGCTCCGCCGGAGGGCGGATCCATCACTGAGTGCTTCTACATCATCATCATCACCCTCACCATGAGTTGTGAGTAGTTTACCACAGACCTTCGGGTCCATAGCTAGTATCTGGATGGCTTCTTCTCTTTCTCTCGATCTCAATACAAAGTTCTCCTCAGTCTTCGAGGAGATCTATTCGATGTAATCTCTTTTTGCGGTGTGTTTGTCAAGATCCGATGAATTGTGAGTTAATGATCAAGATTATCTATGATAGATATTTGGTTCTTTTCTGAACTCTTTATGTGTGCTCATTATATCCTTGCAAGTCTCTTCGAATTATTGGTTTGGTTTGGCCTACTAGATCTATAGTTCTTGCAATGGGAGAAGTGTTTGGCTTTGGAGTCAATCTTGCGGTGTCCTTTCCCAGTGACAGTAGGGGCAGCAAGGCACGTATTGTATTGTTGCCATCGAGGATAAAAAGATGGGGTTTATATCATATTGCTTGAGTTTATCCCTCTACATCATGTCATCTTGCTTAAGGCGTTACTCTGTTCTTATGAACTCAATACACTAAATGCATGTTGGATAGCGGTCGATGTGTGGAGTAATAGTAGTAGACCCAGGCAGGAGTCAGTCTACTTGTCTCGGACGTAATAATTATTCGCTTTTCTATCAATTGCTCGACTGTAATTTGTTTACCCGCCGTAGAATATCGCTTTCATGAGAGAAGCCACTAGAGAACACTATGGCCCCCGGGTGTATTCTCAACATATCAATCTACATCTACTTTACTCTTTCCGCTTTTACTTTCTATGCTTATAAACAAAAATACTAAAAATATAAACTATCATCTCTATCAGATCTCACTTTCGCAAGTGACCGTAAAGGGATTGACAACCCCTTATCACGTTGGCTGCGAAGTTCTTATTTGCTTGTGCAGGTGCGAGGGACTCGCGCGTGGTCTCCTACTGGATTGATACCTTGGTTCTCAAAAACTGAGGGAAATACTTATGCTACTGTGCTGCATCTCCCTTTCCTCTTCAAGGGAATACAACGCAAGATCGAGAAGTAGCACCCCACCAAGGGCACACCCTCTGTGCCCCGCGCCTTGAGCCCCCAGTTGCATCATCTAGCTGTGGCACCCGCTGAGTTGAACTCCGGCGTACCCACTCAGAGGGCCGCCGGCGTTTGCTCTTGCTGGTGACGAGGTTGCTGCAGTCGCAAGGCGGGCACCAGCGTGCCTGCTGGTGTCACCGGATCTTCCAATCGTTCCAGAGGATGGCAACGCCGATCGAGGCCTCGCCAGCGCCCCTCATGCAACCTAGGGCGGGGGTGAGGAGCAGAACGGCGGTGCACCTCCGCAAGTGCATCCAAGTAATTCAGTGACGCGTTCTAGCAGCACGTCACGGCCGCTCCCGGCCAGCCTGCATCGTAATAGTTCTCGTGCCATGATGAGCGCAGACCTCGTGTTCGCCTGCTCCCGTCGGGTGTAAGGTGCTGTCGTCGTGGTGTGGTTTGCAGAGCGCGTCGCGGAGTGCGCGCGTCATGACACCGAGGCAGTGGTCGTCGGCCCGCGCCGCCCACTGCCAGCAGCGCCGGGCGGTACTGGGGCAGCCTGGAGCACAGGGTTGAGGTCTCCGTGGTCAGGCGGTGCTGCCCGCGCAGGCCAGGTCGCCCAATGGTTGGCATGAGCCTCCTAGTCGTCGGCGATCGGGATGTGAGGCGGTGACGGTGCGGACGACGGAAGAACAGTTCTGGTGCACCCCTACCTAGCGCGCCAAATGTCAGATCTAGGGTTTCGGCAAAACCCTTGAGGTTCGAACACTGGGTGCGCACGAAGATCTCTCCATCCACCCTAGCTTGTCTAGTCAACAGTCCTAGGCCTAGCTCGTCAAATCTGATGAACAAGAGACACAAGATTTATACTGGTTCAGGCCACCGTTGTGGTGTAACACCCTAATCCAGTGTGGTGTGGTGGATTGCCTTGTAGGCTGAGGAAGAACTAGTACATGGATGAACTTCCTCCTGAGGAGAGGTGTTGTTGAGCTCGGGTGAGGTTGTGGTGTATGAGAGGTCTCAATGATCCGATCCCCCTCTGTGATGGTGGCTAGGTCCTATTTATAGTGGCCTGGGTCCTCTTCCCAAATATTGAGCGAGAAAGAATCCCACAATGGCCAAATTTGAAGGGAGACAACTAGTACAAGCTATTCTGACAAAAGGTGGTCTTCACATGCCAAAGCCTCAGGTGGTGACGCCGCCGTGGGCTCTGCGATGAGCTCTGTCCTACCGTCCAGTTGGTCTTGGTCTCGTTGCACTGATATGGAAAACTTTGCGTGATGCCTCGGGACTCCGCGCCTGCACCTACTCCTTTAGCACCAAAGAGGAAACCGGCACTCTGCACCCGCTGGCGCCCGCCTGACATTGGTCATCACTGCTCATGTCACGAGGACCTCGCGAGGTGCCCCTCGCCTCGATATCTTCGATCCTCACGAGCCCGCCTGGCGAGGCCGCCCTAGGGGATACCTTATGTCGACCACCTCGCGAGGCTTCGTCCCTCGCGAGGGTCTTGAGTGGTTGCTGAAGATGTTGGGCCGTGCCAAGCCGCCTTGTGAGGCACGCCCTGGGCCACAGGCTAGCAAGTCTGGGTACCCCGTTCCTAGAATGCCGACACTATTGTAGTGGACTAGTAAATGGTGATGACCTTCTGACATTTGATCCATGCTATATTCATGTAACTCGCGGAAACTTGAGGTGCACTCATCAAAGTATTCGCCAACAAGAAATGGCTGGCCATGGACGTAATTGTGTGCTTCAAGTACGTCTACTTTACTTTAAGCAAGCAACAATTCCACTTCTTCATCATCCATCCCATCAGAAATACTCCCTGATTCGAACAAGTTGCTGTTAATTTGGTGCTGTGCGATGAGTGCTTTAAGTAAGAGGCTATCGTTCTCTTTCCTCTTCCCTCTCCCGCTGCACTTCCTCGTGGTTGTGGGTGTAGCCTTTTTGGCCACTTCCTTCTTGGTACTTGAAGCATTTCTAGTAGAACATCTGGGCTGCAAGGTAGAGTGCCGAGCAGACGGTGATGCTTGGACGGATTGCTTAGCAGACGGTTTATCTATGACGGACCACTAAGCTTGCGGTGCTGCTGTGACAGACTGCTTGGATGTAGGAGCAGAGGCATCGGACTGCTGACCATGCGTTGAAGCTATGTCGGGTTTCTGCGCAGGTGGTGCCAACTTGACGGTGTGCTGAGGAGGTCGTGCCAACACATTGGTTTGCTGAGCAGGAAGTGCTGATACATTGGTATGCGGATCACACGCCTGCAGATGTAACACCCCAAATTTTTGAGTTGGTTTTTCTTGCAAACTTTTGGCCTCTTTGAAAGGGGGATTGTTCGATCTTTTCTTTTGCCCTTCTAAAATCCCTTTTTTTGCGAAAGTTTGTATGTCTTCTCAAGCTTGGTTTTTGGCCTTGGAGTTCTCCTCTTGTGTTTGGCTCAAGCACAAGTTGAGATTCAAAAGGAGTTGTTTGAGTTCACCACTTCTTATTTTAAAATTCTCAAGTTTAAGCTTGACTCATCTCCCCTCCAACCTTCATCTTGCCATGATCCCAACAGGAACAATCCTCTCCAAGGCTCTCTTCACACCATGGGACAAGCATTTCATCAATTCCAGCAAGTTGTGAGCTTATTGGGATTTTTCTCCTATTTATTTCATTCCAAAAACAATTCTGTCTTTTATAGTGGACCTTGGTGATTTACAAAGGAACCACCATTTTCATCTACCTATTTGACTCCAAACAAACTCTCCTAGATAGTCCTTAGTACCCCCAACATACATCCATCTTGTTTCACTGGTCCATAGTTCTAAATTTTCAAATTTCACCTGCTGCAAGTTTGGACCAGATTTGCAAAATTTGGTGAAATTCATATTTATCTTTTTCCAAAAATTCTGTGAAAAATCATGCAGCCTCTAGATACATCAAGAGGCCACTCCACCAAAAATCAGCTCCAGAGACATTGCACACATACCAGAATCATTTCATCAAACACCTAGCCTACACTGAACTGTTAACTGTTAACTGTTAACTAAAACTCTCGACACTTTAACACTTCGTTAGTTTCGTCAGTTTCGACAGTCGTCGGGCGCGGCGACAAAACCTCATCTATGCTTCCTTGGCTCGACACTGCACTGCAGCTTCTCCTTATCCATGCGCCACACGGTCGCTTGGCCGTTTCTGGGCGTCGGTGGTGCCCTGGCCCGACCGCGCCGGCGGCTGCCACGGCCACAGCGCCACCCGTGGCGGCTGACAGAAGCAACGCCGCAGCTCCACGCCGTTTCGCGCCGCCCAGACCATCCCAGTGCTCCGCGTTTCCCTCCCCACAGCCAACGCACGCCCCGCATACCGTCACCGTGGCATGGCACGCGCAGAGCGCCGTTTTTGCCGCCGACAAGCCGCGCGGCCGTTCCGTCGAGGACAGGCCGTAACACCACCTCTAGTGCCAGGTTAAGCGCGGGATTGGAGCTCCTACAGATCATAGATGATGCTCAAGCCCCTAGTCCCGCCGTCCGACCACTGCAGTGCCGTAATTGGCTTGCCGGACTTATCCGTTCGTGGCAGCCACCTCGAGCCGCCTATAAAAGGCACCCCCGAGCTCGTGCTCGAGCACACACGCCTCCACTACGTCCCTAGACCACGCCCAACCTCTGGAAGAGCCCCGAGAGGCTTTTCTTCCCCGGCTCCGGCCAGCTGCCTCCGCCTCGGGCTGCAGCTCCGTTCACTCCGGTGAGGGCTCCTCCGCCGCCGTGAACTTGAACGTAGTACCCTGGCATCCACCTAGTCCTAACCCCCAACCCAATTTCTCTCCTGAAACCTTCTCCGACGAGGTCCACGAACACCCGAGCCGCCGTCCGTCGGAGATAAGCTCGCCGTCGACGTGGGACTCGTCGGCACCCAACTCCACCACCGTTCGACGCGGAAGACCACCGTGAAGCTATAGGTACCACTCCCCTCCCCTATGTCGCCGTGGATTGACGCCGGCGATCACCGCAGCACCGACGCCGGCGCGGCTCTGTTTCTTTTTCAAACCTGACAGGTGGGGTCCCTCTGTTAGTCTCTCACATCTCCCCCTCGAACTGTTTTCTGTTGGCGTATTTACACAAAGTGTGTTTTCCCTCTACGGGTGACGTACTGCGTACCGGTTTGCTTTGTCCTTTTCTGTTCTAGCCCCTGGATCTTTTCTGTTTCATTACAGATGGGTCCCTAGACAGAAACCTTAATATCTTTTAAACTAAAAGTGATTTTTAGTTGATTCTTTTTCTGTCCACCTTGGTTTTCTGTATAGTTTTTTGTCATATTTATGTGGAAATATCTTGGGCAAATTTATTTGCACATGCGGTATTTATGTTAGTATGCATTTTGTTTGAATACATAGCTACCGAAGGCCGTGACGGGGACACGAATCCCGCCGAGTTAGGCTCCGACTTTTCAGAACCAGGCAAGCATGTTTGAACTCTTGATATGATGAGTGTGTTGCATGTTTGCTCGAGTAGCTCGTTCATAAGCATGATCATATGGGCATATGTGTATGGCATATTTCATGCAAGTAAGCTTCGGGTGAGTCCCGAAGGAGAATGTTGAACCACCTCGATCATATGATGATACGATGGGGTGGAATGCTGGTATTGTTGGAGCATGCCAGTAGTTGGTCAACTCAGTATCAACGGAGATCATGTAATGATTCTGTTCGTCTCCTTTTCAGTACTATCATAGGACGTCCGTTGGATTACGGTCTAGTCGGTTGTAAACCACTTTCTGAGTACACACCAAGTAGAGGGGCCGGGATGAGGGTTCCATGGCCCTGGATTAAAGCCCGTCATCCGGTCAGGGGGCATGGGTGTTTCCGGTTGGGACCGAGAGGGGGGCACCCCTTAGAGCGCGCATATATAAATTTGATCTCATGCTATTCGAGGTTGTAGCCTCCCCGTCTTAAAGTTTTCCGTGAATGTCGTCGCAGGTGATTCCGGACGACAGGATGTTAAATGGGTGTGTACTGGTTAGTTGGGTTTCGACTAAAACACCGTAGACGGGGCTAGCCCACGTGGCTAGTAAAAACCCGTTGGCTATGAGTTACTAGTACAAGCTCTGCAGAGTTAAAATTTCTTCAGTAGCCATGTTTATGGCCTAGGGTCAATCTTCATATCAACCCTGTGACCATCTCTAGAATATTCTTATGGGTAACCAATGGTGTTATCATCCAGTTCATTTGGTAAATGAACTCACCACTATCTCTGTATTGATGTTACTCTCCGAAGTATTTCATCGTCATATACTGTTATTTATAAGCCCTTTATGTGATGTCGCTTAGACGTCCGACTGTGGCATCCTTGTTATTTATTTTGTTATAAGCCCTTTATGTGATGTCGCTTAGACGTCCGACTATGGCATTCTTGTTATTTATTTTTGTTATAATCCCTTTATGTGATGTCGCTTAGACGTCCGACTGTGGCATTCTTGTTATTTATTTTTGTTATAAGCCCTTTATGTGATGTCCCTTAGACGTCCGACTGTGGCATTCTTGTTATTTATTTTCGTTATAAGCCCTTTATGTGATGTCGCGTAGACGTCCGACTGTGGCATTCTTGTTATTTATTTTTGTTATAAGCCCTTTATGTGGTGTCGCTCAGACGCCCGACTGTGGCCTGTTATCTTTTGTTTTTTTTAGGCGTCACTCAGACCCTCATTTGATCTCGTTATTTTTATCTTTTGAATTTCGGGAGGATTACCGCCCGACTTCCATTCTTTACCTTCAGCGCATTCGTATTTTATTCCGGTCGCATTTTTGCTGGAATACTCATATGCATTCGTGTTGGCATTTGTTATATCTTATGTCCGAATTGTCTTGCGAGTACATTCAAAGTACTCACCTGGCTTGTTGATTTGGCCAGATGTGGACGAAGGCGATCTCATGGATGAAGAGTTCGATAGCAAGTCCGATGCTTAGAGGAGTCCCAGTCAGTCTCTTGCGATCCTGGAGTTGATCACTGTTTTATAACCGCTTCCGCCTACCACAAAATAAATTCATCAGGTCTCACTCCAACACTCGATGAACTGTAAAATATTGGAGTCACACCACCCACTTCACTGTGACATATTCCACTGCCTTTTATTACGAGTCAGTAGTATGCCACCCTGCCTTGCGCAATATCCGCCTCTATGTAATATATTGGCGCGCTTGTAATAAAATTTGTTGAGCCACTCCCTAGCTCAACCTTGTATAATATTTAGTGTACTGGAAATTCTGTATCAAGGAATTGTCTGCCAGTAGGAATATTATTCCTCGCTGGTTTAATAAAGAGATCAGTCTTCCGGTAATTATTTTACTGAAGGACCGATCGTGAAAACCTTGGTATCAGAGCTAGGCTGACTGTAGGAAGCCACTAGGTGCGCTCGCTAATCGGTTATTAGCGAAAAATCTGCTTTTCAGCATTTTTACATCTGTAGCAATTTTCTGTTGGTCAGCATAAATTTATGGCCTGACTATTCGGAATTTTTGTCTACTTTTTTAGATGGCCAGCAACGACTGTGATGCACAGGTGTTCGCCAACATTCCTGAGGGGTTTGTCAAGCTCATCATCGCCATCAACAAAGTCGCAATCGGGCCATCCACACGTCCCGAATTTACACTCTACCGTTACAAGATCAACGACAGCGTGTCTATGCATCAGGCTGTGGTGCACTTCAAAGGTAGGCGTTCTGAAGCGCGCCGCCTTCGATTTGTGGGCAGAGCCATGCCTACGGAGAGGCATGCTATGCAGATGGCTGCCCGTGAGGCGATAGCTCGTCTCCGGGACATTCTACCTTCGATGAAGACTCGTCGCTTCCGTTACCTCCCATGCCACGTGCCTTATATGTGCCACTATGCATTTGCATGCGCAAATGGGGAGCGTGACGAAGCCATTGAATCAATGGTTGAGTATCTCAAGGCTCTTGAGGCAGCCTTTGATAATCTGGTGGACGACCTGGTGGCCGCCCATATGGAGATGGTCCAGAGTGGCTCTGCCAACAGGAGGGAGCTGCTCCATACCGCACCACCAATGACTTTTGTCTCGTCCGCCGCATCCTATGCACCTTCCATTGTAGCCACCGCTTGCCGTCTGCCTACCACTGAGGAGTTCGACCAAGTCATTGCTCCTACTCCAGTCAGAGCTGCACCGCCTGCTGCACCTGCTTCGACACCTCGTACTCATACTCCGCTCCTGGAGCCCATCAGTGAGGAGGAAGTTGAGTCTCCAGCACCACTAGGCCTTACCCTCGGCAGGCCGAGGGAAATATTCAACACCTCCGACTAGCGCGTCATTTCGCGACGTGCCGCGCTCGCTTGTAATATTTGTGTGTCATGTAAAATAGGTTGATGGGAGTAGTATGTTTGCGCATCATGTAGAACCTTGGAGGAGTGCACTTGTTTCAAATAACATGTCAGGATGTGTACGCACACCCTGAGTGACGTATGTATAATTAGGATCTGCGTGTAACATATGTACTAGCAGCCTTCTCCGTGCGCAATCGACCAGTTTATTTCAAAAATCCTTTTCGAGCTCGTGTTTGACCGCTTTTGCAAAAATCTTGGTTTATTTTGCTGCTCGGTTCTTCTCAGGTTTTCTGCTTTATTTCCCCAGAGTAAGAAATGACTCGTCCCTGGACACGTTCCATGCCAAGTCCGCCGGAGGAAGACTATGGCACGCAGACAAACAACAATTTCTCACCGGGGCAGTCAAGTCAGCAGGGCAGTGAGACATCATTTTCTCAATTATGCCGCCTTTACGAGCAAAGTCAGCAACAGCACCAAGAAATGATGAACCATGTCATTAACATGGGAAATCACCGAACCATACCAGCAGCACTCAAAATTGTCCGAATTTCAGAAGACCCGTCCAACAACATTTTCACACACAGACAAGCCTGTTGAGGCCGATGACTGGCTTCGAGACATTGAGAGGAAGTTAATCGCGGCACAATGCTCAGATCGTGAAAAATTTTTGTACGCACCGCATTACCTCACGGGAGCAGCCGCGTCATGGTGGGAAAATTTTCTGCTTATGCATCCCGACATAAATAATATCACCTGGGAAGATTTCAAGGAAGGCTTTCGTGGGGCACACATCCCTAAGAATATCATGAAAATCAAGAAAAGAGAATTTGATGATCTCAAGCAAAGAGGCATGACAGTACAGGAGTACAACAGTCAGTTTGCGCAGTTATCACGATATGCCAACGAAGAGCGAATTACAGAAAATAAAAAGATGGAGAAATTCCTGGACGGACTGGCACCAGCACTAAAATGCTAGTTAGTCGTACATACTTTTCCAGATTTCAAGACACTGGTAGACAAAGCTATTACACTGGAAAATGAACGTCGCAATTTGGAGGATATTCGCATGAGGAAAAGGGATCAGACCAACCACCCCCGCAACAACAAGAATAAGACGAATTTCCAGAGGAACGTTGTGAACAGACCCACGACCAATGACACACGTCCAAATAATAATTTTCATGCAAGAGGCAAGGATTTCACCTATCGCCCGGGTGTTACCTGCTATGCATGTGGAGAAGAAGGACACTATGCTAAATAGTGCCCTAAGCTAAGAAACTCAGCACCAAAGCCAAACAGCAACGGAATCAATTCCACACCCAAGCGCAACAATTTCAACCCCAATAACAATCACAGGAAAGGCCACCTGAACCGTGTGACCAAGGAGCAGGCACAGGATGCACCGGATATCGTACTCGGTACGATCTCTATCAACACAATACCTGCCACGGTTTTGTTTGATTCTGGAGCTTCTCATTCGTTCATTTCGAAGAGTTTTGCTTTGCAACATGGTTTTTCAATGCTTCCCTTGGGAAAATCATTGACCATCAAGTCCCCCGGAAGTAGGCAGATCACTCAGAATTACTGCCAGGGTTTGACCATTGAAATTGAGGGATTAAAATTTCACGCAAACCTCATTGTATTGGAAAACAAAGGACTGGATGTTATCCTGGGTATGGACTGGCTAACCACCAATAAAGGATTTATTGACTGCTTCAACAGAACAGTGATTCTTACACATCATCAGGGAAAAACAATAAGAGTCGCAGCTCAGGAGAGACCAGTATCTCGGCAACCAAAATTGAACAAAGTTGATACGTCTGAGTTAAGCAAAGTTCCAGTTGTATGTGAATTTCCGGACGTATTTCCCGAGGAATTACCTAGCATGCCGCCAGACAGAGAAATAGAGTTCATTATTGAGCTAGCACCAGGAACCACACCCATATATAAGAAACCATACAGAATGGCGCCGTCCGAGTTGGTTGAATTAAAGAAGCAAATAAAGGAATTGCTGGACAAGGGATTTATACGGGCCAGCTCCTCACCTTGGGGCTCGCCGGTATTATTTGCCAAAAAGAAGGATGGGACCATGAGGCCGTGTATAGACTACCGAGCGCTCAACATGGTCACAATCAAAAATAAATATCCGATGCCACGGATAAATGATTTATTTGACCAGCTCGCGCAAGCCAAGGTTTTCTCAAAAGTGGACTTAAGGTCAGGTTATCATCAACTAAAAGTACGCACAGAAGATATCCTGAAAACAGCATTCACCTCAAGATACGGACTTTATGAATTTACAGTGATGCCGTTCGGACTGACTAAGACCTCCGCATATTTCGTCCACCTCATGAACAAAGTATTTATGAAATTCATGGACAAATTTGTGGTGGTATTTATTGATGATATTTTGGTATATTCCAAGACACCGGAAGAACATGCTGAACACCTCCGCATTGTACTGGGAGAATTAAGGAAACACCAACTTTACGCGAAATTCAACAAATGTGAATTTTGGTTGAGACAAGTGGGTTTCCTAGGACACGTATTGACACAAGAAGGAATTGCTGTGGACCCAGATAAAGTCAAGGCTGTACTTGGCTGGAAGTCGCGAGCCAGTGTGACGGATATACGCAGTTTCCTTGGTATGGCCGGATATTACAGAAGGTTTATTGAAGGATTTTCCACCATAGCCAAACCAATGACCCAGCTACTCAAGAAGGATAAGAAATTCGAGTGGACCGAAGCATGTGAGAAAAGCTTCCAAGAGCTCAAAAAGAGGTTAACGATAGCCCCAGTATTAATTGTGCCAGCCATACACAAGAGCTTTGAAGTATTTTGCGACGCATCTCGGAAAGGCCTCGGATGCGTACTGATGCAAGAAGGCAAAGTAGTCGCCTTGGCATCCCGGCAACTACGAAAACATGAAGAAAATTATCCTACTCACGATTTGGAGTTGGCAGCAGTCATTCATGCACTCAAGGAATGGAGGCACTTCTTACTTGGAAATCGTTGTGAAATACAAACAGACCATCAGAGCCTCGACTATATTTTCACACAACCAGATCTAAATTTACGACAACGACGCTGGTTGCAATTGGTAAAAGATTACGACGTTGGTATCCACTATCACCCCGGGAAAGCAAACGTAGTAGCCGATGCTCTCAGCCGTTACCCCAGCTAGAACAGTGGCAGCATACAGAACCCGAGACCCGAATTTCAACAAGAATTCGCCAGGCTCAACCTAATGATGGTCACGGAGGGCGAAGTATCCAAGCTAGAAATACAGCCTACACTGATAGAGCAGATAAAGAAGGCTCAACTCGGATACCCCAGCATCGAAGGAATAAAGAGAAAAGTAAGTCAACGCAAGGCTTCAGAATTCACCATAGACAGTGAAGGAATATTATGGTTCGGAGACAGACTTTGCGTACCCAACAGCAACGACCTCAAATAGCAAATTCTAGCGGAAAGTCATATCGATCCATAATCAATCCACCCTGGAGGTACAAAAATGTACAAAGATATTCAGGAAAGATTTTGGTGGCACGGCATGCAGAGGGATATAGCCACATTTATTGCATGCTGCGATTCATGTCAACGCATTAAAGCCGAGCACCAAAAACCCGCAGGGCTATTAAAGCCAAATAAGATACCAGAATGGAAATGGGATGATATCAGAATGGACTTCATCGTTGGACTACCACGATCACAACACGGTAACGATGCCATATGGGTCATCACAGATAGACTAACCAAGGTGGCACATTTCATACCCGTCAAGGCAACACACACCACTCAAAAGCTCGCCAAGCTTTACCTCGCCCGGATAGTATGCCTACATGGTGTGCCCAAGACTATAATCTCCGACAGGGGCACTCAGTTCGTCTCAAAATTTTGGGACCAGTTGCAGCAGGCCCTTGGAACGCAACTAACATTCAGTATGGCTTACCACCCCCAGACTGGAGGACAAACGGAACGAGTAAATCAAATACTCGAAGACATGCTAAGGGCATGTGTCCTCACCTATGGGGCCAGTTGGGAGGAAAGCCTACCATATGCCGAGTTCGCATGTAACAATAGTTACCAAGCTAGCCTGCAGATGGCACCTTTCGAAGCCTTGTACGGACGAAGATGCCGTACTCCATTGAATTGGTCGGAAACAGGGGACAGCCGCATATTCGTCCCCGATATGTTAAAGGAAGCCGAGGAAAGAGTAAAAATGATACAGGATCGACTCAAGACCTCCCAAAGCCGACAAAAGAGCTATTACGATCAAAAGCATCGGCAAATAAGTTTTGAGCCCGGTGACGATGTATACCTGCGTGTGTCACCGATGAGAGGACTACAACGATTCAAAGTCAAAGGGAAACTGGCACCACGATTCATCGGACCCTTCCGTATAATTGCACGAAGAGGCACAGTAGCTTACCAGCTGCACCTTCCCAAGGAACTGTCCGACGTCCATGACATTGTCCACGTCTCACAACTATGGAAGTGTGTAAGCAACCCAGAGAAACATGTGTCAGATGAAAATCTTGATGTGCAACCAGATCTTACATACCGAGAACACCCAGTGAAGATTTTGGAGGAGTCTGAAAGGAGGACCCGTCAGAAAACTATTAAATTTCTGAAAGTTCAGTGGAGTAATCATACAGAGGATGAGGCAACATGGGAAAGGGAAGATTTCCTTCGGACAGAACATCCACACCAATTTGAGGATCAGCTGAAATCTCGGGGACGAGATTTTTCCTAAGGGGGTAGGTGTTGTAACACCCCAAATTTTTGAGTTGGTTTTTCTTGCAAACTTTTGGCCTCTTTGAAAGGGGGATTGTTTGAACTTTTCTTTTGCCCTTCTAAAATCCCTTTTTTTGCCAAAGTTTGTATGTATTCTCAAGCTTGGTTTTTGGCCTTGGAGTTCTCCTCTTGTGTTTGGCTCAAGCACAAGTTGAGATTCAAAAGGAGTTGTTTGAGTTCACCACTTCTTATTTTAAAATTCTCAAGTTTAAGCTTGACTCATCTCCCCTCCAACCTTCATCTTGCCATGATCCCAACAGGAACAATCCTCTCCAAGACTCTCTTCACACCATGGGACAAGCATTTCATCAATTCCAGCAAGTTGTGAGCTTATTGGGATTTTTCTCCTATTTATTTCATTCCAAAAACAATTATGTCTTTTATAGTGGACCTTGGTGATTTACAAAGGAACCACCATTTTCATCTACCTATTTGACTCCAACCCAACTCTCCTAGATAGTCCTTAGTACCCCCAACATAGATCCATCTTGTTTCACTGGTCCATAGTTCTAAATTTTCAAATTTTACCTGCTGCAAGTTTGGACCAGATTTGCAAAATTTGGTGAAATTCATATTTATTTTCTTCCAAAAATTCTGTGAAAAATCATGCAGCCTCTAGATACATCAAGAGGCCACTCCACCAAAAATCAGCTCCAGAGACATTGCACACATACCAGAATCATTTCATCAAACACCTAGCCTACAATGAACTGTTAACTGTTAACTGTTAACTGAAACTCTCGACAGTTTAACACTTCGTCAGTTTCGTCAGTTTCGACAGTCGTCGGGCGCGGCGACAAAACCTCGTCTGTGCTTCCTTGGCTCGACGCTGCACTGCAGCTTCTCCTTATCCATGCGCCACACGGTCGCTTGGCCGTTTCTGGGCGTCGGTGGCGCCCTGGCCCGACCGCGCCGGCGGTTGCCACGGCCACAGCGCCGCCCGTGGCGGCTGACAGAAGCAACGCCGCAGCTCCACGCCGTTTCACGCCGCCCAGACCATCCCAGTGCTCCGCGTGTCCCTCCCCACAGCCACCGCACACCCGGCATACCGTCGCCTTGGCCTGGCACGCGCAGAGCGCTGTTTCCGCCGCCGACAAGCCGCGCGGCTGTTCCGTCGAGGACAGGCCATAACACCACCTCTACTACCAAGTTAAGCGTGGGAATGGAGCTCCTACAGATCATAGATGATGCTCAAGTTCCTAGTCCCACCGTCCGACCACTGAAGCGCCGTAATTGGCTTGCCGGACTTATCCGTTCGCGGCAGGCACCTCGAGCCGCCTATAAAAGGCACCCCCGAGCTCGTGCTCGAGCACACACGCCTCCACTACTTCCCTTGACCACGCCCAACCACTGGAAGAGCCCCGAGAGGCTTTTCTTCCCCGGCTCCGGCCAGCTGCCTCCGCCTCGGGCTCCAGCTCCGTTCCCTCCGGTGAGGGCTCCTCCGCCGCCGTGAACTTGAACGTAGTACCCTCGCATCCACCTAGTCCTAACCCCAACCCAATTTCTCTCTAGAAACCTTCTCCGACGAGGTCCACGAACACCCGAGCCGCCGTCTGCCGGAGATAAGCTCGCCGTCGACGTGGGACTCGCCGACACCCAACTCCACCACCGTTCGACGCAGAAGACCACCGTGAAGCTATAGGTACCACTCCCCTCCCCTATCTCGCCGTGGGTCGACGACGGCGATCACCGCAGCTCCGGCGCCGGCGCGGCTCTGTTTCTTTTTCAAACCTGACAGGTGGGGTCCCTCTGTCAGTCTCTCACATCTCCCCCTTGAACCGTTTTATGTTGGCGTATTTACGCAAAGTGCGTTTTCCCTCTACGGGTGACGTACTGCGTACCGGTTCGCTTTGTCCTTTTCTGTTCTAGCCCCTGGATCTTTTCTGTTTCATTACAGATGGGTCCCTAGACAGAAACCTTAATATCTTTTAAACTAAAATTGATTTTTAGTTGTTTCTTTTTCTGTCCACCTTGGTTCTCTGTCTAGTTTTTTGTCATATTTATGTGGAAATATTTTGAGCAACTTTATTTGCACGCGCGGTATTTATGTTAGTATGCATTTTGTTTGAATACATAGATACCGGAGGCCGTGACGGGGACGTGAATCACGCCGAGTTAGGCTCCGACTTTTCAGATCCAGGCAAGCATGTTTGAACTCTTGATATGATGAGTGTGTTGCATGTTTGCTCGAGTAGCTCGTTCATAAGCATGATCATATGGGCATATGTGTATGTCATATTTCATGCAAGTAAGCTTCGGGTGAGTCCCGAAGGAGAATGTTGAATCACCTCGATCATATGATGATACGATGGGGTGGAATGCTGGTATTGTTGGAGCATGCCAGTAGTTGGTCAACTCAGTATCAACGGAGATCATGTAATGATTCCGTTCGTCTCCTTTTTAGTACTATCATAGGCCGTCCGTTGGATTACAGTCTAGTTGGTTGTAAACCACTTTCTGAGTACACACCAAGTAGAGGGGTCGGGATGAGGGTTCCATGGCCCTGGATTAAAGCCCGTCATCCGTTCAGGGGGCATGGGTGTTTCCGGTTGGGACCGAGAGGGGGGCACCCCTTAGAGCGCGCATATATAAATTTGATCCCATGCTATTCGAGGTTGTAGCCTCCCCGTCTTAAAGTTTTCCGTGAATGTCGTCGCGGGTGATTCCGGACGACAGGATGTTAAATGGGTGTGTACTGGTTAGTTGGGTTTCGACTAAAACACCGTAGACGGGGCTAGCCCACGTGGCTAGTAAAAACCCGTTGGCTATGAGTTACTAGTACAAGCTCTGCAGAGATAAAATTTCTTCAGTAGCCATGTTTATGGCCTAGGGTCAATCTTCATATCAACCCGGTGACCATCTCTAGAATATTCTTGTGGGTAACCAATGGTGTTATCATCCAGTTCATTTGGTAAATGAACCCACCACTATCTCTGTATTGATTTTACTCTCCGAAGTATTTCATCGTCATATACTGTTATTTATAAGCCCTTTATGTGATGTCGCTTAGACGTCCGACTGTGGCATCCTTGTTATTTATTTTGTTATAAGCCCTTTATGTGATGTCGCTTAGACGTCCGACTGTGACATTCTTTTTATTTATTTTTGTTATAAGACCTTTATGTGAGGTCGCTTAGACGTCCGACTGTGGCATTCTTGTTATTTATTTTTGTTATAAGCCCTTTATGTGATGTCGCCTAGACGTCGGACTGTGGCATTCTTGTTATTTATTTTCTTTATAAGCCCTTTATGTGATGTCGCTTAGACGTCCGACTGTGGCATTCTTGTTATTTATTTTTGTTATAAGCCCTTTATGTGGTGTCGCTCAGACGCCCGACTGCGGCCTGTTATCTTTTGTTATTTTTTTAGGCGTCACTCAGACCCTCGTTTCATCTCGTTATTTTTATCTTTTGAATTTCGGGAAGATTACCGCCCGACTTCCATTCTTTACCTTCAGCACATTCATATTTTATTCCGGTCGCATTTTTGCTGGAATACTCATATGCATTCGTGTTGGCATTTGTTATATCTTAAGTCCGAACTATCTTGCGAGTACATTCAAAGTACTTACCTGGCCTGTTGATTTGGCCAGATGTGGACGAAGGCGATCTCATGGATGAAGAGTTCAATAGCGAGTCCGACGTTTAGAGGAGTCCCAGTCAGTCTCTTGCGATCCTGGAGTTGATCACTGTTTTATAACCGCTTCCGCCTACCACAAAATAAATTCATCTGGTCTCACTCCGACACTCGATGAACTGTAAAATATTGGAGTCACACCACCCACTTCACTATGACATATTCCACCGCCTTTTATTACGAGTCAGTAGTATGCCACCCTGCCTTGCGCCATATTCGCCTCTATGTAATATATTGGCGCGCTTGTAATAAAATTTGTTGAGCCACCCCCTAGCTCAACCTTGTATAATATTCAGTGTACTGGAAATTCTGTATCAAGGAATTGTTTGCCAGCAGGAATAATATTCCTCGCTGGTTTAATAAAGAGATCGGTCTTCCGGTAATTATTTTACTGAAGGACCGATCGTGACAGCAGACCGACGGACTGATGAGCAGTCGGTTCTGGACCTACAGACTGCTTAGCAGGCGGTTCCGAATCAAAAGACTGCTTAGCAGTCTGTTCCAGCAGGTTGGTCTGTTGAGCCTGTGCTGCAGCTGGGTCGCCCC
>LR738711.1:402322323-402405147 GCA_902687465.1 Secale cereale | reverse complement strand
CCCCGCTGCTTCAACGGCCGGTATCTGAACCAGTGGTGCGTCATCAGTAGTTGTAGGCCTTGCCACTGGCTGCTTTGGGGCAGAGGATGACATGGCATGTACGCCACAAAGTCGGGGCGGCTGATCCTAGGTTGATGCATCAGCCCGTGAGAGCTAGTGTGGCAAGGAGAGCGTCGCCGGTTGAGGGACGACAGTGGTTGGTCTTGGCTCATTGAAGTCTCCTAGGAAATTCTTCAGGGAAAATTCATTGAATCCAGGCTTTACGTCAGTCACGTAGCACTTCACACAACCTGACATCAATGGCACATTGTCCAAGAAGAGGCCATCTTCCAAGAAGGGTGGGCAAACCCAAGCTGTTGCACATTTTAATGTACCTTCATAATGTGTAAGCACGCCCTTCAGTCTATCTTTCATTCTAGATAGATCTAATATAGAATCATCACGAGCAGCTGCAGTCTCAGTGTCGCTGGGGTAAGCTCATGCATAGCTACTCTTGTGAAGTGTTGTCGCGCAATAAGCACCATCATCCATGCCCGCCTCCCCTCCCATCTGATGGCTATCAGTCAGTGTTAGATTCTTCTGCATCATAATTGACTCCTCAACATCCTTTCGAACAGCTGGATAAATCTCCTTCTTCGACTATTCAAACAATGCATTCTGCTTCATTTCACTCCTCGCTTTTTTCATGCTGAGCTTCTCTTCTTTGCTGAGTGTGAAAGCCCTCTTGTGCGGGACATTAACAGCTATACCCCTTGCATGGCCAGGGGGCTCTTTTGTGTCCAGAGCAATGGACAGAATGTCACATGGCCCTGAGTTCATGTAGAACCTTCCAAGGATCTTGGAAGCCTCTACCATCACTTCATACAGTTTGGTGTGACGTGCGTTTTCATAGTAATAAGTTCTGTCATCACGCCTCTTTGCACGTGCCTGCAAGTAGTCTCTGACGCGTTCACCCTTGATTTCACTAAAGGCCGGATTGCCACCTGCCGCTACTGCTTCTTTGTCCTCCTGTTCCCATATCAGTTTCATGCCGTAGTATCCTACCACACCCATACAGTGGTGGTGTATGTTCTTCTTCTGAAGTTCCGATTGCTTGAAACTATTCGCAGCAAACTCTGGAGTTGCCCTGAACCTTTTGAATTCTGCCCAGTCTGCCTTTGTAATTTGGGGGTATGCGGGGATTGGGTCCTTGCCTTCACTCAAGTTCTTCTTGTACAACATGTGCTTCCAGTTTCTCCAAGCATCCCTAGCCTTCTTCAGTGCAGCGTGTTCCACCTGCATTCTCCACTCCTCTGGAGCGTTGTAGTGATCCATGATCTCCTGGACTATCCTTCGCCATGTTTCTGTGTCAGCCTTCCGAAACCCCGGCAAATTAATGTTGAGCCTTGCCCTGCCAACAAATCCACACATGCTCCTGAACCTCATGCGTGCTTTATCTGGTTTAGTTGGAGCCCAGAACTTTAAATCAATCTCGATTACTTCATATACACCTTTAGGCTGGTGTCCGGGCTTCCTTGCAGCGTTCCTCCGTGTCTTGACCGGAAGGGTAATTGCTGCAGCTCTATCCCGTTCAAGACTACTTGATCCATCATATTCTGCTGAAGATCTAGGGTTGTCCGAATCAGATGAGGATACATGACCTGAATGAGTGCCGTCGCTGCTACTTGGCATCTATAGAGAACACATGCGAAACTCTGGAAAGGAGGATAAGCATAAAACTAACAACTTGGTATCAAGCTTTCTAAACATGCCATTCAATAAATTAGAAAATGTACGACTAATTTGTTAAGTTTGTGTGAATCGGCCGCCCGCAATCTGTAAATAGGCAGTAACTTATTGGAACAAATACAACTTATATTTAGTAAGGAAGGTTGATAATGAACATATATACGCTCTCCGTTATTTTATAGCCAATTTGGGAACATACAGAACGAAATTGGAAGAGGGATTGCGAGGAAATATGCCTCACCACGATGGAGAGTTGTAACTAACAGGATTCTTAATGCTAACCCGGCCGGATCACAGGAGAGACTAGGGTTACTGCATCGATATGCTCGAGGGTGGCTGACGAGCAAACGAAGACGGCGAGGCACGGGCCGCCGCATGATGGGAACGAAGTGGAGGTAGGCTTGACGCCGAAGAGCGGACACACGGCCGGGGTGAGCACGGCGGTGCCGGAGAAGGTTCTGTTGTGGATCTGGTGGAGGGGAGAGCTAGCAAAGGAGATTGGGTGGACTAGTTGAGTGAAACCCGGGCGGACGGTGGGGGGCTGTTGGCGGCCTAGGTGAAAAGGGTGAAAAATATCCCTGGTTACCGCGCGCGCGGAAAGGCCAATGCAAACGGTTGCCTCTAAGCGCTCGTGTGCACAAACAGAATAATTTCGTTTGAAATGAAGACGTACTAATTTTGAAATGAAGACGTGAGTTTAGCGTTTCGCCTCTAAATTTTCGCATGTGAACCAATCACAATTTTACCACGGGTCTGATTTGCTGGCGCATTTCAGGTCTCGTGTGCTATATGTAAGACATTTCTTGGCATTTACCATGCATGTTTGCATATAAATAAATTCCTAGCCGGAGTGCATTTCCTGTAGAAAGGGATGAGGATTACCGTTCGATCTGGGAGCATCCAACGGTACAGACATACGATCCGTGGGGTTTGCGTTCTGGCCAATCAGAACGCACGACTCCGATCATGCGCGCAACGATGGGGGGCATCGGCCATGGTTTGGTAGGCACCCGGCTTTCATGTGTGAACCGTGTGCTATTTGAAAACTTTTTTTGGAGGGGCTATTTGAAAACATGTACTTGTGTTGTCGAAAGGGATGAGGATCGCCATTCGATCAAGGAGAATCCAACGGTGCAGACATACGATCCGTGGGGTTTGGGTTCTGGCCAATCAGAACGCACGACTTGATTGCGCGCGTGGCAGAGGGGTGGGGGTGTATCAGCCACGGTTTAGTGGACACACGGCTTTTGTGAGTGAACCGTGTGCTCTTTGAAAAAATTTACATTACCTAACATCATATTTTTGTTCGAATGAAAACATGAGTTCTCCTCTAATTTTTTTCCATGGTAAAAAATCCTGAGTATAGTGGATAGTGTCATATACTAGTATCATGAATATACAGTACATATGATACTACCTTTAATTAATTATAGCGCATAGTATAATACATATATAGAGTATATATATATATATATAGTATCATATATAGATCATATTTATTGCCATGCATGCATGACACAAATTAACATCGCATTTAACATGATACGGTATCTACCTACTATATGTTACTCTAACGCTCTATATATATATTTAATTCTTTGCCACATCAGCATACCTGCTATTTCCGAGTGCATGACATCGTCGACTATGATACCACCACTATGGCCAGCCTTATATAGTGGGGAGTATCATATACTATATATATATATATATATATATATATATATATATATATATATATATATATATATATATATATATATATATATATATATATATATATATATATATATATAGTATCATGCATATGATACTAGTGTATGATACTACATATGTACCTTCAAAGTGCATATATAGTATCATAGAGTAGTACTAGCTCCCTCTGTAAACTAATATAAGAGCGTTTAGATTACTAAATAGTGACCTAAACACTCTTATATTAGTTTACAGAGGGAGTATATATCATAGATGACCGTATTTATGAACTGAGCCCTACAAGGCTGGTTGTAATGGGGAGTATTATATATATAGTAGTAGTATCATGCATGCATATAAGTGATACTGTAGGTAGGATACTACTTCCGTAATGCATAATATCATAAGTTAACATCTTAGGTTGCCTTACTAATTGTCATGCATCACACAAAGTAGTAGTACAACATTTAATATGACACAGTATCATGATATGATACCTCACATCCTCTCTTGTGTGCCACATCATCCAGAAAGTCTAATTGGCATGCATGATACCGCTTATGATACCATTACAACCAACCTAAACCGAAAAGGAGGGAGTATGGGACTAGCCACAATGGAGAGTAGTACACTAGTAACATACACATATCCCTGGAATATATATGTTACTACCTTCATAGTGGGTAGTAACTAAGTGTAGTGCCATGCAAAGCTTCATTTCTTAGGTTATAAACTCATATTGCATTGGGACATGAGATGCTACAGTAACTAGCTAAGTCGCTGAAACTATTTCTCTCCTCATTAACTTGTTGCCACATAAGCAAGTTTGCTGAGTTGGAGTCGGTGTTAATGCTGAAGTTACTCCCACTATGGCTAGCTAGTCTGATACTAGCTAGTCGTCTATGATATACTAGCTAGCTACCTCACAAAGAGCATGGTTAATAATACAGCAAAGGGTTAGCTATAAGAAGTTGTCATGTCATATACAACCAACCTCTTAGCGAGCATGTACAATAATAAGTTTTATATACGTACTAGTTTATCAATAGTTGGCCCACCTTAAATCCCCACAAAGTGTCTTGGGTCTCGTGTTGCATTTGGCTCTACTAACCAAGAGCCCGCTTATCTTCTCTTTCCTCCAACTAATAAGCACATATATATATATATTATTCTATTCCTTATAGCCAGACTACCCACAGCGGGAGTAACATAGGTAGTAACATCACACGTATCTAGATAAAATAGATGATGTGGCAAGTAATAAATGAAGAAATGGAGGAAAGTGGATATGTGTGATGTTACTACGTACCTATGTTACTCCCACTGTGGGTATAGTCTTAAGACTACCCACAATGGGAGTAACATAGGTTGTAACATCACACATATCTAGATAAATTATGTAGATGATGTGGAAAGCAATAAATGAAGAAAGTGAGGAAAGTAGTAACATAGCTAGTTACTAGTAGTATGAGTAACATCAGGCTGGTTGTAATGGGGAGTATCATATACTAGTATCATGCATATGATACTAGTGTATGATACTACCTCCCTGATGCATAGTATCATATATTAGTATCAAGTAGTATTCTATTTATTGCCATGCATGACACATACTACTATAGCATTTATTATGATACGGTATCATGATATGATACCCAACCATCTCTTTCTTCATTTAATTCTATGAACCTCATCAAACTTGTTTAGTTGGCATGCATGATACTAGCTATGATACTACCATTACGACCAGCCTCACATGTACATATCAAGGCAAGATGCATGTGTCTATAGCCTAATAAATGAAGTGTTGCATATGTACCGAACATATATGTTAGACTAGCCACAATGGGTAGTAACATAGAGTACTAACATGCCCATGTTACTACTCTATGTTAGACATGATGATTTCAATGATGCTCACATAAAAGATATGAATTGAAACATGCAATAGAGCATCATGAATCACATGGAAAGAACATTTAAGTCTAACCCTCTTCCTATGCATAGGGATTTTGTGAGCAAACAACTTTTGGGAGCAAGAATCAACTAGCATAGGAAGGCAAACAAGCAAAACTTCATGATTTTCAACACATAAAGAGGAAACTTGATATTATTGAGATAAGTAAATGCATATGTCCGTCTCTCATAATAATTTTCTGTAGCATTATGAATGAATTCCACAATATAGCTATCACACAAAACACTCTTTTCATGATGCATAAGCATAGAATTTTGCTACTCTCCACATAAGCAAATTTATTCTCATGAATAGTCGTGGGAGCAAACTCAACAAAATAATTATCATGAGTTTGAAAATTAAAGTCATGATGAAAAGTTTCATGGTTATCATTATTCAATATAGCATACATGTCATCACCATAATCATCATAGATTGCAACTTTGTTATCATAGTCAATTGAAACATCCTCCAAAGTAGTGGATTCATCACTAAATAAAGTCATGACCTCTCCAAATCCACTTTCATCAATATAATCATCATAAATAGGAGGCATGCTTTCATTATAACAAATTTCCACATCAAATCTTGGGGCCCTAAAAATATCATCTTCATCAAACATAGGATCCCCAAGCTTATGGCTTTGCATATCATTAGCATCATGGATATTCAACGAATTCATACTAACAACATTGCAATCATGCTCATCATTTATGGCAAACATTTTATAGCATTCTTTTTCTAACAATTGAGTACAATTTTCCGACCCAAAATTTTCAAGAAAGATATTACAAAGATGATCAATAATATGATGCAACCTCAATTCCATTTTATGTTTTCTTTTATAAACCGAAATAGTGATAAAACAAGAAACTAAAAGAATCGATTGCAAGATCTAAAGATATACCTTGAAGCACTCACCTCCCCGGCAACGGCGCCAGAAAAGAGCTTGATGTCTACTACGCAAATTTATTCTTGTAGACACATGTTGGGCCTCCAAGCACAGAGTTTTGTAGGACAGTAGCACTTTTTCCTCAAGTGGATGACCTAAGGTTCATCAATCCATATGAGGTGTAGGATGAATATGGTCTCTCTCAAACAACCCTGCAACCAAATAATAATAAATATCTTGTGTCCCGAACACACCAAATACAATGGGAAATTTTATAGGTGCACTAGTTCGGCGAAGAGATGGTGATACAAGTGTAGTAATGATAGTAGATATTGGGTTTTGTAATAGTAACAATAATAATCAGCAAGTTAGCAAGTAACAAAAGTGAGAACAAACGATATTGCAATGCTTAGAAACAAGGCCTAGGGTCCATACTTTCGCTAGTGCAATCTCTAAACAATGCTAATATATTTGGATCACATAACCATCCCTCAACGTGCGATGAAGAATAACTCCAAAGTTCCTATCCTTTGGAGAACATAAGAAGAAATTGCTTGAAGCTATTCTTTCTGATCGATCTATCCAAGAGTTCGTACTAAAATAAAACAAGTTATTTTTTCCGGTCGATCTATCAAGAGTTCGTACTAAAATAACGTAAGTTATTCTTTCCGATCGATATATCTAGAGTTCGTACTAAAATAACACCAAAACAAATTCATATTTATAATACTCAGTCCAACACAAAGAACTTCAAAGAGTGCTCCAAGATTTCTATCGCAGAAACAAAGAAAGGAACGTGCATCAACCCCTATGCATAGATTACCCCAATGTCACCCCGGGAATCCGCAAGTTGAGTGCCAAACATATATCAAGTGAATAAATACGATACCCCATTATCACCATGAGTATTCAATTGCAAGACATATATCAAGCGTTCTCAAATCCATAAAAGTATTCAATCCAAAGAAATCTCAAAGGGAAAACTCAATTCATCACAACACGTGAGGGGAAAACTCCATATGATCCGGCTATATTAACAAAGCCCGCGATACATCAAGATTGTGCATATTAAGAACACGGGAGAGAGAGAGAAAGAGATTAAACACATAGCTACTAGTACAAACCCTCAGCCCTGAGGCTGGACTACTCCCTCCTCATCAAGGTGACCGATGGGATGATGAAGATGGCCACCGGTGATGATTTCCCCATCAGGCAGAGTGCCGGAAAGGGCCTAGATTGGTTTTCGGTGGCTATAGAGGCTTGCGGTGGCGAAACTTCTGATCTAAGTCTACCCCGAGGGTTTTCTGAATATTTGAGAATTTATAGGGTAAATAGGGGTTGCGGGAGGCCACCGAGGTGGGCACAACCCAGTTGGGCACGCCACGGGGGCCTGGCGCACCCTGGTGGGTTGTGCCCCTCTTGGGGCACCCCCCAGGTGCAGCTCTGGCTGATCCTCGGTGTTCTGGCCCATAAAAAATCTCCAAAAAGTTCGCGGTGTTTGAACTCCGTTTGATATTGACTTCTTACGATGTAAAAAACAAGCAAAAAAACAGCAGCTGGCACTGGGAACTATGTCAATAGGTTAGTAGAAAAAATGAGATAAAATGACTATAAAATGATTGTAAAATATCCAATAATGATAATGTAATATCATGGAACAACCAAAAATTATAGATACGTTGGAGACATATCACGTGCCGGCCTATGCATCGCCGGTGTGAGATGAGACGTCGATTACTTGTCCTGGCGACATGCCGCCGTTGGTGGACTCTGTGTCCCCCCTACTGAAGTCGACCACGTCCTCATCCTCATCCTCGGTGCAGCCCTCAAAGTTGTAGTACTCGTGGTACTGGTTGTGCTAGAGGTCGGGTTGGTACTCCACCGCCGATTCCTCGACGGACAAACTCTTCTCTACCTCGACCTCGACCGTGCGCAACTCCTCCTGCCGGTGCTCCTCAATCTTCGCCGCCTCCTGCATCTCCAGCTCCCGCTCGTCGACCTCATGAGGAAGTAGGTGCTCCATGGCCACTGCCGCCTTTTCGGACATGGGTTGCATGATGGAGTCCGAGGTGGCCAGGATTATCTTGGCGTGTGCATCCTCGATCAAGGCGTGGATGGCCTCGACCCGAGCCAGGCTGACATCGGCGGCACGGACGGCAACTCAAGCGCTCTCAGCATTTGCAGCAGCCGTCGCAGTAGCAGCTCCAGCCGTCTCGGCTGCTGCAGCTGCCTTATCGGTTGTCGCAGACGCCCTCTCGGCGGAAGCGGCCGCACTCAATGCGGATGCGACGGCACTCTCGACGTAGGCGGCCGCGCTCTCGGCGCAGGCGGTGGCGCTCGGGGGGGACGCATCCATCGTACGGGCCTTCACGAAGCATTTCCATGGCTTCATCTTTGCAGGAAGGGGGTGAGATAATGGGGATCGGGATTCGTGCATTCGGGGGTTGCCGGCACTAGAGCAGACAAGCCAGCGAAGCTTAAGGAGGGAGACTTAAATAGACCCAGATATTTTCATCGCAAACGATTCCTAGAAAACAACTGTGTGTGATGTTGTAGATATTTTTTATTAAAATCTAACCTTTTTTGTGCATCCATCACCGCAAACGTTTTGCACCTTTTTTACGGTTTATTTACACCATCGTTTGCGATTATCGCATCACACACAGTTTCGTCAATTGGTCTCTGATCGTAGTGTCGCGTTTGGACCATCCTGCAGTAGCACTTCGTGTACGGAATGGACAATCTCTTTAGAATTATGAGGGTTTTATATGAAAACTCATATGTTACAAAGGTATTTCATATTTTTTGAACTTATTTAAAGTCCAGACTTTTTGTGTGTTCAAAATGCACCACTCAAAGCCACATCATCAATTTTCAACCCTTTCTGACTTCATTTGGTATTTTTAATGCATTTACTGATTTTTTAAAGCTAAATGACCCTGAGATTGAAAAGCAACACAAATCAACTCTGAAAAAGTTGAAAGTTGGCATACTATCATGACTTCACCCACATAACTCCGAAAAATATAACATCCCAATTTACAATTTCATGTTAACATATAAATCATCCATATGCATTCATCATTTGAGCATTTTTTAATTTGGTTTTATTTGGAAATTGATCCAAGAGACTTTAAGCAACTCAAGGACCCAAGTGAGAGAGTTGGAAGTTTTCCAAACAGGACCCACAATTTTATTATTTTCCATGTGGGGTTGGATCATATATTATTTTACAAATTTTCATTTTCAATATTTTTAAAATAATGAGAGAAGTTAATATGACTTTTTCAAAAAGAGAACAAAAATGTTGGAAATTGAATTTTGAGTAAAAAAAAGTTTATTGGATTTTTATTTGTGAAAGTATTTTTTATTTATTTTATTTGCACTAAAAAAATTATTTTTATTTAGCCATTTAGACCCAGAAAAATGTTCACCATGTCAATAATAAGGCCCTAAGTACGTGTGAATTTTTTTGTGATTTTTAAAAATATATTTATTGCATTTTTCTATTTTTTGTATTTTTAGAAAAAAAAATTAAAAAAAATTGAGTTGGGCCGACCGAACTGGGCCAAAGACCATCCTAGCCGGCTGACCCCTCTCTCTCAAGTGCCCGGCTCCGACTAGCCGGAGGCCGGGAGCGCCACGCCGCCGGCCGGCCCCTCCACCAAGGTAAGCCCCCCGGGACCCTATATAAATGCCCCCCCCCCCGCCTCCTCCTCTCCTCCTGACCGCCGCCCGTGCCGCCGCACCACCGCCGCTGCCCCGCGCCTAAGCCGCCGTCGCATCACCACCCGCTTGCCGTCGCCCGCGCCGCCGCCACCGCCTGCCCGCGCCGTCACGTCACCGGAGCCGTCGATCCGCCGCCGCGCCAGAGGCCGACGCTGACCCGAGCCCGATCCGCCGACCCGACCTGCTCGTTCTTCTGGTGAAGTAATAAACCGCTCGGGTTTATTTGTCTTTAGATCATTTTCTGTTAAAAAAACATGGTTTTGTTTTTTAGATTAGTTCTATTTCAAGATCGTTCACTGGTTAGGTTTAGATAACGAACGTTCGTTCGTTAGTTTTTTCTTTTTCTTTTTGTTTACGCTAGGGACCTTTTCGCGATTAAAATTCTTTCAAAATAGTCCCTAGTTTCCAAACGTTCACTACTTTTTACTCGTTTCTCGAAATTAGGTGAAACCAACGCCAAACTCTTCGTTTAGATCTCATCTATCCACTAAACCAACTCAAATTTATTTTTGAAAGTTTTATAATTTGAATTCAAACATATTCGAATTTAAACTTCTTTTGATCGTAACTTGAGTTTCGTAACCCCGTTTGAGTTGATTCTTTTTGCAAATCGAAGCTCTTGGCCTAAACTTTCTGATAAGACCAAATCCACCTAAATTTAGTATTGTTAGAAATTGTTTTATGTTGCAAGATTTATTTTCTTGTTTTCGAAGTTTTCCGAGATATTTTCTTCGATTCTTTTGCACGATTGCTTATGTATGCTATTGTTTGATTGCGGTAGACTTTCCGGATTGCGAAGCTTGCTACTATGTGTCTCTAGGTTTCAACGATCATCTGCAAGGCAAGTTACACTTTGATCATACTCTTTAATACCCAGTTTTTATTGCATTAGTTATACCCTCAAAGATTTGCATGAGTAAGACTTCGATACATATGGTTATGTTTTGTAGTTCCTGAGCTAGGAAGCCAATGACTTGAGATCAACCCTGGGAATATACGTTTTGTTACTTATTGCTTAGCCATGCTCATAGACGTGGATTGCTATCTGAGATTCATGAAAGTTGCGAGAGTATTAACAACTAAGAGAAAGTTTAAGGTGGAAACTTTAATACACATCTCGGTGGATTGGTTGCAGGGCACCTGGAGAATCCATTGTTGTCCTAGGATATCCCGGAGGGACCGTGTCATCATCCTATGGAATGCCACCCAGGCTCAAAGGGATCATATATCATTCATGCCTAGAAACTTCTGTGTGCAAACACAAGCCATTATGGGCTCTAACATAGTTGAGTATGTTGTGTGAGCTCTTTCAATGGTAGACTAGCAGATGTAGGGTAAAGTAGGTGTACCAGTCTAGCTAGAGTAAAGACTTAATGCATCTGAAAGGCTATGTCTCGATCGTCCGATCATGGATCCGGTCAAGTCTTGTGGGGAAAAGTGTGCAACCTCTGTAGAGTGTACAAACTAATCATGATTAGCTGTGTCCCTGGTTATGGACATCTTGAGTATCCTGGTATTTGAATTATTGATTGATCTCAACACTCCATTAATTAAATTGTTGGGTTACTAATGACATTAGTGATTTTGATATTGAGATGGAGGTACCTTCTCAGTATTGTTTAATTTAACTTAGTAGTAAATAAATTTTATTCCTTTGTTGTAGGGAAAAACTAGCTTTATACAAAAATAAACCTTACAGCCTCCACCAACCAAATATGCATCTAGTAGTACATATTTGTTCATCATTATTGTGATACTGTGACTTTGCCATCATATTCAATGTGCTGACCTTCATGGCTGCAACATCTCATGTTGCAGAGTTTTCCAACGAAGATTAAGGTTTGGTAGGTCATTGTCATGCACTCAGTTTTGTCGTGGAGTTGGATGGACTCAACTTATCTTCAATGCTTCCGTAGTTTATTATTTAGTAGGCCTTCAGCCATACTTTTTGTAATAATACTCTTTATGAGGATCTCGATGTAATAAGTGTGTGATTGAAACTCTGTTATAAATCCTCAAGTATTGTGTGTGTCAGCATACTGATCCAGGGATGAGACTTAAGCACAAAGACTTTGATTCATTGGGATCGTGGTTGCTACAAGATGGTATCAGAGTCACGCTGACTGTAGGACGCGACCACTAGGATAAGCCACATGATGCTCTTCTCTACTCATTTCTAATCCTTCTCTATTTCTTCTCTATAGATGTCAGACCCCGGGAACAAGTTTACTCAGCCTGATGACAACACCCCTTTTCGGAAGACACTTGAAGGAAGTCACGAGGTACGTGCACAACAGAATACCAAGTTTCACGGGAACTTTCACTGCAACATATCCGGAAGAGGAGTGTTGGAGGATCAAAGTTAGTGTTCCTGGGAGGACTGCCCCACCAGTCACGAAACCTCTCGAGCTTGCCTTTGATGCACCAAATTGGATCTTAGGAAAGAGTATGGTAGCGCACATCACTTTTGGATGCATTTGTGAAGTCTACAACAAGGATCTTGAGGACACCATCTACCAGATTTGTGGACACCGAGATGAGTAATGGTAAATGATTCGCACCAGGAATGATAAGTCCATTACATCATTCATACAAGAGATGGACCAGCACTCATTGCTATGAGAATCAAATGTGCACGCTCATGCTGAAGACCAAGACGATGATGACACGGAACATCGAGGTAGAGGAAGAACTCAAGACAACACGCGACAGATATGAAGAGGAAATTGTTGTGCTACTGGAGCAGAATGAAGAACTGAAGAAGAAGATTGGAGCACCCGTGGTGAAGCCAGAACCACAAATGGGCATTCATTTGGAAAACTACATCTTTATAGATAACACCGACAGTGATGAAGACAGTGATTATGAAGATGAACCTGGAGCAGATATTATGGAGTCTTCTTCCTATCAAAGCTATTAGATGACCACCCTGTAACTATTAGTGTTCTTCCAAGTAGTTAGAATTGTTCGTGAGCTTTATAATAGTAGCTTAGGATCTTTTGTGTGACCTTGTTTGAAATTGAGTGATAGGATATGAATATGTTTGTCTCATGTACATATGGGTAGTGCAATCTCTCTAGACCTCATTCTATTATATTTCTCATCCCTCTAACCCATCAGATGCCTCCGAGATGTGATCCCGGATTCCAGTTCCCACCAGAGCTCACTCAGTAGATCCAGCAACAGAACACTTTGATACAACAACTTGTTCACAACCAAGGCAACTACAACAACAACCCTCCTCTAGTTCACAACCTGACCCGTTTCCTAAGGTTGAATCCGCCGGTGTTCTCTAGTAGCACCGAGCCGATTGTTGCAGATGACTGGCTCTGCAAGATGGGAAGTGAGCTAGCAACTGCAGGGATGCACATATGCAGAGAGAGTGCGCTTTTACGCACATCAGCTTGAGGGACCAACAGCCGCTTAGTGGGAGAAATACACCGCCACTTATCCACTTGCTACAGTTACGTGGGATCAGTTTCAGCAAGCCTTCCGCATTGCACATGTTTCAGTTGGAGGCATGAGCCTGAAGAAGCGTGAGTTGTGCAACTTGCGCCATGGGAACCGTACTGTGGGGCAGTACGTGGATGATTTCAGGCAGTTAGCCCGCTATGCGCCAGACGACGAGGCTACAAATGCCGCGAAGCAGGAGAAGTTTCTTGAGGGACTCAATGATGAATTGAGTGTGCAGCTGATGGTAGCAACCTTCAACAACTACCAGGAGCTGGTAGGCAGGGCCATCATGATTGAAGGAAAGCAGCAGCTGATTGATAGCCGCAAGAGGAAGTATGGACAGGGGAAGTATAACACTGGAGCTCAGCAGAAGCCCCGCTATTCCACATACATAGGAGGAAATAACCATCCCACCCATGGAGGACATAACCATGGACGCCATTCTCACAATGGTGAAAATTCACACAACCATAGTGGACCCCGGAATGGCAAGGGGAATGGAGGAAACAATAGTCAGAACCGCTCCACCCCATCAACACCCGCTAAGAAAGATCTGAGTCACATTACATGTTTCAAGTGTGGGAAGACCGGACACTACACCACCGAGTGTCCCAAGGCAAAGAATTGAAATGGCAATGGAAGCTCAGGAAGGAAGCACCACCCATTCACTAGAGGACATGTGAATCACGTCATTGTGGAGGAGATTGACGAGCAACCCGACGCAGTGGTTGGCAAGGTTTTTGTTAATGCATTTACATCCCTTGTTCTTTTTGACAACGGTGCATCTCATTCATACATATCAAGGGGATTTGTGGAAAAGTATAACTTGCCAACCGTAGACCTTAAGTCACCCATGTTAGTCAGTTCCCCTGGAGCGGAGTACATGCCAAGTCGAGGATGTTATCAATTGCCATTGTCTATGGGGAGACATGTTTTTCCCACCGACCTCATCGTTTTGGAATCCCAGGGTTTGGATGTAATCATAGGTATGGACTGGCTATCCAAGTTTGAGGGAAACATTCATTGCGCCAGTAAATCTATTCTCCTTGCCACCCCGGAAGGAAAGAGGATCAAGTATGTGTCAAGGCACACACCCCGGAGGACACAAGTGAATGCACTTTCGTGAGTTGTTCAGGAAGAAGTGCCAGTTGTGAAAGATTTCCCTGATGTTTTCCCAGAGGAGTTACCAGGCATGCCACCGGACCGAGACATCGAGTTCTTGATTGAGTTATTACCAGGCACCGGACCAATATCCAAGAGACCATACCAGATGCCCGCAAATGATTTGGAAGAGATTAAGAAGCAGATTAAGGAGTTAATGGAGAAAGGTTATATTCGACCAAGTTCTTCACCTTGGGGAGCCCTAGTGTTCTTAGTCTAGAAGAAGGATGGTTCATTAAGGATGTTTGTGGATTATCGTGCAATGAATGAGGTGACGATCAAGAACAAATACCCTCTGCCGATGATCAATGATTTGTTTGACCAATTGCAAGGAGCCAAAGTCTTCTCTAAGATCGATTTACGATATGGATATCATCAATTGAAGTTCCGAGAGCAGGACATACCTAAGACAGGTTTTACCAAGAGGTATGGGCTTTACGAGTATACGGTTATGTCATTTGGTTTGACTAATGCCCCTGCCTACTTTATGAGTATGATGAATAAGGTGTTCATGGAGTTCTTGGATTAGTTTGTGGTGGTATTCATTGATGACATATTGATTTTACTCAAAGAATGAAGAGGATCACAAGGAACATTTGCGTTTGGTTCCTGAGAATCTCAGGGAACATCAGTTATATGCCAAGTTCAGCAAATGTGAGTTTTGGTTGAAGGAAGTCGGTTTCCTCGGACATGTTATATTAGGAGATGGTATAGTAATAGACCCCTCCATGTTAGAGGCCATCACCAAGTGGAAAGCACCCACCTCAGTTGGTGAGATTCGCAGTTTTCTTGGACTCGCAGGATATTATTGGAGGTTCATTGAGAATTTCTCGAAGATTGTGAAGCCCATGATAGAGTTGTTGAAGAAGGAAATTAAGTATAATTGGACCGAAGAATGTGAGGCCGGTTTTCAGGAGTTGAAGAAATGTTTGGTTACAGCCCCAATGTTGATTCTCCCGAATATACGCAAGGTTTTTCAACTGTATTGCGATGCTTCTCGTCAAGGACTTGGAGGCGTTCTCATGCAAGAAGGAAGAGTTGTTTCATATGCCTCACGTCAACTTCGACCACATGAGTTCAATTATGTTACGCATGATTTGGAGTTAGCAACCGCAGTGCACGCACTCAAGACCCGGAGGCACTTTATTATTGGAAACCGTTCTGATGTCTACATGGACCATAAGAGAAATACATCTTCACGCTGAAAGAGTTAAATCTCAGGAAAAGGAGATGGCTGGAGCTCTTAAAGTGTTATGACATGAGATTGCATTGTCACCCAGGAAAAGCCGATGTCGTGGCAGATGCTTTGAGTCGCAAGAGCTATGTTAACTCTATCATAACCGGAGGTTTGCCCCAAGAGTTAGCAGAGGATATCCGAGACTTATAGTTGGAAATAGTCCCGAGAGGCTATGTTGCCACAATGGAGATTCAGTCCACCTTGTTGGGCAGGATTCAAGAAGCCCAGAAGAAGGACGAGGGTATTGCAGAAATAAATAACAGAATGAGCCAAGGAAATGCAGAGGATTCCGTGAGGATGAATACGGAACACTATGGTTCGAAGAGCGTACATACGTGTCCTATGACCTGGAGATCAGGAAGTTGATTCTTCAGGAGGCTCATGATTCGCCTTACTCGATACACCCAGGCAACACCAAGATCTATTTGGATTTGAAGCAAAATTTCTGGTGGACCGGTATGAAGAAGGACATTGCCAAGTATGTAGCGATATGTGATGTCTGTCGGAGAGTTAAGGTAGAACATCAGAAACTAGCAGGGTTACTACAGTCATTGCCAATACCAGATTGGAAGTGGGTTAAGCTCGTAATGGATTTTAGCACAGGATTACACAGGACACGATCAGGGTACGATTCCATCAGGGTTATAGTTGATCGCTTGACTAAGGTAGCTCACTTTATCCCCGTGAAGACCACTTACACGACTACTAAGTTGGCCAAGATATATATGACCTGGATCGTATGTCTGGATGGAGTTCTGAGGACCATCGTATCAGATAGAGGAACACAGTTTACCTCGAAGTTTTGGAAGCAGTTGCACGAGACTTTGGGTACTAGGCTTGAGTTCACTACAGCCTTTCATCCACACACATATGGAAAGACCAAGAGAGTCAATCAGATTCTGAAGGACATGTTGAAAGCTTGTGCACTAGATTATGGATCTAGTTGGCATGACAACTTGGCTTACGTAGAGTTCTCTTACAACAACAGTTATCAAACCTGTCTGTAGATGGCCCCTTTCAAGGCTTTGTACAAAAGGAGGTGCAGGACACCATTGATGTGGGATGAAGTCGGAGAGCGCAAACTATTTGGACCCGATTTAATTAGAGATTCAGAAAAGAAGGTCAAGTTGATCCGTGACACACTCAAGATAGCCCAGTCTAGGAAGAAGAGTTATTCCGATACAAAATACAAAGAAGTAACCTACGAAGTTGGAGATAGAGCATATATTCAGGAGGCCAAAGAGCTCGCTTTCCGGTGAGCACGGCCGGCCTTGTTGCTCGCACGTGTCCCGTTGAGCCTGCGAGGTGGACAGGATGCACGCATCCCGTCGATCCTGCGCGGCAGACTGCTCGCACACGTCCTATCGAGCCTACACGGCGACTTCCCGAGATCGTCCCGTCTAATCAAACAGTTGCACGCACGCCACCGTGTATGGTTAAATTTCGACACGGTTAATATAATACAACCGTCTGCGATATTAACGTGTCAGCTTTTTGTTTCGAAAAGGACTTCGTTGGCTACTAATGTGTGTGCCTCTTCTCAAATAGGACATATTTTACCACGGCATATATGTGCCATGTCATGTAACCATGCCAAGTCTCATGTTTTTTGGGTGAGTTTTTGATTTACTTGGATTTAAAAACTGAGATTCTCAATGTTTCAAGACGACGACAAGTTTGTAATTCATTCCCATTCCTTAAATAAGACCTAAACATGCACCCAATGATAGACCTAAACATGCACCCAATGACACATGTACGATTTCCCACCCATTTTGCTTCACTGGAGCATGTGCTTGTAGTTCAAATTTGAATTAAGGACTACATTAAATGCGTAGAAAATTTAGTAGTTAGTAATATATATACAACGGCCAAATGAACCCTGAACAGTTTCAAATTTCGGCCTGACACTCCTGTTATTCTATGTTGCATGTAGAAAACAAAGTTCAAGGCGAGAAGAGGCAGCGATTATCGTTTCGCCCACAAGAGGGGCATGTTTCCCTACCGGAACCACGAGGGTTTCGAAAGGATCCTATTTGGAGGCTTGTAATATAGCTTCGCCCAAATTGGACAATTATATGTACCATGTAGTGACACCATGCCAAGTTTCATGATTTCGTGATGAGTTTTGGATTTACAGAGATTTAAAAACCGAGATTCGCAATGTTTGTGGCCAAGCCAGGACGACAAGGCGGTTGAATTCGTTCGCATTAGTTCCATGGGACCTAAACATGCACCCCACGGAAACATGTAAGTTTTTTCTAGTCATTTTGGTGCACTAGAGCATGCATTTATAGTTCGGATTTGAATTATGGACATTAAATGCCTAGAAACTCAATTAATGAATAAAAAGGTCAAACAAACCCTGAATAATTTCAAAGTTCAGCGTGAACCTTCCATTGTTCTATGTCGCGTGTAGAAGAAAATACGAGGCTAGAAGAGGGAGTGATTATTGTTTGACTCACAAGGGGACACGTTTCCCTATCGAGACCATGAGGGTTCTTGCAGCACGCTCCGGTTTGTAAGAGGTTTGTAATAAAGCCTGGCCCAAATTGGCAATTACCACGACATATATGTGCCATGACGTGACATCATGCCACCTTTGATGAATTTCTAGTGAGTTTTGGATTTATGGGGTCTTAAAAATTGAGATTCGAAATGTTTGAGGACGAGCCAGGACAGCAGTATGGTTGTAATTCGTTCTCATTCCTGGCATGGGACCTAAACATGCACGGAAGGACACATGTATAATTTTTCTAGTCATTTTGGTGAACTGGAGCATGTATTTGCAGTTCAAATTTGAATTATGGACATTAAATGCCTAGGTAACTCAATTAGTGTATAAAAAGGCCAAACGAACCCTGAATAAGTTTAAATTACAGCACGGATATCATATACTTCCATGTTGCCTGTGGAACAAAATAGCAGGCGAAAAGACAGTGATTACGTTTCACCCACAAGGGGAACACGTTTCCCAATCGGAAGTTCTTTGAGAGAAGCTCTGGTTTTTGTAAGAGGTTTGTAATAGAGCTTGGCCCAAATTGGTTAATGTTTTTACCATGACATATATGTGCCATGACGTGACACCATGCCTCCTTTGATGACTTTCTGGTGAGTTTTGGATTTACGGGGACTTAAAAACCGAGATTCGAAATGTTTGAGGACGAGCCAGGATGCGGGTATGGTTGTAATTCGTTCCCATTCCTGATATGGGAACTAAACATGTACCCAAGGACACATGTATAATTTTGCTAGCCATTTTGGTGAACTTGAGCATGTATTTGTAGTTCAGATTTGAATTATAGATATTGAAAGTGCATGTATTTGTAGTTCAGATTTTTATGAAATGCTTCAAAACTTGAAAGTTTCGAAGACAAAGGATAAGTTCAATCCTATTTATATGAAGCGGAAAGTAGACTACACTAGACAAGCCATAGTCAGGTATTCAATAAAGTGAAAGCATGATGACTAATAGCAGCTTGGCAGTAAGGACCAAGATGGAAGAAGGAATGAAGCCAATCAGAACAAGTAGTCACATAGTGAAGTCAATCAGATAAGGCAGGCAGGCAATGACATCACAACATAAGACAGTAAGTAAAGGGAAGGAAAGGATAGGACCAGTAGCTCGGGGAAGATAGTGATTTGTTAGACTAGTTTGAGTTGCTGTGACAACTGTACGTCTGGTTAGGGAGGTTGAGATTTAACTCAGAAGACCGTGTCTTCACCTTATTCCCCTTGATCTAAGGACACCTAGTCCTTGCCCAATCACTCTGGTAAGTCTTCAAGGTAGACTTCCAAACTTTCACAGACTTCGTTCACCGGCAATCCACAATGACTCTTGGATGATCAGAACGCGACGCCTAACCGGCTGGAGGAAACGCAGTCCTCAAGTGTAATAAGTCTTCAGGTCACACAGACAGAAAGACTTCAGTGATGCCTAACACTCTTTGGCTCTGGGTGTTTTGGCTTTGTCCTCGCAAGGATTTCTCTCTCAAATGCTTCGAAGGTGGGTTGCTCTCAAACGATAAAAGCCGTGCAATAACTCTGAGCAGCCACCAATTTATGGTGTAGGGGTGGGCTATTTATAGCCACTGGGCAACCCGACCTGATTTGTCCGAAGTGACCCTGGGTCAGTAAGGAAATGACACGTGTTCCAACGGTCAGATTTCAAACACTCACACGGCAACTTTACTTGGGCTACAAGTAAAGCTGACTCATCCAGCTCTGGATAAGATTTGCTCTCATTGTCTTCGCTCAAAGACATAGGATTTGGTTGAGCATCACTTCAGTCACTCTGACTTAGTTCACTTGGACCCCACTTAACAGTACGTTGGTTCCTACGACTCAACAAAGAAGAAAAAGAAACAACGAAACATCTAAGTCTTCGCGCTCCATAGTCTTCACACAATGTCTTCTCTTGTCATAGTCTTCAATAAGATTATCTTCATGTACCACTACTGTTGTCAATGTCTTCATACATTTTTAGGGGTCATCTCCGGTAGGTAAACCGAATCAATGAGGGACTACTAACTGTGTTATCCTGCAATTCTCACAAACACATTAGTCCCTCAACCAGTTTGTCGCAATACTCTAAAACCAACTAGGGGTGGCACTAGATGCACTTACAATCTCCCCCTTTTTGGGGATTGATGACAAACTGGTTGAAGTTTTCAATGGGGATAAAAGTATGTGAAATTGTAAAGGATAAAAATATTGTCTTCGTAAGTAGCAAAAGGCTCCCCCTGAAGATGTGCATATAGTTGATTTGCCTTTGAATGCAAATGCACATGGCAAGTTGTACTTGCGGAGATCCTCTTCAACTGATGAAGACAATTCATCATGCACAATTGATATGTTGAATATAATGATATGCATAATGATAAATGGACGTCTGCAAAAATGACTAAGTGCGGAATATACCGTAGCACATGCATAATTTATCATCGCATTACAGAGTAGCAGAAAACGTAGGAGATGACCATCAGTTTAAGTGTTACAACTCAAAGAACCAAATGTAGCAAAAACGAGAGTTGTAAACACTAGGCAAAATATAAAGCACCCGCCCATATAACCCACTTGAAGACTATCAACTCATATGCTTCTCCCCCTTTTGTCAGTAAGGACCAAAAAGGTTTGAAGACATAGAGCCTCTACTCGTTCCCAGTTGGAGCAGGAGAGGATGCAGGGTCGGCGTTGGTGTTTTGCGGTGCAGAAGTAGTTGGTGCAGTGTCGACACGCGCTAAAGTAGGAGGTGGTGAGGTAGCATCATCTTGATCAGCTATCACCCTGGCGTCAACTCTTGCAGCGAAGGAGTAGTCAGAGTCTTCAAGAGATGGAGTTCGATGCAGAACAACATTCCTTGGAGGAGTGTGGTCAAACTTGAATCGTTCTGTGAAGCCATCGTCTTGAAGATCCGCTTCAGCATTCAGCAAAGTTAGCCTCTTCCATGACCTCCGACAGGATTCATGAGGAACAAAGGCATTCTTGGTGGTAAGATTGTGAATGCAATTGACGTCCACCAAGAGGCTTTGCATCTGATGCTTTAGCCAGTAATGATGCTTATCCTGTTTTTGATGGAGGGCAACCAGAAGCTCTCAGTTATTGAGAACACGAGAACGCTTCTGAGGCCTTTGGGCAATGGTGCTCTCAGTGGCTTCAATTTCAGCATGTCGAGGTAGACGAGTACGGCCAGCCAGAGGATAAACGAGAGAGACTGCTAGAACTCCTTCAATTTGCTGAATGAAGCTCTGGTGATCAGCGTTGTGAAGACTAACAGGCTCTTTGGCGAGCTCTTGGTATATGGCTTCAGCTGACATATCAACCTCTAGCAAGTATATATGATGGTTGCGAGCATAGGGCTGATAAGTGATAGCTGAATGAAGCTTGATGAGGCGCATAATCCATGGAGCATAGAACTTCAGACCAAACAGATCGGAGCCAGACACAGCCAACTGCCGGATGAAGAAATCTTGAGCATTGAAGTTGATAGCATTTAAGATATAGAAGTCCAATGTCTTCATTGTGCCTTTAAGCTTGGCTGATGAAGAATGTCCTTTGACAGGCCATAGAGTACGCCTGATGATATGATAGATGGTGCGTGGAAGATACTCTAGGTCTTCAACAAAGAATTCCTTTGGATATTCAGCATGGCTAGGCAAAGGCTTCATCATGGTCAGCATTTGGCTCATGTTGGGCTTGCGCTTCTGAAAGATGCTCTCCAAAGCTTCAGTGTGCAATTGACAGCCAGGTGCATACAACTCTCCTGGAGTGGGCAGGCCAGTAAGCTCAATGAGATCAAAGGCTTTGGCTTCATGTTGGACATTGCCTGTCTTCCACTCAAGGACCCATGTCTTCGGATCCCTGCTGTAGCCTTGAATGTGGAGGGTTGCATAGAATTGCAGAAGCAGCTATTCATTCCAATGCTCCTTGTCAGTCACAAAGTTGAGCAGGCCAGCATCACGGAAGCAATCAAGAGCTTCCTCAAGACAGGGCGGTCCAGCAATAGCTTCAGTGTCAAGACGCATATGAGGGAAAATGCGCCCTTGATCATAGAGTACTCTTGAGTAATAACTGCACAACTGATAGCTCCAGAACCTCTCTGATGATATTCTTGGCTTGGAATAGGGGTTCTTGCCGCTGTCAAAGAATGTGTTGTGCGCAGTGAAGCTATTGGCATTGAAGGACCCTTGAGAGGTGGCAATACCTGGAAACCTTGGCAGTCTTGGCTTATGCTTCTGAACCTGAGGCCAGTGCTCAACATGATGGTCAAATTGAGGACCAACAGCATGCGGTCCAGCAGCAGGTGGTGGAGTCAGAATGGGCCATCGGACAGTGATGAGCTGATCATCTTGGTTGTAGGCTTGCTCAATTGTATGGGGCCTTGGAGGCGGAACAGGAGCAGAGGCAATTGCTTCAGGCTGCTGATTTGCTTCAGGTGCAGCACTTGCTTCAGGGGCCATCACTTCAGGCACCACTATGACTTCAGGTGCCACATTGGCTTCAGCCATGACCACATCATTGGCTTCAGTGTTGGTGGTGGCAGCCTCTGAATCTGTTACCTCCACTTCAGGAGCTAGAGGGTCGGACACGTTCTCCTAGAGAACAGGGGGTGTGGCAGCACATGCTTCTTCTTCTTGGGGTTGTTCTTCTTCGGCTGATGCAGCCGAAATATCTTCAGCCGCTTTGGCTTCAAATTCTGAGAGGTTCATAGTGGGAGCAGCTTCAGCAACAGATTTTTGCTCTTCTCCTTCTGGAACACTTGGGGTGACGACTTGAGGCCTTGGTCATTTGCGAAGCCTGCGAAATGCTGGCGACGCCTGAGGGGATGGAGCTGGTTAGGCCTCAAAGTCTTCATCTTCAAGCACCGAACTAGTGACTTGAGTTGGTTGGGGAGTTGCTGGTGTATCTTGTGGGTGATAAGCCCGCGAGTCATCCTATGCAATTGGCATCAATGGACGACCAATGCTGATGCGTTCACTATTTGTAAGAAAAGTCAAAGATTCCATGTTGTACTCGATCTGAGGAACAACTACATCATTTTCAACATTGTCATGAGGACCAATGTCTTCAGCTGCGGTGGGGTCAACAGCTGGAATGTCTTCAGCCTCTGTGGGGGCAGGCTCATGGACTGTCATGCGACGTTCTTGGTGTGTAGATGCGGGGCGAGCAACTGATATGGGGTCGACAAAGATGGGCTCTGTGGAAGTAGCCTTGTCCTTCTATGTATTGCGCTTCTTGGTGGGTGGAGCATCATCAGTAGTTTGCTTGCGCTTGCGAGCTTCAGCTTCAGCCACCTTTGTCTTATTTAGCTCTGAAGCATCTGGGGTGACCTTAGGCTTCGTGCTAGTCATGCTGGCAGGGTGGACAATGCTAGGCATTTCCCGCCTGGATTCTTCAGCATCGGGCACAGGCTGCTTCTTCTTCTTCTTGGCAGCCATCCTAGGGTGGATGCCAGGACGCCCAAGGGCTTTGCACTTTTCAGCTTCATTATAAGCTTGAACGCATTTGGCACCCAAGGCATTGGTTCGCTCACGAGAGCCTTTGGCTTCTTCACGCCTCTTGCGAAAGGCTTCCTTGAGCTCATGCATCATGACCTTGAAGTTCTGGATCTCTTGGACGTTGAGCTTGTCCACATGCTTCTTGAACTGAGCCTTTTCAAAATCAATCTTTTGCTTCAGCTCAACAATTCTCTGAGCAAGAGCTAGCTCAGAAGCAATGGCGCCATGGAAGGAGACGCTGAGGCCAACTGGAAGCTGCAGATCGTTGAAGCTGAGGTTGGGGGTGTCGAACCATTCATGAATAAAATTGTTGAACACTTCCACGTCGAAGAGCGGCAAATCATTGAAGATTTCTGCGTCTTGCTTGCTCTTGATCAATTTCTCCAGAGCATCTTCACCTAGATCTTCATCACTCGAGAGATCAATGGCTTCATTGGCAGTCTTGAGAACAGCGTCAGGAGTGAGAACTGGACTGGGGTTGTGCAAGGGTTTCTTCCTTAGCTGTCTGCTCTTGGAGATGCGAGAGTGCTCCTCAGACTGCACACTTGGTGCTGGTGGAGCAGTGTCCAAAGGCTTCACTCTCGAAGCAATTGGTGGAGTGGTCTTCGAAGCCTTGGATTTCTTCTTCTTCTTGGGCTTCAGAGTTGCAGGCCCTTCATCAGAATCAGCATCATCTGCAGGTTGATCCACATCCGCCCCTTGAACCCTGATGTGACTGATGAGGCCTTCTAAGTTGTAGAAAGGTCCAACCAGGTTTGGTTCAGCTTCACGCGTGCCATCAGCAAGGGGCGCAGAGGGGCCAGGATTGAAGTCCAATCCCCAGTTCTTCTTGCTCTCTTTGGCTGAGTTCTTGGCATATTGAAGATTGCGCTTGAACAAATTGTCGTCGCGACACCAAAGCAGAGAAGAAGGATCGGCATCAGTAGGTTGAGGCCCTCTGACCATGCAAGGGTAGAAGCCTTGAGCAATGGCTTCAGCTTGAGTCTTGGGTGGAAGATTTTTGTAGGTAATATCTCCCCAAGGACCCTTGATGGCATTCTTTTCACCATACTCTTGGGTCATGAACCTGTACTTGAACCACTGTTCAGCTCAATATCTTCGAATCCATTGGATTCGTGTGTTCCTCTGATTGTAATCCTCCTCTGGATCAGTCTTGTACATCTCACTTAGATCTGGAGGCAAATCTTTAGAGGTGTTGCCATGGCGCTGTCTGCCACCCTTCCTAACTGACTTGTCGGTTGCCATTGGGATCAATTTGAAAGGCTTCAAACTGAATGTCTTCAACACTGGCAAATTCTTCGGTCTGCTGGTCAGACAGGAACTGGCTTCAGGAGAGTGAATATGACTCTGCAAGAATTCTGCAAATGAATGCATACTATGAGAACCAAGGGATTCTCCCACGGACATGTACCTGTGATAGCATTAGAGATGCGAGGGAAGGGGAAGAGGTCATATGCATTCTCAGAAGCTTTGAAGATAAATCAGTTTAGAAGACTTTGACCGCATAGCGCGAAGACATTCACTTATATGATGAGAGTTGGTTCCAGATTTGTACGAATCCGTGAATAGGTACAACTGAGGAATCTAACTAAGTTTGAAGCATATGTGAATGTACTAGGCAAGATATGAGATGCAGACAGGATAGATCTATATATGTGTAGGCAGAAACTTCTTGTGGTAAAAGTGATGAATCTTTCTGGATCAAGAAGATGGTAAAAAGAGAGTTTAATTTACCACACGATGAACTGCTTAGATGGAGAGGAGTTGGATGCCCAGTAGTTCGATCTTCTGTGACCTAACTTGGCGACGGAGGATAGCTACGGCAACGGCGGAGTAGATGATGTCCGCGGCCGGCGTGAAGACGGCGTCGACGAGGTCGCGGCAGCGAAGCGCTTCGTCGCCGGCTTCGTCGAGAGCTAGCGGAGGCGCTAGGGTTGGTCGAGGTGGAGAGGTGGTAGAAGAATTTTTGACCGTGATGGGACGTCCATTTATAATCATGGGAGACGGCACAGCGCAATTACGCAGGTGCCCCTGGCGGTTCACATCTGAGGGACACGTGGCAGACATGTAACACATTGGGAGTTGTCCCACGATCCCACGTACGCCACGATTGTCGGAGTGGTCGTTCCGGCTTCTCCGTATCTTCTGCTGACAAGGATGCAGAGAAGATATTCAACAGTTCCAACAGAATGCATATGATTTGGACAGACAAAGTTTGAGATGAGAGAGCATAGAGAGGTTAGGGTCCGATCACATTCACTTAGTTCAAAAGATTCAAATAAGAAGCCATAGCTATAAGTGAATGCTGTAGAGGACAGAACACAACTCTATATATATATGTATATCCTATATGAAGACAAAAACAAGTCTGAAGACTTTGCAAATGTAACACCACAGGAAACACTTCAAACAAAGATTTGGTGGTGGCGTTACCCACCGTATAGGAAGTATTAGACCCAGACACGGCGCACAATTATCGTGGCGCTTCGAAGTCAAATTCCACGTTAATATATTCACACTTAGAATGTAAGTCTTCATTGACTGAAGATATACTTTACTTTGTGTGTTGCACATCTAAGTCATCAATATGCATAAGTGTTAGGACGTGTGCCTGATTACAGGACATTTGCGGATTCTAAGATATTTAGCTCACACCGCAACTTGCAAAACCTTTTCTCATCCAAGGGCTTTGTGAAGATATCTGCCAGTTGCTCTTCAGTGTTGACGTGTATGATACCAATATCTTCCTTCATGACATGATCTCTGAGAAAGTGATGACGAATTTCAATGTGCTTTGTCTTCGAGTGCTGAACTTGGTTGTTGGCAATCTTATTGGCGCTTTCATTGTCGCAGTAGAGTGGCACATGCTTCAGATGGACACCATAGTCCTTGAGTGTTTGCTTCATCCAGAGAAGCTGAGCGCAGCAAGATCCAGCAGCAATGTATTCAGATTCAGCAGTGGAGAGTGATACACAGTTCTGCTTCTTTGAAGACCAACAGACAAGAGATCGTTCCAGAAACTGACATGTGCCTGTTGTAGACTTGCGATCAACCTAGTCACCAACATAATCAGCATCTGAGAATCCAACTAGATCAAACTCTGAGCCCTTTGGATACCATAATCCTAGTGTTGGGGTGTAAGCCAAATATCGAAGTATTCGCTTCACAACTAAGTGATGCGACTGCTTTGGTGCCGCTTGATATCGAGCACACATGCAAACACTAAGCATAATATCTAGCCTAGATGCACATAAATAAAGCAAAGAATCCAATCATGGAGCGGTATACCTTTTGATCGAACTCTTTACCATTGGCATCGGGACCCAGATGGTGTTTAGCTGGCATAGGCGTCGAGTACCCTTTGCAGTATTGCATTCCAAACTTCTTCAGGCAGTCTTTAAGGTACTTCTCTTGAGATATGAATATTTCGTTGCTTTGCTGACGAATTTGAAGACCAAGGAAGAACTTCAGCTCACCCATCATAGACATCTGATATTGCTCTTGCATCATGTGACCAAACTAATCACTGTATCTTTTGTCAGTGCAGCCGAAGATAATGTCGTCCACATAGATTTGGCAGACAAAAAGTTCATCATCATATGTCTTCGTGAAGAGTGTGGGATCTAGGGATCCAAGTTTGAAGCCTTTGCTCTTCAGGAAGTCTTTGAGTGTGTCATACCAAGCACGAGGCGCTTGTTTGAGGCCATACAGTGCCTTGTTGAGTTTGTATACCATATCAGGACATTTTGGATCTCCAAAGCCAGGTGGTTGTGCAACATACACCTCTTCTTCAATCCTTCCATTGAGAAAGGCACTCTTTACATCCATTTGATACAGAAGTATGTTGTGATGATTTGCATAGGCTAGCAGTATACGAATAGCTTCAAGTCTAGCCACAGGAGCAAATGTTTCATCGAAGTCAATCCCTTCAACTTGAGTGTATCCTTGAGCAACGAGACAAGCTTTCTTTCCGACAACTTGACCATGCTCATCTTGCTTGTTGCGATAAATCCATTTTGTGCCTATTATGTTGTGCTTGCGAGGGTCAGGACGCTTGACAAGTTCCCACACATTGTTCAGCTCAAACTGTTGAAGCTCTTCTTGCATTGCTTGAATCCATTCAGGTTCCATAAAAGCTTCAGCAACTTTCTTGTGTTCAGATATTGAGACAAAAGCAAAGTGTCCATAGAAATTTGCAAGTTGTGTTGCTCTTGAACGAGTAAGTGGACCAGGTGCATTTAAGCTGTCAATTATCTTCTCAACTTGTACTTCATTTGCAACACGAGGATGAGCTAGACGAAGATTTTGCTCTTGCTGTACATTGTCATCATCAGGAGGGTTGTCTTCAGGCTGAGCATTGTCGTCAGGTTGATTTGGAGCAGAAATGATGAGTTCCTCGTCAGGCTGTGCTTCAGAAGGCATGATCTCACCGTTTCCCATTAGCTTGATAGATTCATTTGGTGAAGCCCCATCCAACACATTTGGCAGGAACTCTCTTTGTGAACCATTCATTTCATCAAACCGCACATCCACAGTTTCAACTACTTTATAGAGAAAGATGTTGAAGACTCTGTAGGAGTGTGAGTCTTTTCCATATCCGAGCATGAAGCCTTCATGTGCTTTTGGTGCAAACTTTGACTTGTGATGTGGATCCTTGATCCAACACCTAGCTCCAAATACTATGAAGTAACTTACGTTAGGCTTCTTTCCAGTGAGGAGTTCTTAGGACGTTTTCTTCGGAAGCTTGTGAAGATAAACACAGTTGATGATATGGCATGCAGTATCAATAGCTTCGGGCCAGAACCTTCTTGGTGTCTTGTATTCATCGAGCATCGTTCGAGCCATCTCAATTAAGGTTCTGTTCTTGCGCTCTACGATGCCATTCTGCTGAGGTGTGTACGGGGCTGAGAACTCATGAGTGATCCCCATTATATCCAGATAAAGGTCAAGGCCGATGTTCTTGAACTCAGTGCCATTGTCACTTCTTATATGCTTGATCTTGACGCCATAGTTGTTCATGGCACGGTTGGCGAAGCGTCTGATGACATCTTGCACTTCAGTCTTGTAGAGAATTATGTGCACCCATGTGTATCTTTAATAATCATCAACAATGACAAAGCCATACAGACAAGTTGTGGTAGAGAACGTGGAGTAGTGGGTAGGGCCAAATAAGTTAATGTGAAGCAGCTCGAAGGGTTTGGATGTCGTCATGATTGTCTTTGAAGGATGCTTGGCCCTAGTCATCTTCCCAGCTTCACAGACACCACATAGATGATCTTTCTTGAACTTGACGTCCTCGATGCCTATGACATGCTTCTTCTTTGCGAGAGTGTGCAAGTTCCTCATGCCGGTATGTCCTAGCCTCCGATGCCAGAGCCAGCACTCTGAAGCTTTAGCTAGAAGACATACGGCCATCTGCGGTCCAGGTGAGAAATCTACCATATACAGATCACCTTTTCTATATCCTTCAAATACTAAAGACTTGTCAGATTCCATTAGTACAAGGCAACGAAATTTTCCAAATATCACAATCATGTTTAAGTCACAAAGCATTGAGACAGACATTAAGTTGAAACCAAGAGATTCAACAAGCATGACTTTATCCATGTGCTGATCTCTTGAGATTGCAACTCTACCTAGACCCAACACTTTGCTTTTACCAGTATCAGCAAATGTGATGTGACTCTTGTTAGATGGACGTAAGGTTGAGTCCATGAGAAGACTTCGATCTCCAGTCATATGATTTGTGCATCCGCTGTCCATAATCCATTCTGAAGACTTTGGTGTCACTCCCTACAATGTAGTTAGGAGGATAGGCTTCACCAATAGTCATTGTGAAGCATAGACATTTGACTTACAAGTGGAATATGAAAGCTTAGATCCAAGTTAGGACATATAAGATGATTAACAAGCGATTCACGAATAAAATGGATAGTAAACCATTTGGGCATTTGATCTTGTGCCCTACAAGTGTTTTAGGTCCCCAGCAATAGCATCAGACGCTTTTGATTTTCGGCTGGAGACCTTTCCCTGCAAGAGAAAGTCAGTTCTTCTTAACCACCCACATCTTCAGGGGTGGCTTAGAAGAAATGAGTCTAAGAGCAGCATCTGAGAATTTTGGCTTTGGAGCCCTAGCAAATAATCTTGCAGGAGGAGAATAATACTCATAAGAATAAGAAAAAAAATTCTTGTTTTATGAATATAGCGGTTTGAGGAAACACACTCATATTCATGGGTCTGAGTATGGTTTCCCTGCAAAACATTGGCGTTAGGGTGACTCAGGTGAGTCCTTTGTCTGTATGAAGCCTTAGGACCATATGAAGCCTTTGGTGTGGGGTTTGTCTTCCCAAGAGGCGTCATGATAATGTTTGCTGGAAGTTTCTCAAGACAACCTTTTGGTACCCAGATCTTCTTCATAGGTGACCCGTTCCTGCAGTTAGTACCAATATACGTGGCAAACACTTCACCATTTTGATTCTTAAACAGTTTATAGTTTGCATGAAAGGATTCATCAATGATAATAGGATTAGCACAAGTGAAGCCAGATAGGGTAGATGGATCCACTGAAGGTTCCTTTGCAGCAACCCATGGGGTTTTGGGATATTGCTCAGGCATCCTAGTATGAACCAACATCATTCATTTTCTTGTCGAACCCAACACCCTCCTTCCTAGGGTTTCAGTTCAGTATCTTCTTTTTGAAGACATCACATAGAGTCTGATGCCCTTCAAGGCTTTTGTACATCCCTATTTCAAGCAAAGTCTTCAACCTAGCATTTTCATCAGCAATAGTAGTGGTATCCTCAGCAGATGGGTAAGTTACCACATCAGTAGTTGAAGATATTGTAACAGTGGCAGCAGTAGAACATTCAGCAATAGATGTAGCGTTATCACGCTCAATGCATTTTAGACATGGTGGTTCAAATTCTTCCTGAGCGGAGCTGATCAGTTGTGCGCGGAGTGACTCATTTTCTTTTTGAAGATCTTTATGAGCCGCTTTCAATTTCTCAAGTTCTCGCTTCCTTTGAAGGTAATCGTGGGAAATATTTTCATGAGTTTTTGAGAGCGATTCATAAAGACCTTCAAGTTCCTCGTACTTAACATGAAGATTTTTTATGTCTTCAATTAAGGACTGAGAACGGGTCATTTCCATGTCCAACAGGTCGGCGCTTTTGTCTAACAGTTTTTGAATATGTTCCATGGCTTTCTGCTGTTCAGTGGCAATTTCACGTGATTTTACCTTGGCACCGCGTGCCATGAAGTAGTAGGTGGGAGCAGAGTCTTCGTCCACATCATCAATGTTGGAGACGGGGCCACTGTCTTCAGTGTTGAAGATGGACTTGGCAATGTAGGCTGTGGCTACAGCCAGACTTGCAGAACAAGAATCAGACTCCTCCTCAGACTCCACCCCCGCTTCTTCTGAAGCAGACTCCTCCTCTGAATCCGTCTCCTTGCCAACAAACGCACGAGCCTTGCCAGATGATTTCTTCTTGTGTGATGAATACTTTGATGTAGACTTGGAAGAAGACGTTGAGTATTTCTTCTTTTTCTTGTCATCGGAATCATATTCCTTGCTCTTCTTCTTCTTCTTCTTCTTCTTCTTCTTCTCATTGTCCCACTTAGGACACTCAGAGATGTAGTGACCAGGTTTCTTGCATTTATGACATGTTCTCTTCTTGTAGTCACGGGTAGAGGCTTCATCATTTCTTGAGCTGGATCGTGAAGACTTTCTGGAGCCTTTCTTCCTAGTGAATTTCTGGAACTTCTTCACAAGCATGGCAAGCTCCTTTCCAATGTCTTCAGGATCATCAGAACTGCAGTCAGATTCTTCTTTAGATGAAGAAACAACCTTTGCCTTTAAGGTGCGAGATCGGCCATAGTTGGGACCATAGATGTCACTTTCTCAAATAGCTGGACCTCATGTGTGTTGAGCCTCTCAAGTATGTCAGACGGATCGAGAGTCTTGAAGTCAGGGCGTCCTTGAATCATTAGGGCAAGGATATCAAATGAGCTATCGAGTGATCTTAGGAGGGTCTTGACGATTTCATTCTTGGTGATGTCAGTGGCGCCAAGTGCCTGAAGCTAATTTGTGATGTCAGTGAGACGATCGAATGTGTGCTAGACGTTCTCATTGTCATGTCTCTTGAAGCGATTGAAGAGATTCCGAAATACACTGATCCTTTGATCTTCCTGGGTTGAGACGCCTTCGTTGACCTTTGAGAGCCAGTCCCAGACTTCCTTTGACCTTTCCAGGGCACTTACACAACCATACTGTCCTTTGGTCAGATGACCACAGATGATGTTCTTGGCTGTTGAATCCAGTTGAACAAGCCTCTTGACATCAGCAGGGGTGATACCTTCACCAGTCTTGGGAACGCCATTCTTGACGACAAACCAGAGGTCCATGTCAATGGCTTCAAGGTGCATGCGCATCTTGTTCTTCCAGTAGGGATATTCGGTGCCATCGAAGACGGGGCACGCAACGGAAACTTTGATTAACCCTGCAGTCGACATAGCTAAAACTCTAGGTGGTTAAACTGAATCACACGGAACAAGGGAGCACCTTGCTCTGATACCAATTGAAAGTGTAGTATATCGACTAGAGGGGGTGAATAGGCGATTTTTATGAAATGCTTCAAAACTTGAAAGTTTCGAAGACAAAGGATAAGTTCAATCCTATTTATATGCAGCGGAAAGTAGACTACACTAGACAAGCCATAGTCAGGTATTCAATAAAGTGAAAGCATGAAGACTAATAGCAGCTAGGCAATAAGGATCAAGATGGAAGAAGAAATGAAGCCAATCAGAACAAGTAGTCACATAGTGAAGTCAATCAGATAAGGCAGGCAGGCAATGACTTCATAACATAAGACATTAAGTAAAGGGAAGGAAAGGATAGAACCAGTAGCTCGGGGAAGACAGTGATTTGTTAGACCAGTTCCAGTTGCTATGACAACCGTACGTCTGGTTAGGGAGGCTGAGATTTAACTCAGAAGACCGCGTCTTCACCTTATTCCCCTTGAGCTAAGGACACCTAGTCCTCGCCCAATCACTCTGGTAAGTCATCAAGGTAGACTTCCAAACCTTCACAGACTTCGTTCACCGGCAATCCACAATGACTCTTGGATGCTCAGAACGCGACGCCTAACTGGCTGGAGGAAACACAGTCCTCAAGTGTAATAAGTCTTCAGGTCACACAGACAGAAAGACTTTAGTGATGCCTAACATTCTTTGGCTCTGGGTGTTTTGGCTTTGTCCTCGCAAGGATTTCCCTCTGAAATGCTTCGGAGGTGGGTTGCTCTCAAACGACAAAAGCCGTGCAATAACTCTGAGCAGCCACCAATTTATGGTGTAGGGGGTGGGCTATTTATAGCCACTGGGCAACCCGACCTGATTTGTCCGAAGTAACCCTGGGTCACTAAGGAACTGACACATGTTCCAACGGTCAAATTTCAAACACTCACACGACAACTTTACTTCGGCTACAAGTAAAGCTGACTCATCCAGCTCTGGATAAGATTTGCTCTCATTGTCTTCGCTCGAAGACATAGGATTTGGTTGAGCATCACTTCAGTCACTCTGACTTAGTTCACTTGGACCCCACTTAATAGTACGGTGGTTCCTATGACTCAACAAAGAAGAAAAGGAAACAACGAAGCATCTAAGTCTTTGCGCTCCATAGTCTTCACACAATGTCTTCTCTTGTCATAGTCTTCAATAAGATTATCTTCATGTACCACTACTATTGTCAATGTCTCCATACATTTTAGGGGTCATCTCCCGTAGGTAAACCGAATCAATGAGGGACTACTACCTGTGTTATCATGCAATTCTCACAAACACATTAGTCCCTCAACTAGGTTTGTCGTCAATAATCCAAAACCAACTAGGGGTGGCACTAGATGCACTTACAGATATTAAATGCCTAGGGAACTCAATTAGTGTATAAGAAGGCCAAACGAACCCTGAATAAGTTTAAATTATAGCACGGATATCATGTCGTTCCATGTTGCCCGCGGAAGAAAATACAAGGCGAAAAGAGGCAGTGATTACGTTTCGCCCACAAGGGGAACATGTTTCCCTATCGGAACCACGAGGCTTCTTTGAGAGAAGCTCCAGTTTTCGTAAGAGGTTTGTAATAAAGCTTGGCCCAAATTGGACAATGTTTTTACCACGACATATATGTGCCATGACGTGACACCATGCCACCTTTGATGACTTTCTGGTGAGTTTTGGATTTATGGGGACTTAAAAACCGAGATTCGAAATGTTTGAGGATTAGCCAGGAGGCGGGTACGGTTATAATTCGTTCCCATTCCTGGCATGGGACCTAAACATGCACCCAAGGACACATGTATAATTTTTCCAGCCAATTTGGTGAACTAGATCATGTATTTGTAATTCAGATTTTAATTATGGGCATTAAATGCCTAGGAAACTCAATTAGTGTATAAAAAGGCCAAACAAACCCTGAATAAGTTTAAATTTCAGCACGGATATTGATACGTCCATTTTGCATCATGCTTTTATATCGATATTTATTGAATTATGGGCTGTTATTACACATTATGTCACAATACTTATGCCTTTTCTCTCTTATTTTACAAGGTTTACATGAAGAGGGAGAATGCCGGCAGCTAGAATACTGGGCTGCAAAAGGAGCAAATATTAGAGACCTATTTTTGACAACTACAAAAGTCCTGAAACTCCATGAAAGTCCGTTTTGGAATATATTAAAAATATTGGGTGAAGAAAGCACCAGAGGGGGGCCACCCACCATCCACGAGGGTGCACTACAAAAATAAGACACATCCGTGACATTTTGGGCCGAACGAAACTTTTTTCTGTCATACTTATGACACTTCTATGACGATAATTGTGACAAAACACGGTATCATCATAGATGTGGTGGGGTCCTACTTCTATGAAAAAAAATCATGACAGAAAATGGGCTTTTCGTCCTGGGCGGGCCGGAGATGCAGCTCCATGACATTCTTTGGGCCGTCCATGACAGAAAAACCGTGGTAGAAGCGAGGGCGAGGAAAATATCAGGGTGTTCCCGGTTACGGTGGGTGGTTGGGGCCGAGCGATGCGCGTTTCTCTCGTACACGCACGCGCGTGGGTGCAAGGCGTTGGGCTCTAACTGAACCCGAGCGAGGCGTTGGGCTCTAACTGAACCTGAGCGATTGCACTACAGGCTATGCATTACTGAACCCAAGCGATCGACCGATGGCTATTAACTGAACCCGATGGAGCGATTCCTTCGCTACTGCTGCTAACTGAAGCCGACCGATGCTGCCTCTGGAAGAACAGTGAGCGTTGATGGGGTGGGTGGATGAACAGTTCCCGATGGGGATGGCTGAATAGGACCCCTATCGATCGAGCCGATTGGGGCTGCATGAACATGACCCCGTGGAGGGATGGATGAACAGGACCACCCCGTGGAGGGCTAGATGAATAGTAGACGGTGGAGGGCTGGATGAATTGTAGCCTGTGGAGGGGTGGTTGAACGGGAGCCCGTGGAGATGGCTGGTTGAACAGTAGCCGGTGGAGTAGCACGCGGTGGAGGCTGAACAGACGCAGGTGGAGGTAGGAGGAGGTCGACGGTGGATGAACAGTAGCCCGTGGAGGCTGGAGGTGGTCGACGGTGGAGATGAACAGTATCCCGTGGAGTCCCGTTTCGCGGTACGCCATACCCCTCCCGATGAACAGGACCTCCGTTTCGACCGTAGCGCTCCAACACAAGTCCATTTCCTCCGTTTTGCGGTATGCCACACCCCTCCCGATCAACATGACCCCCGTTTCGACCATAGGAGGTTCGTTTCCTCTGTTTTGCGGTACGCCAGACCCCTCCCGATGAACATGATCTTGTTTTGACCATGGCCGGTCGAACACAAGGCCGTTCCCTCCGTTCTACGGTACGCCAGGCCTCATTTCCATCGGCTATTCCGTCCAAGCCCTCCCGATGAACAAGATGATGCATTCCGTTCCGACCCAGCCGGTTGGCTCCCCATGAATACGACGACGACGATGTTTCTCCGTTCCGAACCAGCCATGTACACGAGCTCTGGCCGCACGTACGCGTGAGTAGGCGTTTGAGACCCCGCCTGTATGTACGTATGTGGCCGTATTTACTTTCTTGCACCCTGGCCGCTATACGTACGTGTACATGCTACGTGCGTGCCTCTACTATGACACGTGCGCGCCTCTACATTGACCAGTATGTACGTACACGTTCGCGACCAGAATGGCAACGCTACGTACGCTTCGACCAGGTGGCTCCCGACTGTCAGGTACTTCCTTGCGTGCGAAGATGTAGCTGGTGGGTCCCATGAGTCAGGGGGCGAATCATTTTTTTTTCCGGGCACACTTCCTTGCGTGCGAAGATGTAGCTGGTGGGTCCCAGCATTCAGGAGGAAACATTTTTTGCACGAAATACGGTGGCCCGTCTGGCGGGTCCCCGATGTCAGGTGGAGGAATAATTATTTTGCGCGTAATAAGGAGGCACTTCATATCTGCGGCCATGGACCTAGCTGTCAGCCTCTCCACGTATAGTCCACGTCCGATGCAAAGCCGTTCCTTGACCACGTTGACCACGCCGCGCTGAGAGCACCAGGGCGGTGGACGATGGCGAGGCCTAGGAAGGGGATGATGCTGAGCCGAGGAAGACGCGACAGTGGAAGCCCGCGCGAAGAGGAGTACGAGGGTTCACTGGTTCGGCTGCGGTGTGAGGCTGTCGTCGCCGCAGAATAACAGGGGGTGTGTGTGAGTCGAGGGATGGCCTGGCCAGCGGTGGGAGTAGTAGCGGCGGTGAGGCCTCCACGACAGCACAGCCGACCACGTGAGGCAGGTGAACGAGGCATGACCGGCGCTGGTTTGCTAGCTAGTTTGGGCGGCTGGAGCAAGAAGACCAGAGGTTGAAGAAGCACTACGGCCGTTTGATGGACATCGTATGGTCACTGGAGCTAGAATCGTGCATATTGACTACGTTGACAAAGCCCTTCGTCCCCGTCAGCTCAGTAGGCCAACAAGTCAGCCTGCCACTATACTGGGTCCCAGCTAACAAGGGGAGTATTCATTTTTTTGTGCGTAAAAAGGAGGCACTTCCTTGCGTGCGAAGATATAGCTAGTGGGTCCGAGCTGTCAGCGGCGGTAACATTTTTTTCGCAAAATACAGAGGCCCTTTCTGTGGGTCCCAGATATCATGTGGATGAATCATTATTTTGCGCGTAATAACGAGGCATTTCCTTGCGTGCGGCCGTGGACCAAGCTGTCAGCCTCTCCACGTACAGTCCACTTCAGATGCATGTCGGTCGTTGACCACGTTGACCAGGCCCAGGGCGGTGCACGACAGCGAGGCCTAGGAAGGGAATGACACGGAGGCAAGGAAGACTCGGCATTTGTTTCCCACAAGGAGGGGAGTACGACTGTACGAGGGTTTACTGCTTCGTCTGCCGTCGCCGAAGAATAAAAGTAGGTGTGGGTGAGTAGAGGGATGGCTAGGCCAGCGATGGGAGTACGGTGGGGCGGTGAGGCCTGCGTGGCAGCACAGCCGGCCGCCGGGAGGAGAGAGTAGGCAGTCCCGCTCGTGCTTCTTTGAGCGTCGGGAGCAAGAAGAGCAGAGATTGAAGAAGCACGACGGCCGTTGGATGGACATCCAATAGTCACTGCTTCTGCGTCAACCTTTTTTTAGGAAAGCCTCAAATCTATGGAAAACATCATACAGCCCATCTTCCATTATTAGTAATAATTTATAGCCCATTTGCTATTTCTTAAGGTTTTTTTTGGATCCCATATTCTTTTTGTTAGCATTACATCCCATATTTCGGTGTAGTCCGAACTGTTTTTAATCCCGAAATTTTGAGTCACATTGAGACTGATTTTAAAAATAAATGTATATAATTATAAAATCCAACAAATTGTCCACGCTTAAAAATTAGTGCATTTTAAAATCTCAAAATGAAAAAAATAAATTTGAAACTAATTGTCGGTTTGATGTGTTTTAAAAATGTACAACCCATTTCTCATTACTGATAGGCCATTTTCTCGGCCAGCCGAATGAAGCTCTCCTCGTCTTGAAAGATTTGCTGCCCAACAAGCCTGACAAAGCGACTTACTTGGCAAATCACAAAAGATTGGGCTGTGGCCGTGGACCCAGCTGTCTGCCTCTCCACGTACAACACTCTTTCGATGGAAGTCGGTCGTTGACCACATTGACCACGACGCTCCGAGAGCACCATGGCGGTGGACGACGGCGAGGCCTAGGAAGGGGATGACGCGGATCCGGGGAAGACGCGGCAGTGGATGCCCACGTGGAGAGGAGTACGAGGGTTCACTGGTTCGGCTGGGGTGTGAGGCTGCCGTCGCCGCAGAATAACATGGGGTGTGGGTGATTGGCGGGATGGCCTGGCCAGCGGTGGGAGTAGTATGGGGGCGGTGAGGCCTCCGCGGCAGCACAGCCGACCACAGGAGGCAGGAGCAGGCGGCACGACCGGCACTGCTTTGGGTGGCGGAGCAAGAAGACCAGAGGTTGAAGGAGCACTATGGCCATTGGATGGACATCGTACGGTCCCTGGAGCTAGAATCATTCATATTGACTAACTTGACAAAGCCCTCTGTCCCCGTCAACTTAGTAGGCCCACAAGTCAGCCACTCACTATGGTGGGTCCCAGCTAGCAGGGGGTATTCATTTTTTGTGCGTCATAAGGAGGCACTTGCTTGCGTGTGAAGATATAGCTGGCGGGTCCGACCTGTCAGCGCGGGGGACGTTTTTTCGTGAAATACAGAAGACCTTCCCGTGGGTCCTAGCTGTCAGGTGGAGGAATCATTATTTTGCACATAATAAGGAGGCATTCCTTCCGTGCGGCCATGGACCCAGATGTCAGCCTCTCCACGTACATTCCACTTCCGATGGATGTCGTTCATTGATCACGTTGACCAAGCCGCGCCGAGAGCACAAGGGCGGTGGACGACGGTGAGGCCTAGGAAGGGCGGTGGATGACGATGGTGCCAGGGAAGACACGGCAGTTGTTTCCCACATGGAGGAGTACGAGGGTTTACTGGTTCGTATGCCGTCCCCGGAGAAAACAGCAGGTGTGGGTGGATAGAGGGATGGCTAGGCTAGCGATGCGAGTACGATGGGGCGGTGAGGCCTGCGCGGTAGCACAGCCGGCCGTGGGGAGAAGAGAGCAGGCAGTCCCGCCAGCGCTTGTTCAAGCGGCTGGAGTAGGAAGGCAGAGATTGAAGAAGCATGACGGCCGTTGGATGGACATCCAATAGTCACTGCTCGTGTGTCAACCTTTTTTTAGGAGAGCCTCAAATCTATGGAAAACATCAAACATCCCATCTGCCATTATTTCTAATAATTTACAGCCCATTTGCTAATTCTGAAGGTTTTTTTTGGAGCCCATATTCTTTTTGTTAGCATTACAGCCCATATTGTGGCCACGTAAAAAATTATACGAAATTTTGCATATTTCGGTGCGGTCCGAACTATGTTTAATCCCGAAATTTCGAGTCACATTCAAACTGATTTAAAAAATAAATGTATATCAATATAAAATCCAACAAATTTTCCATGAATAAAAATTAATGCAATTTAAAATCTCGAAATGAAAAAAATAAATTTGAAACTAATCGCCGGTTTGATGTGTTTAAAAAATGTACAACCCATTTCTCATTACTGATAGGACATTTTCTCATCCAGCCGAATGAAGCTCTCCCCGTCTTGAAAGATTTGCAGCCCATTAGGCCTAACAAAGCGACTTACTTGGCAAATCACAAAAAAAAACTGGGCTAGCCATTTTCAGAAAGAAAGAAAAAACTACTGGGCTGGTCTATGGTAAACATAAAAGAGAAGGCTGTCAAGATAGGCCAGCGTGCCCCACACAGCCCAGTTGACACCCTACTTCCGTCTCAAAAACAAATTAGATAAATGCCACTCCAATTATGGCGATTCATAAAACTTCCACTGCAATTTCCAAACTTTGAAAAATGACACTGCAATTTTTGCAAACTTTGGAAAACGCCACTTCAATTCGCAAACTTTGAAAAATGACACTCCAGACATCGAAAAATGCCACTGGAAATGGCATGAAATGGCATTTTTCAAAGTTTGGAAATTGCTGTGGCATTTCTAAGAAACACTAGATTTGGAGTGGCATTTATCAAATTAACCCAAAACAAAAATAATTGGGCGAGCTGCTGGGTCCCTGGTGTCAGCCGCTCGTTGTGCAATTCTCTCGTTTATTGACTACGTTGACAATGACATGGGACCCAGATGTTAGAAATCCATTAGGAGGAGGCATTTTTTATTGGCTTGAAATAATGAGGCACATGCTTGTTTATTGCCATGACCTTGGCGGGTCCCTGCTGCCATCCTCTCCACGTACAATCGACTCCTGATTGTGTACGCGTCAACTTGGTAGGCCCAGAAGTCAGCCTCTAAACCCGTGGATGACAAATACAACCCATTTAAAAAAAATAACAGCCCTTTCCATACGTTCAAATGGTAAGTTCAACATTCAGAGCAAAGTAATAGGACCGATCCACATATAGAGTATTGAACTTCCACTTTGACAACCATCAAAGCCAAGTTAACTATCTACTCCCACTAATACTCTAGTAGCGTACAAGTACTAACTTACTCTTAGCTAACTAGACGATGCCGGCCGCCATCTACGGTACATGCTAAACGCCGGCACCGGTGTCCTCCGCCTCGCCTCCGACTTGCCAGAGGTGCGATAGGGCTCGCTGCTCGCGCGTGTTGGCCCTTTCCATGCCGACGTAGTCCACCGAAGCTTCGGTGTCTAAGCGGGAAACCCACTTGATGAGCTGGTAGTAAATATCGGCATCGCGAACGCGTGCGTGCCCGACAGCCTCCAGGGCTATTTGCCGGGCGCTAGCCTCCACGTAGTCGGCCTAGTTGCGGGCGCTCTGGTCGCGACTCAAAGCATCGGTGCACTGCTGCTCCATGTCCCGCTGGCGGCGCAAATCGGCGATACGCTGCTCCTCCGCCAAGCGATCGCGGTGCAACCACTCATGCTCCTCCGCTAGGCGGTCGCGCTCCAACAAGTCCTCGAACTCCGCATTGCCATCTAAAGACCGATAGAATGCCTCCTCCCTCCGTCTGCCTTCCGGTGAAAAACCGAACACTAGTTCCGGCGGTGACCACCTCCGGCCTCGCCTATCGCGGACGGGCGGGGGCATGGCAGACGTGGCAAGAACGAGGATAAGTGGCGAGCGACGTCGGGCCGGTGGGGGTTATGAGGATAGGGCGAGTTGGGTCATGGTGCGACCATAGTAGGCCGCGAAACAGTACTTATAGGCGGAAGGTAGCGCGACGGTCATCGGAATTCAATGCCTAATTAAGCAGGCATGGCTTAGCGCACCAGCTTGCCGTGGAAAACTAGAGAAACTGAAATTCTGACTGTGCCGTCCCGTCACGTCCGTGCTGGGTCGCACGCTGGCATGACGGTCAAATGAGTGCACTCGAATCATCTCCCTCCTTGTCAATAATGATACCACGGATTTAAAAGACCCACAACAATTAAAGCACATCTCTTTTCACATCAGTTAGCTGCCTTAATTATGACCGGCTGCATGTAGGCACTCAAAATCGTCGCACCCAGTACGCGGAGCAGCATGCAACGAGTCGTAGCCGAGGACATTAGTTGATGAACTTTAGCTGGGAGATAAGGCATTTGCGAACTCGAATCATCTTGATGAGGTACTCCCTCCTTGTCTAAAATCATTCCACCACTCATCATCTACCTTGGTTGGTGAGATTTTTGAATTACGCCCAGCAAATCGAAAAGGAGGTAGTACGTGCGTGATCCACTATTTATTTGTGTAGGATCGAGTAGGTCGTTTTTTGAAATGAGCCCTACAAACCGGAAAGGAGGTAGTACGTGCGTGATCCGCTATTTATCCGTGTAGGATCAAGTAGGTTGGATAGTGTACGTGTAGGATCGAGTAGGTCGGATGGTGTACGTGTACGATCGCATTAACTGATGAACATTCATTGGGAGATAAGGGATTTCCGAACGTTTTTGCTGGCAGTTTCTTCAGATTCGCATGGCATTTTCTTCAGAGCAGCTTGTCAGTTTCTTCAGAGGTTGGCATTTTTATTCAAAAAACTGTCACTTCAGATCTTGCGTTGCAACTAAAACTGTCAGGAGCGCATTAGTAGGCTAGCTAGTGATCGATCAGTAACTTGTAAACACTGAGCGAACAGATATAAGGAACTGTTAATGCATCTCAATGATTCACAGATCATATACAAATATGTAGCTCCAAAAGCAAAGATCATCCACAACTAAAATCAACTAGTACGATTCCCATACATAAGTTCAACATGTTAATGCATCTCCATGATTCATGGATCATATACAAATATGTAGCTCCAAAAGCAAAGATCTAGAAAAAACATATGTTCTTCCTACTAACATGGATGCTTCTCTTGGCCAACATTTAGTACAGACTGAAAGACAAATTTGGTTGTGAAGTCTACAATTCCTCTTGCAAACGTAAGTGGTTTCACCAACAGCGAGGACCATCAGAATGAACCACACATGATGGAGGAACATCGACTGCAATATGATTTGGTCTTCTCTCGATCACACGGCGAGACTATTTTCAGAATACAAACTTTAACTTAGGAAAAATGATGCCCATTGTATAATTAGACCAAAGCAATGAAGCACCTAGTGTTGTCCAATAAATAGTACATTACTACTTTTCTGCAGTCCATGAAGTGACTATCCAATCTTTCTGTGTCTATTTTCAAATGGCACTGCATGTAGTGACTATACTATTCTCTTGTGCAGTTCAGCCAAAATTGCGTTCACTTTGGGTGTTTGCCAAATAGCAACGGCCAGACATCTCTGTCTGCACAAATATCAAGCAGCTAGTAAACATATACCCTACCTTGTATTTTCGGTTTAAACATGTTTCTTCTGCTTAGCATCTGTCATGTTTTGCACTGGACAATTTGATAAAGTCATGTTTTGCCCTAGACAATTTCATACTGAATTTATTTTCTTGCTCAGAGCAGAAATATAGCGCCTATTCTTCATCAGACCAAGGATACCCATGTTCGCAGTGATGGAAGAGGTGAAATCGATATAACCGAAATTGAGCATCCAGTCATTGAATCATGTCCTGCACCTCCAATGTAGGTCCACCTTGCTAATAAATTCACATGCAAACCACTAGTATTACTATCTAATGACAGCACAAAAAGAGTAGCAAGATAGTATCAAACCATGTACCTTCTTAATAAACAACTCATAGTGCCACCAATTGGATATAAAGGTTTGGAAGAAAACATGCTCCTAATGTTGAACCAGTTGGACTTTTTGTGTAGTTCCACTAAAATCGAGCATCCCTGTCGGCATAGATATTGAAAGTGTGATTACTATAAAAGAGGAACTAGTTGAAGCATAGACTCACAAGTATAAGCATTCCAATTTCTTAATGGGAAAAGGTTTCTATAAGCTCTAGCACTGGAAGATTTCCATAAGCTCTAGCACTGGAAGATTTCTATAAGAATTAAAAATACAAAATGTAAAGGTAACAAGGTTCAGCATTGGTATACTAGTTGTGCAAGAGCATTAAACCAAATACAAAAGTCTGAAGGTAACTAGCATTATTAACTAATGATAGTATTAAAAAATTGCAAACCATGTACCTTCAAGGTAAATATCATTTCGAACTTGGGTGAACATTAAAAATTGCTATCCCAATCTTAAAAAAGGTGTGGCTAGCTTTACTGGCAGTATTTGAGTGAACTCTACACCCTCTGTACCAATGCTAAAACTTGTTGCACAGCTAGTATACCAATGATGAAACTTGTTGCTCTAGGAAAGCTTGCCACACCTTATATATGTCGATACGCTAATGCAACACAATTCAAATAGTACATATATACACTAATCCACTAGCTAGTGGAACAGTGGAGTAATTTTTTTATTACGGGGTAGAGTATAATGGTTTTACTGAACTGATCTCCATAAGCTAGCACTTGAAGATTTCTATAAGTACTAACAGTACAAAATCTAAAGGGAACAAGTTTCAGCATTGGTATACTAGCTCGCAACAACATTAAACCAAATAAAAAAGTCTGAAGGTAACTAGCATTATGAACTAATGATAGTATGATTTTTTGCAAACCATGTACCTTGAAGGTATATATCATTTCGAATTCGAGAAGACCTGAAAATTGCTATCCCAATCTTGATAGTCGATTATACATAAAACATGACCAACCGAATCAAAGAAAATAGCCGGATAAGAAGGTGCCCGCCGCTCCATCAACCTGAACGCGTCCAGAGACTCGTCATCGTCCCTTGCTTCCTCGAGTACGTTATTTCTTCTTCCCCATAGATCTTAGCTCTAGGGTTTCTCTGTAGCTTGCCCACGAACCCTTGTTCTTCGCAGTTCATCACCGTAGGCCGTACTTTAGCTGTAGATGTAAAGCTTTTTAGGTCAACTCTCGTGCGCATGACTCCGCTCCACCTTTGTAATTTTAGTTCCTCCAATACTGCTACCTTAGATTGGATCTATAGAAACCTTCGCTGTCTTCGACGGATATGACTTGAATTATCTTGATTTTTCCCTGTGCTGTAGATAAATATTTTACCACTGCCCATGTGAAAGTTGTTTCTCACACTTTAAATCTGCAACTTATCTGCTTATGTCACCGGTTCAATTGTAACATGCGCCTTTATACGCTTGTGCTGATGGTTTAGATTTAGACCTGCATCCTGTAATTGGCGGTTTAACCTTTCACTTCTAAGCTTCATAAACCAGTAGCTGTCTCGTTCATGCTTGCTATGGATCGATAGGTACCATTCGTCCCTTGCTTAAACCGTCACTTAGGTCTATATCTTCATAGAACATGCCGGTTTATGTCTAGTGGATCGTAAACTGGATTTTGCATTATATTTTTCAGCATTCCTTCTTTGAAAAAGATGAGTTCCACGGCAAAACAGTTTGTTGCGTGCAACTGGGTTCCGTCCCGGATCATCGAGAACTATTTAGTAGAGGAGGCCTCAATTGGCGTTCTTGGTCCGAAGGAGGTTCTGCACTGGCGGGCCCCTAGGAAAGAGTGTCCTCCTAAGCGTAAGGAGGGAGAGACCATAGTCTTTTTCGATCATCTGGCCCGGGGTTTTAGCCCTCCCGGTTCAAAGTTCTTCTGCGATGTTTTAGTCGATTTTCAAATCCATCCACAAGATATAGGTCCCAATTCCATATCAAACATCTGCAACTTCCAAGTCTTCTCAGAAGCATATCTGCAAGAGGAGCCATCCGTAGAGCTATTCCGGGATTTCTTCCATCTGAATCGCCGGACTGAATTCTCTGACGGGCCCCATACTGAACTTGGCGGTGTGAGCATCCAGAAGAGGAAGGATGTCATCTTCCCTCACGCCACTCTACACAGCCACCCCAAGGAGTGGAATCAGACTTGGTTCTATTGCTAGGACACTTCACGAGAGGGAGAAAATCCGTTGCCGAGTTACTTCCCTTATCGCTTGACAGCGGATCACCCCTTCCCGCAGCGTCCGAGTGCCCAAGACCGGGCTCGATATGCCCCCCAGATGTCCAAACTCAGGGCTTTCGTAGCCAACGGTTTAACCGGGGTTGATTTTGTCCGCTGCTGGCTCTCTTGGAGCATTCTCCCATTAAGCCGGCGATCCGGTTTAATGTGCAAGTATACTGGTAATCCGAAGGACCCTCAGCGTCACACAGCTATAGTGCTTCCAGACAATGAAGTTATTGAATTTGCTAAGAACATGTTGATATCCCCCTGGCGGAGTGCAGCCGGACCGGTTTAGCACCTTTCTGTGTGAACAATAAACCACCGTCGGTAAGATTCTTCTGTCCCTTTCTTTTTGTTGTAATCCGTCCATATTGCTTGTCTTCAATATGTTTTTACACCTTTACACAGGCCAATGACCCCTTCTGGAAGAAGAAGGCTCAAGACAAACCGGCGAAGCCAACTCGCAAGAAGAGCTTGGCCGTAAAGAAACATAAAAAGAAACCTGCCGCCGCTTCCGGTTCAAACCCCGAAGAAGATGATCTGGCTTCTGAGGTACTGCTTGACTCTTATGTCCATTGATTTCCCTTTGTCTGCATTTATGTCAATAATGTCTTTTCCCAGGATCTGGCGGAGGGGAGTAAAGCGGATGAAGTTGAGGTAATTTATCTCTCATCTGATTCAGAACCGTTGCCACCCAAGATTCATTGGGTAGCCCGGAAATATCCATTTTCTCACCCTTATGCTCAATTGGATCCCAACTTTCTTTTGAAGAAACAGCAGCATGAGGCTCGCCGGACCACACACCATAGTGGTCACGTGGTTGAATCATCCGGATTACCCCACACGCCAGCTCGCAGACGCCGCTCAGAGGTTTTTCTTACTCCAACCATTCTTCATCCAAAAGCAGGTCTTATTCGCAAACCTCTTAAACCATCTGATCCCAACTATCAGGAAGCTCCTCTGTCTTCTTCCGGCGAGTCAACTGCTACCCAAGTCCCGGTGCTTAAGACCGTTCCTGGGTAAGTCATCTTTCCAAATGTCCGGTTTACCTTTTCGTTTTGACTTTGTGATTTTTATTACTCTTTTAATATTTCAGTATGCCCAAGCCTAGTAAGAAGGAGAAATTGAATATACCGGCAGCCGGAAACACTTCTGAACCGGCAGAGGAAGTTGAAGCTGCCAATCCTCTGGAAGAGAACGCTGAGGTTCCGCTCAATGATCCTTCCCCAATGGACCAAGAAGATCTTGCTGCTCCGGGGGGCGACACCATGGAGAACGCTGCTGAACCAGCCAGCCCTGTCCAGGTTAGTCCTTCTCGGGCTAGCCCGGCTCCTGTTAGTCCGGTGCGCACCGATGATCCCCCGGGGCCAACTGCTGACTCGACAGAAGATGTTGAGATAACTGGGATAGGTTTTACTGCTCCCACGGAGCCTGTTATTTTGGCTAGACATACTGCCATGGAGGAAGCTCTCCAGAAAGACAAAGACAAATGGATCACTGACTTGTCCAGTTATGCCCAGCTCAGTGCCCAGGAGCTCCACTCTGGGTATCTAAACCGGCTCTTCACCAGTCGCGACCACGAGGCCGGTTTAGTAAACATGATGAAGGAAAAATATGAGGTAACTTCTTTCCCTTTGCCATTCATTTCTGCTTGTATCTTGCAGTTGTACCATTAGGCCATAGTAGCCCCAAGTGCCGATTTAGCCTTTAGGATGAACCCGGACTTTGATAGGTTAACTCGAATAGCTTGATTTTCCTGTATAGCTCCCAAGGGCCGGTTTACTCCATTGCGGGTGAATCGGGTCTTCTTCCATGTTTGAGAATGACCTTACATTAGCCCCCAAGTACCAAGGATATAACTTTGTTATGTGCTTGGGACTTGTTTGAAAAAGTTGCTTTCTTTCACTTCAATTGTACATTAGCCCCCAAGTGTCGAGTGCATAACTTGTTATGTGCTTGAGACTTTTGATTGAACTATTCTTCTAACATTTTCTGTTTTCTGCAGGCTGACTTGAACCGGAGGGCTTCAGAGACAACTGAGCTCCGGAATAACCTGGCCTTTCAAGAGACTGCTTCAACTAAAGCCAATGAGGAGCTTTCCCTTGCTTTAGCGAGTATGGAGAAGCTCAAAAAATATTTTGAAGTGGAGCGGTCCACTTGGGAGGTACAGAGGGTTGCTTTAGAGAAAAGAGCCAAGGATGCGGAGGCTGCTTTTAACCCGGTGACGGAGGAGTTATCCGGGTTAAAGCAGCATATAGATGATATGACATCTGCCATCTTCGGTGAGTACTTGTTTTCATATGCCTTATCCTTGCAATCTTATACTGCTCCGGCTTAACTCATCACTTGTACACAGGGAGGCGCGTGACTCGTCTTGGGGATGATGTACGGAGGAAACTGAAAGCTGCTTATACCTTCGTGGAACAACTCTACTCCGGTGCTCAGAGGACCATCACTGCCATGTCGCACAATAAACCGACGCCGACCACTATCCAAGGTACTCTGGAGAAGTTATCCATCTTGCCTACACGACTTGTTGAAGTGAAGAAATCTTCTACAAGAGCTGGCTCTCTTATGGCGTTAACCCGGGCCAAGGCATGGGTTCCTGATTTTGATCCAGCGGAGGCCATGAATGGTAATCCCAGCATGAAAGAAGACGGGTCAGCCTTCTCTTCTGAAGACCTTCGCACTTTAACCAAAGATATGCGCCCTCTTGCCAGTAAGCTTGCTGATGAAGCGGACTTAACGAGATATCATCCGGGTTACGATCTAGAGAATGTGCGGGTGGAGCAGCCGATTTATGACACCGAAAATCTGATTCCACCCGTTCGTAAGCATACCTTCACTCCTGACATTGAAACGTCAGAACTCATAAACGATGAAGTATATTTCCGCGCCCTTGCCAAGATTGACTGGAGCACTGCTGATTTCCAGCAGCTGCCAGAAGTCGACGAAGACCCGGAGCAAGCTGACCCTCAGTCTTCACAACGATCGGAGGAAGAATCCTAAATCGGCTCCGGTTTAATCTTATGTGCTGAATACTTTGCAAGAAACTGATATTCTTTTGGGCCTGCAAGTGCCTTGTAATAGAATAGTTGAGATACTGTCTTTGTCCCACTATTATCCTTCATGGCATTATTTTGATTGGTAATTCCTCGATTATCTCCTGCTTGCAATGTGTCAATAGTCTATGTTTACCTGTATCTGCATAAACAATGCTAAGAATGTCCTGGCGGTTTACCACCGGGCGGGTTATTCTACCCAAGCACATGATTCGAAGTTAATAACTTGAACTGTGTATACGATACCATCATATATCATACCTGTGATTAAGTGTATCTGAAAACCTTAATCCGGCATGGGTAATCCAAGACGTGAGTGTTTTTGACTCCCTTGGCTCTCTGTTAGCTTATGAAGCTGATCCGGGTTACAATGAACGCCGGTTTAACCGTAGACTAGCACCGGTGTTCATGACCCAGACTATATATGTAATGACAACCTTGTAGGTTTCCGGTCTTGAATCAATGGACTTGGTTGAAGAACCAATGACCTTGAAGATAAAGATTTGTGAAAACATAAAAAAAATGAAAAATAAAGTTTTTTGGCAAATAAGACCATGTAGTCGAGGCTTTTTACGAGCTGCCAGGCTCCAAATTCGAGGCTTTTGATGAGCTGCCAGGATACTGTCATTAACCATTTTAGCAAAGCCTGTCTAGATGATCCGCAATATTTAACCAAATCATCAATGTCAACAGCTACCCAATGTTCAAAATCTCATAAAGATTTTGGCTTGGGTAATCACTCGATGATCGTCAATTTAACGTGACCAAGTTCAGGGTCCCGAAGGATTGACTTGTGATACGTTCGACGGTTCATACCTGGTTTACCTGGACGGCGCGATTTACTTGATGCAGGCAGGTTAATCCGAGGTTTTAGGTGTATACACCGGGCTTCCAAGCCGTGTTCACTACAAGGGTTGTCAACTCGCTGAGAGCCCCCAGGTAGCGTGTGAGCATTGCTCGTCGGGGCATATGTTTGAGTCGTGCTAGGCATCAAACCCTCTTTTGCCCCTTCATCATCATGTGGAAATTGCCAAAGCAACCAGAGCAGTGCTCTTATGATGGGCTTCATATCGCCGCCAGTTCAAGAGGCCATGGGAAACTTCCTTGCCCGCGGAAGCCCCCATGTGATTCTTGTTTGTATAGAAAACACGTCTGATTCCTTGATTTTATCAAGGGCGCCGGTTTAAAAGGCCATGGAAAGCTTCCTTGCACGGAAGCCCCCATGTGATACTCTTTGTGAAAAGGGGCTGATTCCCCGGTTTACCGGGGGTGCCAATTTATTTTATTAATCATAATATATACATTGTACATAAAGCGGAGCCGATGGCTCAAGTATAGTAACGTCAAAGAAGAGCGATGTTCCACGGCTGCTTGGTCTCCTCCACTGCCGTGCGTGAGTCCTTATGTTCTCGAACATCGACGAGGTAGTATGATCCGTTGTGCAGGTTGTTGCTGACCACAAAGGGTCCTTCCCAAGGTGGGGATAACTTGTGCATATATGTATGGTCCTGGATGAGCCTGAGTACCAGATCTCCTTCTTGAAACGTCCTGGTCTTAACCCGGCGGTTGTGGTACCGGCGCAGGTCTTGTTGATAAATTGTTGATCGAGCTGCTGCCGTGTCCCGTTCCTCGTCCAGCCGGTCCAAGCCGTCTTGTCTTGCTTGTTCGTTGTCCGCTTCAACATAAGCCGCCACCCGCGGCGAGTCGTGCCGGATATCACTAGGGAGGACTGCTTCAGCTCCATATACCATGAAGAAAGGCGTGTACCCCGTGGATCTGTTAGGTGTAGTATTGATGCTCCATAAGACAGAAGGCAATTCCTCCACCCAACAACCCGGTGTTCTCTGTAAAGGAACCATAAGCCGGGGTTTGATGCCTCTCAAGATCTCTTGATTGGCTCTTTCAGCTTGGCCATTAGACCGAGGGTGAGCCACTGATGATACACCAAGGCGAATATGCTCTCGTTGACAGAAGTCCTCCATATCCCCCTTGGATAAATTGGTGCCATTATCAGTTATAATGCTGTGTGGAAAGCCAAACTAGAAAATCACCTTTTTGATGAACTGAACCGTTGTTGCTGCATCACACTTACTGACAGGCTCCGCTTCAACCCATTTTGTAAACTTGTCCACTGCTACCAACAGGTGGGTTTTCCTGTCTTGGGATCTCTTGAAGGGTCCGACCATATCCAGCCCCCAGGTTGCAAACGGCCAAGTAATTGGAATCATCCTCAGCTCCTGTGCCGGTGTATGAGCATGCCGTGAGAATTTCCGGCAAGCATCACATTTTCTGACCAAGTCCTCTGTGTCGGCGTGAGTCGTCAACCAGTAGAACCCATGACGAAAAGCTTTAGCTACCAAAGATTTTGAACCGGCGTGATGACCACAATCCCCTTCATGAATCTCTCAAAGAATATCACAGCCTTCTTCTGATGATACACATCGGTGAAACGCTCCAGAAACGCTGCAGTGATGAAGTTCTCCATTGACAATAGTCATAGATTTAGACCGCCGGATTATCTGCCGGGCATCGACTTCGTCCTCTGGCAACTCACCCTCGGTTCACGTATGCCAGGTAAGGGACTGTCCAATCTGGAATGACATGAAGTGCTGCAACCAATTGTGCTTCCGGATCAGGAACAACCAAATCCTCCTCTGAAGGTACCTGCACCGACAGATTATGCAACTCATCCAAGAAAGTATTAGGTGGAACCAGTTTACGCTGGGAACCCAGCCAGCTTAACGCGTCAGCTGCTTCATTCTTTCGCCGGTCTATGTGATCCACCTGATATCCTTTGAAATATCCAGCAACAACATCTACTTCTCGTCGATATGCCGCCATGAGCGGATCCTTGGAGTCCCACTTGCCAGATACTTGTTGTGCCACCAGATCTGAATCACCAAAGCACTTAACCCGGCTCAAGTTCATCTCCTTGGCCATCCGCAAACCGTGGAGGAGAGCTTCATACTCAGCTGTATTGTTGGTACAAGGAACATTAAACGGAGGACATAACAGAACTTATCACCTCGTGGGGAAGTTAACACGACTCCAGGCCCCGAGCCCTCCAACTGCCTTGAACCGTCAAAGTGTATAGTCCAGTACGTATGATCCGACTTCTCCTCAGGTGCTTGCAACTCTGTCCAGTCATTAATGAAATCCACTAGTGCTTGGAATTTTATAGCAATACGGGGCACATACTTTAATCCGTGCGGGCTAAGCTCAATGGCCCATTTTGCAACCCTACCAGTGGCTTCTTTGTTCTAGATTATATCCCCTAACGGAGCTGAACTGACAACAGTGATTGGGTGGCCCTGAAAATAGTGCTTCAACTTCCGGTTTGCCATGAACACTCCATATACCAGCTTCTGCCAATGTGGATATCTCTGTTTTGACTAAATGAGCACCTCACTGATGTAGTAAACCGGCCGTTGAACCGGATATTCTTTGCCTGCCTCCTTGCGCTCTACCACAATGGCCACGCTTGCTGCATGGGCATTGGCAGCCACGTATAACAGCAGCGGCTCATTGTCAATCGGGGCAGCAAGGACTGGCGGTTCTGCCAATTGGCTCTTCAAATCCTCGAACGCAGCATCGGCGGCATCGCTCCAGACAAACCGGTCTGTCTTCTTCATCATCTGATAGAGCGAGATTGCCTTCTCCCCCAAACGGCTGATAAAACGACTCAGTGCTGCAATACGACCCGCCACGCGTTGGACATCATTGATGCACGCCGGTTTAGCCAAGGACGTGATCGCCTTGATCTTCTCTGGATTAGCTTCAATCCCTCTATTCGACAATAAGAACCGCAGGAGCTTGCCTCTCGGAACACCGAAAACACACTTCTCCGGATTAAGCATCATTTTGTAAACTCGGAGGTTGTCAAAGGTTTCCTTTAGATCCTCTATCAATGTCTCCTCCTTCTTGGATTTCACCACAATGTCATCAACATATGCATGGACATTTCTTCCAATCTGCCCTTGTAGGCTGTTCTGCACACAACGCTGGTAGGTTGCCTGGGCGCTCTTGAGCCCAAATGGCATAGATACATAACAGAAGGCTCCAAAGGGAGTTATGAAAGCTGTCTTCTCCTGGTCTTTAACTGCCATCTTGATCTGATGATATCCTGAATATGCATCCAAAAAACTTAGCCGCTCACATCCTGCCATAGCATCAATAATCTGATCAATACGGGGAAGAGCAAAAGGATCAGTTGGGCAAGCTTTGTTCAAGTCTGTGTAATCAACACGCATCCTCCAAGTTCCATTTTTCTTCAGTACTAGCACCGGATTAGCCAACCACTCTGGATGAAACACCTCAACTATAAAGCCTGCAGCCAAAAGCCTAGCCACTTCTTCTCCTATAGCCTTGCATCTCTCCTCATTGAAGCGGCGCAGATACTGCTTGACCGGTTTAAACTTAGGATCGATGTTAAGACTGTGCTCAGCGAGTTCCCTCGGTATACCTGGCATGTCAGAAGGCTTCCATGCAAAGATATCCCGGTTCTCACGAATGAACTCGATGAGCGCGCTTTCCTATTTGGGGTCTAGGTTAGCACTGATAGTGAATTGTTTGGATTAATCGCCCGGAAGAAAGTCCACCTGCTTGGTCTCCTCAGCCGATTTGAACTTCAATGCCGGATCATGCTCTGTAGTTGGCTTCTTCAGCGGGGACATATCCGCCGGATCCACATTGTCCTTATAGAACTTCAGCTCCTCCATAGCACAAACCATCTCAGCATAAGCTACGTCTCCTTCCTCGCACTCCAATGCAATTTTGCGGCTCCCATGAACCGCAATGGTCCCCTTGTGGCCTGGCATCTTAATTTGTAAATAGACATAACATGGCCTAGCCATGAACTTGGCGTAAACCGGTCGCCCAAACAATGTGTGGTATGGGCTCCTGATCTTCACAACCTCAAAGGTCACAATCTCTGATCTAGAGTCCTGCTCATCTCCAAAGGTGACCTCCAAATCAATCTTGCCAACTGGATAAGCCGATTTACCGGGCACTACCCCATGGAACACTGTATTGGGCTGTCGAAGCTTTTTATCTGTCAGCCCCACGCGCCGAAAAGTCTCATAATAAAGGATGTTGATGCTGCTGCCTCCATCCATAAGCACCTTGGTGAACTTGTAACCACCCACCTGTGGTGCCACTACCAGAGCCAACTGACCCGGATTATCAACCCGGGGTGGGTGATCCTCTCTGCTCCATAAAATGGGTTGTTCAGACCACCGCAAAAAACGTGGTCTCGCCGGTTCAACAGAATGCACTGCCCTCTTCGAAACCTTTTGGTCTCGTTTGCATAAGCTTTTGGTGAAGACGTGATACTTCCCACTGCTCACCTCCTTTGGATTATTCTGATATCCGGATTGCTGCTGCTGCAGACGCTGTTGGTTCCCTTGGTTGTTGTATCCGCCCTGACGATGCTGCTGGTTATGCTGATGCTGATTGTTACCATTGTGGTTGCCGTTACCGCCATGGTATCCTGAACCGGATCTGCCACCTTGATAACCCGGACCTTGGAAACCGGGGCCTGATCCGCCGGGGGGGGGGGGCGTGATCATACTTAGTCTGCTTCATAAATTCTTGCATAATGAAACAGTCCTTCCAGAGACACGTAGCCGGATTTTCCGCTGTACCGTGCTTTGGGCTAGGCACGTTTAACTGGCGCTCTAGATTAGTAGGCGGCCTCCCATTGTGTGGGGGCGGTCTACCCTTGTGGCGATGTCCATTGTCCTGAACGTTGCTATTGGCCACAAAGTCTGAGCTGCCTTCCGCTTTACGCTTGCCATTGTAACCTTGGCCCGCCAGATTGGTCTTCGGCGGCTTACCATTCTTGTTCGCCTTCCCTGACTTGTCTCCATCAGCATCAGGATATTTGGTGTTATCAGAATCTCCGTATTTCGCCAAAGCGCCCATGAGTGTACACATGTCGTTGCAATCACGTTTGAGCTGTCCCAACTTCTGCCTTAAAGGTTCAAACCGGCAATTGCCTTCCAAGGTTACTATCGCTATACTTGGATTGATGCTATTGGAAGAGTGCAAGATTTCGGACACTTGACGCACCCAACTGCTTGTGGTCTCTTGCTCTCCTTGAACACATGCAGCTAAATCAACAACAGACATCGGCTGCTTGCACCTGTCCATGAAATTATTGATAAACCGGCGCCGCAGTTCACCCCATGATCCGATGGAGTTAGGTGGCAAACTCTTTAGCCATGTCCGGGCCGTGCCCTCGAGCATCATTGTGAAATATTTAGCACATGCCGCTTTGTCCACGTCGAGCATCTCAATGGCCATCTCATAACTCTCAACCCACGCCTCCGGAGCAAGATCCGCCGTGTAGTTGGGCACCTTGCGCGGACCTTTGAAATCTTTGGGCAATTTCACATTCCGTAAAGCGGGGATGAGACACTGCATTCCCAAGGAACTGGACATGACTCCTGGTTCGACTATAGCGGTGGGATGAACCGGCGTCGCCTGACGGGCATCGTATTGGGCAGTATGCCTGGCCTGATCCACCACCTCTTGCGCATGTGCTTCTTCTCCTGCCAGATTATCCCGCCTCTGCCGATGCTGTCTCCGTGCGCTGCTTGATACGGCCGGTTCATCCAGACGCCTTGTATAACTCCGGCTCGGGCGAGGGGTTGAATGAATCCTCTCCCGGCTATATGAATAAGCTTGCTGTTGAGTTAGCGTCGTATCGAGCAACTCCTTGGCCCGTTGTGCCTCCACTGCTATGGGGGACGTTCCCTCAATGGGAAGGGCGGCCAGTCGTGAAGCGGTAGCAACTATGTTGTCCAACGGATTAGAGTAATGACCCAGAGGGGTAGGCACATGCTGGGTCAGCACAACTTGGCGATTTATCTCTGCGGCCGGTGGGTGAACAAACGCGCCTGTTCCTGGTGCTCCTCCCTGGTTTATCTCTGGATGATTACTGGTCCCTGCGCCTGGCGTGCTAAAGAGATTCCTCGCCTCATAAACCGGCGGCAAACGAGATCGTTGTCTTCTCCACATTACCTCTTGTGAGGTGTTCTGATCTAACCTGAGCCGATAAGCTTGAGAATCCAGCTCTTCTTGCCTCGTAACCATCCTGGCTTTCTCAGCGGCCAGATCCAACTTGGCTTGCTCAATCCGGCTCTTCACCTGAGCGATCTCTGCATCATGCTGCTCCTTGTCGGCCTGGGCTACTTCTGCTGTTGCAAGCGCTATCGAAGTGTCGACTAAGGTGGATAGAGCATCAGAGGGCGATGGGGGAAGGTCTCCAGCTCTAGCTCCCATTGCCTCTGAGGTTAACGCCCATGTCGTTGAGGGCTGCTGCATGGGTTGTGATCCGGCCATGAAAACAGCAACCCTGTTTGGCGGATCGAGACGGTCCGGAATACTATCGCCATCGGAACAACCCTCAGATCGGCCGTCCTGCAGCAGATACAAAGATTCGGTCTCTTCGGACGAAGATTCATCGCTGGAATAGATAATGGTCTCGCCGCCGGAGTCCGATCCATCCTCGGCTTGTACTCCATGCACTGCTCCAACGAAGACGTGTTTCACGGCGGGCTGAATCCGGGCAGGTCTCACACGCTGAGCCGACTCGACGGTGTTGGGGAAGGTGTCCGGCTTAGGGCCTGGTTCGCCGATCTTGCCGATGAAAACGTGGATGCCGCCGAAGGGGACCTGGTACCCGTATTCGATTGAATCGGCCTCGGGGCCCCAGCCTGCATCGTCGATGTAGATCCAGCCGCGATGACTCTTAGTCATCCGGCCCACTGCGTAGCCCTTGAGCCCTTCAAAGCTACCCTTCAAGAACTTGAAACCATCGTGCGATAGCCCCACGGTGGGCGCCAACTGTCGTGGATTTAGCACGGCAGATGTCCTAGGAAAAGGACTTAGTCGTGAGGCCATCGCTACGGGTTAGCTTAAAGGGGTTAAAGCGGACGAAGGACACAGGGATTTTATACTAGTTCGGCCCCTTCGATGAAGGTAAAAGCCTACGTCTAGTTTGGTGTGGTATTGCTTGGGCTTCGATGACCAGGGAGCGAATCCGCTTTGCCTATGTCTCGAGCTGTTTGTTTCTTGTCCTGAACCGTCGCCGGGTCGTCCCTTTATATAAGAGGTGACGCCCGGTCCGGTTTACAGAGTCCCGAGGCCGGCTCATAAACGTGTCCGCCTCGGTCTCTGCTTTTTCTATCTTACATCCCAAGTTACACAGTATGACGGTTTACAAATTATGGGCCCTATCATATGGGCTCTAGCCTCCTGGGCTATAACTTCCTATTCCATACTCCACTGGGCTTCTGATAATGCAACCTTGATAACTTAAACCGGACCCTCCTGGCCGGTTTATACCTGGTAGTAATATCCCTGACAAGACTCATTCCTTAGCTACCGAGTTTCCCCTTTTCAACCTAGATGCGGGTTCGATGCCTACTCTCTTGGACAGTACAATCTCCCTTCCTTTCCTTATTCAACCCAGACATGGATTAGTCTGCATGAAGTAAGGTTTTCTTTAATAGTGCAATTAAGGTTTTCGTCTGCATGACCAGCAGAGCAGAGGATAGCAAATTGGGAAGATGGTGGAGTGGAAAAAGATCCACATGTAGTGACATGGCCGATGGGGCAATAGAACAAAGGTATGGTTCGAAAAGAGGTAGCATACCTGAGGGTCGGCGGGAAGTGGCTTCGCTCGTGGTCGTCGTCCTCCGCACACACTACGGCAGCGAGCATGCGGATGGATGCCATCCTGCATGGGCGCTAGGTCTGAGAGGACGGCCTTGTCGTCAGTGCATGACCTTGCTCGCCGATGACGAGTGCGTCAACACTGCACGTCCTTTTCTTCCCCGGCGGATCTGTGACCACCGGTGAGGAGGGAGAGAGAGGCCGTATTTTTTAGATCTAGAGAGAGGGTGATAGTGTGAGAAGCAAGTGGGCAGCCCTTAGCAAGAAAGCTCTGAATCTCTAGCCTATATATCTTTTTTATACTACTAGTACTAGAGGTGGAGTAGTGGTAGAGTAGTTTATATTTTCTCTGCAAACAGTACCGGCTAGTCGTGCTTCAAAACTGAACGGCATGCCATTAAAAAAATAAAGGTCGATAACTAATGCGGCACCTTGGTCCAACGCGGCTAGATCGCATTTTGCACGAGAAATTACACACCATGTTTCATTGACATGTGGACCCGTGTACCAGATAAATGACTCCAAGTTCGACCACCGTGATGCTAGGTGCGAGCCGAGGAACACTGTTGGAGAGACCCGCCTCATAATTTTCCTACATTTATCGTTTGATTCATAGGATAGAATGCTATAGGATTTTTTTCCTATGTAATCATGTTTTAATTGGCAATCTAGCATCCCCTCCTACTTTTGTTTCACTTCCTTTGATCCTACAAAGAGAGTACTTGCTCTAAATGATGTGCCGCCGGAAGAGCCGCCTATATTAATTAACCATGCTCTAAAAAGGTGGACCAGCTTTGGCTATAGTAGTACTGTAGGTTTTTAGGTGACCTTCCGCTTGGCTCTTCTCCTCTTCCCAAAGTCGAACAATAATGATGGTACTACTTCTGGCAATCTGACACCAAATGAACTACTGCACGTCCACCACTTGTAAGCAAAAGTTTCTCGTTGTGCTACGAGCCACCGCGCACGCATTTGCGAGGGATAAGGCGTAGTAAGCAAGCTTCTCGTCGTTCTGCGAGTTGATGGGACACATCAAATTTACGTATTTATTAGTACTCTATTCAAAAAGGGCCGACCATGTCCATGGCTACTATCCCGTTCTCTGTCATTGAGTACGTGCACTATTCATGTGCCATCGAGGAGAAAAAATATTGTGTAGTACTAGGTGCCATCGAAGTGCATGACTCACTTACGCACTGCATATCTCCATTTTCTTGCATGTCACGCCACCTTGATGCTAGATGTCCCACGTCTCATGGAGGCATATAGTATGATTTTGTAAAATGGAGGCATATAGATGTCCCGCGTGCCGGCAACAGGATGAACAAAGCTCATGTCTTAAACGAAAGAGTGGAAGAACATAGATTCCCGACGACTGAGAAGGAGCTACAAACCTCAGGGTGGAGCGTCTGCACTCATAATATTTTATATTATTCAGCGATAACTAATGCGGCACCTCGGGCCAATGCGGCCATATCGTATTTTGCACAAGAAATTACACACCATGTTTCGTTGGCATGTGGTCCCGTTTCAACATGTCAGTGAGATGACGGCGAGTCCTTTTGTACAATTTCCGAAAGGACGTGTAGGCCGGGGCGCCTCTTCATGTACCGTGGCAAATGGGCAAGCGTCCACCGCCTCTTCGTCTTTCCCTCTGGATTTGGAACTCCTGTCGCACGCTCTTCCTCCCTCCTCCATTTTCCTTCACCCTTCCTTCTGCCATTGTTCAATCGTCTTCTCCATGGAGGGAACAAGCCAGAAATGACCCCGTTATTCTTGTCCCGATCTGAAAGATGACGTGGTGGGGGAACTCATTGATCGGTGCGTTGTCATCACCTCAGCTAGCATGGCAGGTTCGTTCAAGGGCATTCTCGACTCAACTAATAACATCATTACAAGGAACTCAAGGGTCCAGGAGTTGTTTGATCTCCCCTATATTCTTCGCCGTTACCCTGCTGGCTGGCGTAGGGACGAGGGAATCCTCGCCTTGTGCAAGTTGATGCCGCTTGATAATGATACGTATGATGTTAAGATGCCATCGCTTGAGGGCAAGCATTGGGCAGGCGTAAGATTGGGTTGTTTATATTGGGTACAATTGCGAGTGGGAACTTGTGAATGTGTACACTCGTCAACGGATTCCACTTCCAAAAATCTCTGAGTGCCCTGAGGTTGAGCACACAGATGATCTACGTACGTTCAAATATGATCATGGTGACTGTCGTCTATGGAAGATAGCAATTTCTCCAGTTCCAAACCGCTCTTGGAATTAAAAGAACTATAAAGTTGTTGCTATCTTCGACAAGTTTGTTGTCGTCCTTCGTGGTTCGACTGGATGGATATTGCTCAAAAATCAGTTTCTATACACGGATGTGTACTGTGATGCAATTGAATACGAGAGGCTTGTGTTTGCTGCCACCACTCGTGGCATTGTTTTTGCATGGGATCCTTATTGTTTCGGTACGTTTGTCTTCCACCGTAATTATGATTGTTTCATCCACATGCATGCGAGTTAGCAAGTTTCCCTTCTCTACTAATTAACCTTCTTCTTGTGTTTCCAAGGTCCTGTGAACATTCCACCACCTATACTTGAAAAATTTTATAACCAAGGGGGAGATGACGATGGTGATGATCACGATCATGGGGACGAGCAGGGCCCATATGCTCACTGGCGGCTAGCAACTAATTCCAATGGATCACCACATCTTGTCTATATACAGGCCACTGCTGATGTTACTACCGAGGGGGCAGGTGTTGTCTCCCATGGTCGCACTCTCCAGACCTATTTCAACATCCGTTGCATGGTATTCGGGATGGATACTAGTGTGCTAGCGCCAACACCTTCTCGCCGGTACAGTATTGATAGTCTTGGAGCAAACTCGCTCTTCCTTGGACAAAACTATCCAATGATGGTGAAAGGCGATCCAACTGCTGTTGACACAACGTTACTACCATTTATGAGAAGCAACTGTATCTATACGTCAGACATTGCGGTGGCTCCCTACCCTGGTCGTGATATAGTAGGCCGCTTCAGCCTGGATGATCAGTCCTGCGTTGGTCTCGGGATTTACACTAGCTGGCCCTTCCCAGAGAATCACTTGTGGTTCAAAGCAAGCGTTTCCAACGCCGAGGATTGGTTGAGTTGAAGTTCATTTCATTGCTTGTTATTTGTTGTGTGATGAAAACTTTAGTATTCATAATGTATCCTCGTTGTCGTTGTGGGTTGATGACCTGTTGTAGTTAATAAAATAATATGCCTGTGATAAAATTACTAAATATATGAATGGCTTTCGAGTCGCTTCTCTGCGTGGGTGCTGCGACGAGGAAAAAATATTTTCGGAATACATAATTGTATGTGCATTGCAACAGGTTATCGGATGAGGCCAATCAACAATAGTACACTATTTGTACAAGCTTCACATGCTGCACTATCTCTACGTGTCGGTGTACTGAGGTAGGGGTACCTCAGTACCCCAACTTGTGCACGGGCAGTTGCAGCTTCCCGCGGCAGGGTTTACCACGCGCTCGCCGGAGACCTTCCTGCTCCATATTAAACCATTCAAAAACAAAGTATGCAAGAAAGAAGATCGAGACCCCGGCAAGTGGAGCTTGCCGGGAAGGCCGTACCAGGCTCAAGACTACCTCACTAGCACAAGACCCTGGCAAGAGGAGCTTGCCAGGAAGACTAGAAGATTCCATCATAGAAGACACGCCTCGGCGCTATATGCGTCCCGGCGAGGGCCCGGGGAGCGGCAAGCTCCCGGGCCCGGCAAGATCAAGACCCCGGCAAGGTGCTTGCCGGGAGAGTTGCGCTGTGTGCCCGCGCTCCAGCTCATCGGCCCACGCGTCGCCCTGGGGCCTATCCAGGGACGCGTGGCGGATGGCTGTGCAGCCTGGGGGACACGGTGGCACTCCACGGTGGTGGATCCATCGCTGTGGCGGACGGAGACGCAAGGGCGGGAGCTTTTGGGGTCGACGGCGACGGGCATTAAATGCCCTTGTCCCCCACTGTCAAAGTAGGTAGCGACCATTGTTCGCGCACTATAGCTCCACTGTTCCCGCACTGTTACAACTACCACCTCTTTTACGTTTTTACCCCTTTCTCCTACGTTGACACCTGTCGGTGACCCCTTGCACTATAAAAGGAGGCCCATGCACAACGTGGAGGGGGTTCGGAACCTAGATCACTCATACGCTCGGTGTAGCTGCTTCTTCAAGCTCCCGAGCTCTCCAAATCAATACACAACTAAGCAGGAGTAGGGTTTTACGCGTCTACCGCGGCCCGAACCTGGGTAAAACTGCCCGCGTGTTCGCTACGATCTGCTCTTCGTGCTCCCTCCGCCCTCGTACCGCACAGACAAGGGGCTCCGGTCCCATAGGTGTTCGTGGCGGACAGTTTCCCCCGACATCTTTGGCGCGCCAGGTAGGGGGCGTCGAGGTTGTGCGAACCTGATCCGGCGTTCGCGCGGGCGCATTCTTCATCAACCTCTCCAGTTTCGTCAGCAACTTCACCAGCAGCAGCTCCATGGCCCCGAAGAAGAAGGCTTCGGAGGTCGGAGGCCCGTCTGCGTCTCACCCGCCGCCACCAGAGCCAACGGTGGGCGGGGGAGACGCCGTCGGAAGGGTGGTCGCCGGCGAGGATACTCGCGGCGCCACCAAGTCCAAGGACAAGACGGACGACCGAGCCTCGGTCTCCGTGGACGCGCCACGTCCATCTCAGCAAACGACAACCCAGCCGCGCCATACCACAGGAGGTGGTATCCGCTTGCTGGGACAAGGGCAAACCGGAGGCTCGCGGGACGCCCCGGACCACCGTCCGGGCACAAGCAAAGCGAAGGCGCCGGCGCGGGACCCTGCTCCTTCTAACGTTGTTAGGAGTCCGAGCATATCCCGCTCCTCGCACCGCTCGCCCCCGTTCCCCTCCACTCCAGCAGAAGCGCTCGCAAGGGCGCAACTGCTCCTCGACTTCCCTCCAGCGGCAGACAAGGCCGAGGACTGGAGGGCCACCATCCAGAGCCTGATCGCCTTCGCCAACAACGATTCTCCACAGCAACCGGCGGCCTCGCGGCCGCGGCAAGCTGAGAAGACGAAGGCCGACGGCGACAAGACCGCCGGGGGTGCGACAAGCGTGCACTCCCCGCCGCGGAAGCAGAAGACGTCGCCCCGCCGGAACAACGCCGACGACGGCTCCACAGCGTCGTCGGATCCGCGGGCCCGTCGGGACCAGCGCCAGGTCCTCGACGACCGGTGACAAGAAGACGCTCGGACCACAATGGAGTGCCGCCGAGAAGCTCGGCGACAATCAGATCATAGGGCTGGGAACGCTGTCGACGCGCGCGCGCCCGGTGAACCAGGCGACTTGCCGTACGCGGCAGGCTGCCCTGCGTTCACTCACGAGCTGCGGCGCGTCCAGTGGCCCAGCATGAAGAATTTCAAGCCCGACGTACCGGAGAAGTACGACGGCAAGACGCACCCCTCGGAATTCCTCAGCGTCTACACCATCGCAGTGCAAGCTGCCGGGGGGCGCGACGAGAAGATCTTGGCAAACTACTTCCCGCTCGTGCTTAAGCCGAACGTCCGTTCGTGGCTTATGCACTTGCCGGAAGGTTCCATCTCTTCTTAGGCCGACCTTTGCCACCAGTTTGTTGGCGCCTTCACCGGAGGCCACAAACCCCACGGCCAGGAGAGCGATCTCCACATTTTGGCCCAGAAGGAAGGAGAGCCCCTGCGCAAGTACATCCAACGCTTCAGCCGTGTGCAACACAACATCCCGGATGTCCACCCTACCGCGGTTATCAGCGCGTTCCACCAGAACGTGCGTAACCGCCGCATGCGTGAAGAAATGGCGATGACCAAGATTCAGGATGTCAGCGAGCTCTATGCTCTGGCTGACAAGTGCGCACGCGCAGAAGAGGGGAGGAGACTCCCCGGGGAGGATGCTGGCGCAGGAGGAAGCGACAGCGACGACGCCGCCCCGACAAAGAAGAGCCGGCGGCGGAATAACAGAAGGAAGGGCAAGAAAGAGGTGCTTGCCGTCGAGAAGTCCGGCAAGGAGGCTCCCGCCAAGCAAACACAGGCTGGCGGCTCCGGCAAGGAGCCTGCCCCTGTAGCGGCGGCCGACAAGCAGGACGGCTCCGATAAGCAATACTGTAAGATCCACCGCACCAAGGGTCACGATCTCTCCAACTGCAAGCGCGTTGAGTATCTCGTCGAGCAGCAGAAAGCTGAGTACGAGAGGCGCGACAAGGAGAAGGCCCAAGGTGGCGGGGAAGAGCCAAGCAAGAAGCGGCCGTTCAACGGCCGGGGAGGACGCCGCGGCAAGGCCAAGCAGCGGCAAGGAGATCGACCTCCCCGGGGCCGCGACAAGGACGAAGATGACGACGAAGACATGGAGGACGAGGATAACAGCGAGCAGGAGTTCCAGAAGGCCACGGAGGTCCTGTGTGTCGACGGTGGCGCCTCTCTGCACACCTCCCACCGCCAACTAAAGCAGTGGGTGCGTGAGGTGAATGCAGCAGAGCCGCCCGTGGAGTCGCGCAGGCTCCTCAAATGGTCCAGCACGCCCATCATTTTTGATCTTGAGGATCACCCTGACCGCACCACTGCGGTCGGGTGCTTGCCGATGCTGGTTTCTCCCACCATCCGCAACCTCAAGGTCACCAAAATGTTGGTTGACGGCGGGGCCGGGCTGAACTTGATCTCCTCTGCTGTGATCAAGAAACTCCAAATTCCAGATGGCGAGCTCGAAGAGACCGGTTCTTTCCAAGGAATCAACCCGGGAAGGAGCAAGCCCAAGGGAAAGATCACTCTGCCGGTGACCTTTGGCGGGGAGCTCAACTTCAGAACTGAGCGCATCACTTTCGACGTCGACGATCTTCCATTGCCCTACAATGGAATACTTGGCCGTCCTGCCCTCGCCAAGTTCATGGCAGCTTCCCATTATGCTTACAACGTACTCAAGATGCCGGGGCCGATAAGCGTCATCACTGTCCACGGCGACAAGAAGGATGCGCTTGTCTGCGCCGACAAGATTAACCGGGATGCAGCAGCTGCGGCAGAAAAAGACACACTTGCCGCTGAAGCTCCCGGGGGGAAGAAGATGAAGACCAAGTCCGGCAAGTGCTCTGGGGCCCACTCCGGCAACCGCACCTCTTCGGAGTGCTGCGCTGCTGTCGAGGACGTTCCATCGAGCTCCACCGGCAAGTGTAAGAAGGGAATGGCCGCTCCTCCGGCAACCAAGAAGGTGTCCGCCAAGGAGGACGGCACTGGTGGTACCTTCACCATCAGTGCCACACTTGACAGCAAATAGGAAAGCGCGCTCGTTGCCTTCCTGCGGGCGAATGTCGATGTGTTTGCCTGGCAACCATCTGACATCCCCGGTGTTCCCAGGAAGGTAATTGAGCACAAGCTTGCTGTTTGTCCTCATGCGCGGCCCATCAAACAGAAAGTGAGGAAGCAAGCCGTGGAGCGCCAAGAATTCATCAACGAAGAAATCAAGAAGCTAGAGGCAGCAGGCTTAGTTAGAGGTGTGATCCATCCGACGTGATTGGCAAATCCAATCGTCGTGCGCAAGGCCAATGGGAAGTGGAGACTGTGTATAGACTTCACCGATGTGAATAAAGCATGTCCCAAGGATCCATTCCCTTTGCCGCGCATTGACCAAATCGTTGACTCTACCGCCGGATGTGAGCTACTCTGTTTTCTTGATGCATACTCAGGCTATCATCAGATTTTCATGGCCAAAGAGGATGAAGAGAAGACTGCATTTATCACTCCATGTGGCACTTATTGCTTCATACGCATGCCATTTGGACTGAAGAATGCAGGCTCAACCTTTGCAAGGGTAGTATACACTGCTTTTGAGCCACAGATCCACAGAAATGTAGAGGCTTACATGGATGACATCGTGGTGAAGAGCAAGAGCAAGGATACCCTGATCCAAGATTTGGAAGAGACATTTCAGAACCTGCGCAAAATACAGCTTAAGTTGAATCCCGAGAAGTGCGTCTTTGGAGTTCCCTCCGGCAAGCTTCTCGGATTCTTTGTGTCACAAAGGGGGATTGAAGCCAACCCCGACAAGATTAAAGCCATTGAGCAGATAGAGGTCCCAAAGCGCGTCAAGGATGTCAGAAGGCTTGTAGGTTGTGTGGCTGCCCTCAGTAGGTTCATTTCAAAGTCTGCAGAACGCGCCCTACCTTTCTTCAAAATCCTGAAGAAGGCAGGTCCCATGAAGTGGACTCCGGAAGCGGAGGCAGCGCTGCAGGATTTGAAACGGTACCTGTCCTCCACTCCAATACTTGTCGCACCTAGACCACAGGAAAAGTGGTTGCTATACCTAGCGGCAACCAACCAGGTGGTTAGTGTTGCGTTAGTAGTGGAGAGGGAGTCCAACGAGGAGTCAGCACCACCGGCAAGCGAATCAAGCGACAAGCAGGGGGCTGCTCCGACAAGCTCTGGCCCCGACAAGGACAACTCTGTGCAGGAACAAAATGAAGTGCAGAAGAAAATGGTGCAGCGCCCAGTGTATTTTGTGAGTTCCCTTCTCCAGGGGGCTAGATCAAGGTACTCTGGTGTGCAAAAGCTGCTTTTCGGCCTCCTCATGGCCTCGAGAAAGCTGCGCCATTACTTCCAAGCACATGAGATAACAGTGGTCACTCGCTTTCCGCTGAAGAGGATACTGCACAACCCAGAAGCAACAGGCAGGATCGTTGAGTAGGCACTGGAGCTGTCAAGCTTTGGACTCAAGTTTGAAAGTACTTCAACCATACAGAGCCGAGCTTTGGCAGAATTCATAGCTGAGTGGCCCCAACGCCCGATGAAGAAGTTCAAGAAACAAGTGCACCCGTACAAGAAGCGACAAGTGAATGGGTAATGTATTTTGATGGTGCCTTCTCGCTGCAAGGCGCCGGTGCTGGCGTGGTACTCATCGCGCCCACTGGAGAGCACCTCAAATATGTTATCCAGATGCACTTTCCCAGGGAGCAAGCGACAAACAACACTGCTGAATATGAAGGCTTGCTTGCCGGCCTCAGGATTGCGGCCGAACTTGGGATCAGGAAGCTGATTGTGCGGGGAGATTCTCAGTTGGTGGTCCGACAAGTTAACAAGAGCTATCGGAGCCCTTTGATGGAAGCTTATGTCGATGAAGTGAGGAAGCTTGAGGAGCACTTTGAAGGTCTACAAATGGAGCACGTCCCGAGAGCTCAGAATGAAATAGCAGACGGCCTTTCAAAGTGTGCTTCGATGAAGTTACCTGTGGAACCAGGGACCTTCTTGCTCAAGCTGACTCAACCATCCGTTACACCATCAATTGGGCAGTCCAAGAAGAGAAAGTTGGTCTCCGGCGACTACTTGCCGGCGGATCTTCCTGAAACCGCCGCCAAGGTCCCTAAGATCAACAACCACAACGCTGAGGAATAGTTTGCTCCTGCAGATCCTCGGGTCTGTACAGTTGAAGCAAGCGTTCTCGACAAGCCTCGCCCCGGCGAGCTTGCCGGGGGACCTTCAGCTCCGGCAGAACCAGAGGTCCTTGCCGTAGAAGCTGAGGTTCCCGCAGCGGCCCTCGAGCCTTTAGTCCTTGCCGTCGAGCCCCAGGCTCCGGCATGGGCGCAGCAGATCGTCCGTTTTCTTCAAACTGGAGAACTTCCCGACGACACAGAAGAAATAGAGAAGATAACCAGACAGTCAAGTATGTACCAGTTCGTGGATAACGAGCTGTACAGAAGAAGGCTCAATGGTGTCAGATTGAAGTGCATCTCCAGGGAAAATGGACAGAAGCTGTTGGCAGAAATACACGGAGGCATATGCGGCCACCACATTGGCGCAAGGGCACTTGCCGGGAAAGCTTTCCGGCAAGGGTTCTTCTGGCAAGAAGCCCTCCAAGATGCAACTGCACTAGTAACCAAGTGTGAAGCGTGCCAGTTCCATGCGAAGCAGATTCATCAGCCAGCTCAAGCTCTCCAAACAATCCCTTTGTCCTGGCCCTTCTCGGTCTGGGGGCTCGATATCCTCGGCCCCTTCCCCCGAGCCGTCGGGGGCTTTGAGTACTTGTACGTTGCAATCGACAAGTTCACAAAGTGGCCAGAAGTGGAGCCAGTGAGAAAGGTGACAGCACAGTCAGCAGTCAGGTTCTTCAGGTCGATTGTTTGCCGTTTCGGGATCCCTAACAGGATCATCACCGACAACGGTACACAATTCACCAGTCGCACCTTCATGCAGTACGTCCAAGACCTTGGCGCCAAGGTCTGTTTCGCTTCTGTTGCTCACCCGAGGAGCAACGGTCAAGCAGAGAGGGCCAATGCTGAAGTGCTGCGCGGACTCAAGACAAGGACCTTTGACAGGTTGCGCAAGTGCGGAAGAAATTGGATAGAGGAGCTACCGGCGGCTCTTTGGTCAATCAGAACGACACCAAGTCGAGCCACCGGACAGACACCCTTTGCCCTAGTCTATGGGGCAGAGGCAGTTCTCCCCACGGAACTCGTATACGGATCTCCTCGAGTGCTCGCTTATGACGAGCTCGAGCAAGAGCAACTGCGGCAAGATGATGCATTGCTCCTCGAGGAGGGACGTCTCCAGGCTGCTGTACGAGCTACTCGATACCAGCAAGCCTTGCGCCGCTACCATAGCCGCAAGGTCAAGGCCAGGAGTCTCGAGGAAGGCGACCTTGTTCTTCGGCGTGTTCAGTCCGCCAAGAATTCCAACAAGTTGACGCCGAAGTGGGAAGGCCCTTACCGGGTGAGACAAGTTACGAGGCCCGGCGCTGTCCGCCTCGAGACCGAAGAAGGCTTACCGGTGAGCAACTCCTGGAACATAGAGCATCTTCGCAAGTTTCACCCATAAGGCGCGGTTGCCGTGATCCGCTCCGGCAACCACCTTTTGTACAAGCTTTGCCGCTGTTGCATGTAACCCTTTGTACAAAGCCGGGCGCAGACCCCGTGCATCAGTAAAGTTTTGTGTTTTGCGCTGATTGCCTTTTGCATGCTTTTCTTTGCTATTTGCATGTTTTGTTTGGCATTTGGTGCAACACTCAAGTAACCGGTAAGCATTAGCACGCCGAAAGGCCATATATTTGTTTCCCTCTTCTATTTCCTTGCCTCCTAAGCAGAAGGAACGTTCCTCGCGCACAAGTTTGCCGGGGGGGAAGGAAGTGGAGGAGGAACCAAGTGCTGTTCAAGAAAGAGAAGCCTTACCGGGAAGCAAGCAATATATGAAAGCTAAGTTATTAGAATTTGACCGGTTCAAATTTTTAAAATTTTAGTTGTCTTCCTTGAACAATCACACATTGTATGGAAAACCTGTGCGCGGAGGAACCTACCCGTAGCTTGCCGCACCCTTATCTTGTTTCCGAGTTCACTCAACGATTTAAGTGAGCCGCGACAAGTGTCGCGCCCTTGCTTCGTTTCCGAGTACGCTCAGCAAGTTAAGTGCGTTGCGACTAGCCGCGGCGAGGTTGCTTGCCGGTGAGACCTTGGCCAGCAGGCTGCTCAGAGTCCAGCACTCAGCGCTCGCGGCAAAGGCCCCTTGCCGGCAAGCTCCCCGGGAGCGTAGGGTGAATAACATACAAAGTCAAGGATTAAGACAAGGAAGATAACATTGCACTGATTGATCAAAATGAGATAAATATCTTACAAAAGATAGCTTGTCGCAATGATTAATGAGTTCGTAACACCCTATGCAGCAACAAAAAGAGATAAAGATAATGGAGGCCTAATCTACGCGGTCGCCCTCGATCCTGGAGATCTTAGCCACCTTGGCAATGATGTGGGCGACCTGCTCCTTCAGAGCCTCCATGTCCGCGTCAGCCGGCAGGCTGCGAAGAACGTTGGTGAGATTTATACCGGGATTGCGGTATACGATCTTCGTCAGCACGCGCTCCAGAGTTCCCGTGCAGAGTAGGCTCGTCTCCTCGGCCAGTTGCGCGGGGATCTTCTTCCGCAGATCTGCAAGGGCCGGCGCGATTCCCCTGAAGAAGAGGCTGAGCTTGGCGCTCTGAGGGAGGTTTGGATCCGGGGAGTAGATGAGGTGCTCCAGCTTCAACGCCAGCAGCTCCTGGTCGATGTTGGACGCACAAGATACTAAGTCCTCGGTCCATACCTCAACGGTTTTGCGGAAGAGCTCAGCCGCTTTGTTGGCGCTGTCCACCAAGGTCCGCTCCTTGCGGAGCTCCTCCTTCAACTTGGTCTCCCGAGCCCGGGCAGCGTCGAGTGAATCCTTCAGTGTAGAGACCTTCAACTCCAAGTCCTCGATGGAGTCCTTGGCGGCCTTCAACTCGTCGCCCCTCTCAGAAAGACGCACCTGGAGTTCTGAATTGCTGTGGGCGTCCTTCTCACGCTCCGTGATGAGCGCGGCGACCTTCTCCGCGCTCACCTTCAGCGACTTCTCCAGCTGCGCGACCTTGGCGGCAAGCTCCTTCTTGGCGGTCTCCGCGGCAGCCGCGGCGGATTTTGCCTCCTTCAGTTCCCCGCCAAGGGCCTCCTCCCGAGCGGCAAGGTCCTCCTCGTGGGAGTCGAGGTTGACCTTACGCTGGGCGAGTTCTCCTTCTCGCCGGGACAGCTCCACCCCGGCGAGCCGCTGCTGCTCTTCGGCCTCAGCTTTCTCCAGCACCCACTCCTGATATTCGCCGGCGAGTCGCTCGCGCTCCTCCGCCACCTCGCGGAGGGCCGCCTGGTTGGCGGCGTTGAGCTCCGCCGCGCGCTTCTCCATCTCCGCGGCGGCCTTGGCGGCGAGGGCCTCCCGACAAGCGAGCTTCGCTTGCCTGGCCCGGTAAAGGGCCAGGAGCTGGTGAAGCAGCTTCTCCTCCTCGGGCCCTTCACTCCCGCTGGGCGCCTCGACAATCTTCAAGCCCGCGGAGGTGAGGACCTCCCCGTCAAATGCCTCGCCCTCCGCGGGAGCTCGCGACGAAGAACCCCACGGCACCTGGATGAAGACGCCGTTGGGGGCTTCAAGATAGTAGCCCTGCTCCTTGCCGGCGGAGGGGTCGGCGGCCGGCGCAGCACTTGATGCTCCCGCCGCCTCCGGGTCGGCGGTGCGGTCGCCGTCCCCCTCCCCGGCCGCTGCGTCTGCAGCCGGAGCGGTCTCCTGCGCGGCCGGCTCGGCGGCTCCCGCCGTGTCCTCGGCGACAGGAGCGTCGCCGCCGCTGCCCTGCGCGCCCTCCTCCTCGAGGTTGATGACCTCCGTCTCCATGTGCTCGGGGGGAGGAGGATCTAGAAGAAGAAGAAGAAGAAAAAGAAGTTCAAGCAAAAATCCAAAAAGAGACAACGCCAAGAAGGCAAAGTTACATGACCTACCTTGGCGGACGTCGTCAGCGGCGGGCTCCCTCGCCGGGGAGCTCTGCCTTGGCGGAGTGGCCGCCCTCGCCGGGCTGCTCGCCCTTGGCGGGGTACTCGCCCTTGGCGGAGTACCCGCCCTTGGCAGAGCACTCTCCCTTGCCGGAGAGTTCGGCCTTGGCGGGGACGGCGGGGCCTGCGGCTCCTCGAGGACGGTCTCCGGACGCTCCTGCCGCTGTGGCTCCACCTCTGCACAAGTCAAGACAAAGACATCAAGATATTGAAACAAGACAAAATCCCCAAGCGCACTCGACAAATGGAAGTACGAAACCCAGACTTACGCTGGGGGCTGCGCTGGGGGCTGCTCCTCGGAGCAGCGCTCGGGTCCGGCAGGCTTTGCTCCGGCGCGTCCCCAGTTGCCGCGGTGGCCGAGTCTTCCGCGACCTCGACCACAGGCGCCTTGGCTTTCTTCGCCACGCGCTGAACCAAGGTCCTGAAATCAAAGCAACAAACAAAATTAGCATCAACAATAATCAAGACGGAACTTGAGAAGGTGTAAGATCTCGGATTCTTACTCCTGATCCTCCTCGTCGTCCTCGCTCAAGGCGGAGAAGTCATACTCCACCTGGGGCGCGTCCGCACGAGGAGCGGAAGACGAAGATTCCCTCGGGCGCTTGGCGGTCCCTGGGGCTGGGGGCTGCGAAGACCCAGCCCCTGTGGTAGCCGGAGCCCGGGGAGCGGGCGGAATCGCTGCTCCGCTCCGAGAAGACTCCTGCCTGCTTGGCGCCGTCCTGCGGGGCGCCTCTGCCGTGGCCTGCGCGCGGGCCGCCTCCGCCGCAGCTGGTGCGCCGGTCGCCCCCGGCGCAGCTTGGCTTCCCCGGGAAGCTTGAGCTGCCCGGCGAGCTGGTTGTTGCCGGGGCGCCTGCGCCCTCGCTCCCGTCGCCGCCCTGCGGAGACGCTTCGGTGGGGACCGCCTTGGGCTTGCCGGGGGCGGGGAGGTCTCCGACGAGGAGAGGTCGTCGGCGTAGAGCTCCGTAGATCCGTCGGAGTCCTCGGCCTCCTCCTCCTCCTCCTCCCCGGATGGCTCGCTGGGCCCAGCGCCCTGCGCTGCGGCCTCTTTTCCTCTGGCGCCCCCGCTCCCTCCAGCGCCTCCGCTCCCCACGGCGCCTCTGTTCCCTCCGGCAGCGCCCTCCCTTGCCGCGGCCTCGGCCACGATTCCGTGGATCCCGGAGTGTCTCAGAGAGGGGACCCCGGCGAGCGCGTCGGGAGGAAGTTGCAGCAGTCTGCGGATCTCCGCCTCCTCCGCCTGGCAGGACGCATCCGCAGCCTCCGCCTCTTCAGGCGTATATCCAAAATCTCCTGCCGCTGCGGCTGCAGCGGCCTCTTCAGCCCGATAAGCCATGTATGCAAGCTCCTGTTCGGTGGTGTCCCGCGTGTGCTCCTTGATGTCATCCTTGTTCTTCGCCACCTCCACGAGGTTGTCGAAGAAGCTGAGGACGTCTATGGGCTTGGGCGGAATCCACGTGCGGTCCACGCCGTGCGAATCACACGCGGGCATCATGGCGCAAAGACGGTCCCGGACTGTGCTGTTGCAGAGGGGCACCACTCCCCGGGGAGGTCTGAACCACTCAGGGTGGGCCGGGTCGTATTTGAAGAGTTCCCGGACCATCCCCTTCAGCTCCAGCGTCGTGAAGTTGAAGTTCAGCCCGGGGCGCAGCCTCATTATATCCGCTGGGTTGCCGTACTCCCAGGCCGGCCTTTTCCTGTCTTGGAGAGGGGCGATGCGGCGGCGGAGGAAGTCTGCGCCTACTTCTGCAACGGACAGCCTTGCTACCCGAAGACGAAGAATCCGGACGAGGGCGACGTCGAGCTTGATGTCGTCCGAGTCCAGCTCGCTCCAATCCCTGCCGCGCACGATGGGCGTTGTGCGCGGCGCGGTGAAGGGCTGCGGCTCATCCTCAACGATCCAACACCAGTCTGCACGCCACTCCTCCCACTTGCCGCGGAGCTCCCCCGGCAAGTACGACTCCTTCTTGTTCAGACGAAATACCCAAGAAATTCCCCCGGAGAGGGGGGCGCCGGCCTCTGCTCTAGGAGTGAAGAAGTGCCTAAACAGCGCTACGTTTGGGTGTATTCCTATGAAGTTTTCGCACATGTGTGCGAAAACCGCCATGGTGAGGATGGCGTTGGGGGTGAAGTCAAGAAGGTGGAAGCCATAGGTGTGCATGATGTCGCAGAAGAAATCAGAGAAAGGAGGGCAAAGACCGCAGTGAAAGAAGGCTGCGAAGAAATAGTACCCGCCGGGGTAGTTGTCCTTGGCGGCGGCCGGACAAGCTCGAGTGCGGGGGTGCGCCTTGGTTTCCTTGGCCTAGAACAAGTAGTACTTGTTTCAGAGCTCCCGCGCGCCGAGCCTCGGCGGGAAGACGAGGTTCCGCTTCCAGTACGCGGTAAGCTTCGCCGCTTGCTCCGACTTCTCCCTCTTGGCTTTCTCCGCCTTCGCCTTCTCGGTCTTCGGGGCCATGGCGGAGGCGGCGGAGGAAAGGGTGGGGAACGGCGGCGGCGGAGGTGTGGAGGCGGAGCGCAAAGGGGATTTCTGGAGGAAGAAGAAGATGCAATGAAAGCGCAAGGAGGGAAATCGCTCCTGCTTCCTCTGCTTTTATGGGGAAGTGGGGGGGGGCGTTTCGCTCTTTCCATTAAGAGAACGTGGGCACGTCCCATCCCACGACGCCGCAATCGACGCGTGCCGTTACGGGGGGATGCGGCGGATACGGAAGTGGATTCGGCGCGCCGTGGGCCGCGTGTGCCCGTGCACTGTTTTGGGCCTGGCCCAACAGCGCTCGGCACCGTGTGTGGCCCAGGCCCGGGGGCTCCTGTCGGTGTACTGAGGTAGGGGTACCTCAGTACCCCAACTTGTGCACGGGCAGTTGCAGCTTCCCGCGGCAGGGTTTACCACGCGCTCGCCGGAGACCTTCCTGCTCCATATTAAACCATTCAAAAACAAAGTATGCAAGAAAGAAGATTGAGACCTCGGCAAGTGGAGCTTGCCGGGAAGGCCGTACCAGGCTCAAGACTACCTCACTAGCACAAGACCCTGGCAAGAGGAGCTTGCCAGGAAGACTAGAAGATTCCATCATAGAAGACACGCCTCGGCGCTATATGCGTCCCGGCGAGGGCCCGGGGAGCGGCAAGCTCCCGGGCCCGGCAAGATCAAGACCCCGGCAAGGTGCTTGCCGGGAGAGTTGCGCTGTGTGCCCGCGCTCCAGCTCATCGGCCCACGCGTCGCCCTGGGGCCTATCCAGGGACGCGTGGCGGATGGCTGTGCAGCCTGGGGGACACGGTGGCACTCCACGGTGGTGGATCCATCGCCGTGGCGGACGGAGACGCAAGGGCGGGAGCTTTTGGGGTCGACGGCGACGGGCATTAAATGCCCTTGTCCCCCACTGTCAAAGTAGGTAGCGACCACTGTTCGCGCACTGTAGCTCCACTGTTCCCGCACTGTTACAACTACCACCTCTTTTACGTTTTTACCCCTTTCTCCTACGTTGACACCTGTCGGTGACCCCTTGCACTATAAAAGGAGGCCCATGCACAACGTGGAGGGGGTTCGGAACCTAGATCACTCATACGCTCGGTGTAGCTGCTTCTTCAAGCTCCCGAGCTCTCCAAATCAATACACAACTAAGCAGGAGTAGGGTTTTACGCGTCTACCGCGGCCCGAACCTGGGTAAAACTGCCCGCGTGTTCGCTACGATCTGCTCTTCGTGCTCCCTCCGCCCTCGTACCGCACAGACAAGGGGCTCCGGTCCCATAGGTGTTCGTGGCGGACAGTTTCCCCCGACACTACGTCTATGTACGTAATACAATAGGTTTTAAACTTGAGACCAGCCACCCATCCTCACAAAGAACACTTTTTAACCTAGCACAGACTCCAGGAAATTTGGCCACAGTGTGAGGTGGGCCATATGTTAATGTGTTCGCTGTATGTAACCAGCACCTCAAATCCTCGATACTACTATTATAAGTAGTAGGATTAGTAGGGTGGCATCTGCCAGAACAAGCATTCACGTCTAGGAGTACGACACACGCCACCAGCACGACTTCCATCTGACACCATATTTTTTGGAGTCCGTGCTACAACAATCTCTTCAACCTCGTCGTTTCTCTAACTCAGCCATCACGCGGTGAGCGAGGTGGGGGTTTGCCGATAGTCGGTTTCCTCAACTGCGGTCCAACTTGTAAGGCTAACTCCAACGCACGACCCCAAATGGACCTCCGTTTTGCCTGGATTTTTTCTGTTTGGGTAGGGCAATGGGGTCGTGTCCGGGCCATTTCTCGGATGCAGTGGCCGTGCGCTGAACGCGCGGACGCATCCTGGCTGCATACATTTTTCTTTGAAAACACATAACTTTTTTTCATCATTAATTTTTTGGTACATGGAAATACATCACCAAAATTTTGACTAGAAAAACAAGAACCACAAGAATACATTTTAGAAGATATCCAACTTCCATAACTGCTCCTGTAAGTTGGATTAGTGCCTTCTTGATACATTCATTGTTGATCTGCGGAGGCTCAATCCTGCGTGCTTCTTTCTTCTTCGAGTGTAAAGAAGTAGACGTGTCTAGCCTCCATTCTATCAACAAGTGCACTAGTCTCATCTCTAGCCTCTATGCTAGCTAAAAGTGCTAGAACATCTACTAAATTCCGCTCTATCAATATATCGTTGTACTCTTCATCCCAATACCAAAACTTGCATCCATTCTACAAAGTAAAATTTTAAGTTAGCACAACCAGTCTAATCCGAGAGCACAACCGAAGATTTGGTCGAGTTCTTCCTCCTTTTGCCGACATGAGGGACATCCAGCATCCAGGTCGTGTCATGCAAGAAAATAGAGTGGTAGTTGAAGCCATGTGATGTGCATCTTGGGTTAAACTGTAAATAGAATCTTACTACTCTTGAGTAACTCAAAAAGCGGACACCAAAGATCTTTATTGGATTAGTTTTTCATCACCAGGACATCAAGGTGAAAGATGTGCAGGTTTAGTGGGTCCTCTTGCGTTTTCACTGACATGTGGGACCGCATATGAGCAAACAGACGATGGGCTCCGCACGTCTGCTGGCCGGCTGAGAAGAGAGAAAGAGGAGGGCTGAGCACGGACTCCAGGAAATTTGGTCTATGTAACCAGCACCTAGATATAGTGGGGTGGCATGGACCATAACTAGCATTCATGTCTAGCAGTACGGCACACGCCACCCACATGAGTCCCATCTGACACCAATTTTCTTGGAGTCCGTGCTACATCCATCTCTTCTCCCTCATGTTTTCTCAACCATCGCGCGGTGGGCGGGGTGGGGGTTTGCCTATAGTCGGTTTGCTCAACTGCGGTCCCACTTGTAAGTGAAAATGCAACACATCACGCATTCCCCCTTGAGCGGCGTGCCAGACCAACCGTGTGGGGGTGCGATGCGAACACGGCAGACTTTTCCTTTTGAACTTGTAACTTGTAAAATTTGGTGCTACTCCATGGCGCGACCGATAGATAGAAATAACGATTTTCCCTAGAGTAATGGGAAGATTGGTTCTGGCGCGGTTCATGCATGGAGTACGTAAGAAAATTATGAAGTTGATGGGAAAGGTAAGATAATTACTAGTAGTACAATATACTACTACATGGATTTTACGGAAAGATAAAGATACATACGGATCCATCAACGACATCCTCACGCCCTAGTGCACCATGTCACCAACCGACGTGTGAGGAGCAGCGGCGTTGGCGGCAAGCTCAACGTGCTTCCGAACAATGCCGTCCAAGGTTGCCCTGCGGTCCAAGAAGGCCAGTGTCCTTTCATCCTCCTCTTGCATGTAGTAGTCCTTGTGGACGATTTGCGCATAGACGTGGGTGATTATGTCGATGGTGTCTTGCTGCGCCAGGTGCTGCGCGGCGAGCGCGGCCTCGAGGTGGACACTTTCCGGCGCGACGGCGGGCAGTCGCAGGGCCACCAGTGCGTCGAGGAGGTTGTCACCATAGAGGCCATTGAGGGTGGCAGGCATCCCAGAGCCTGGGCGCGTGGGCTGGAGGCGTACGTCAAGGTCGTCCACGAGCTTCTTGACGACGGTGAACTTGTCGAGGAAGCCGACGAGGACCTCGTAGAACAAGGAGACGAAGCTGTCGTCTAAGTGGCCCCTCGCCCTAGCGGGCTCAAGCACTACCTGGAGACATTCCTCGGTGCCAGGCTACAGGCCGGTGTCGTGGACAATCTGGCACAGCCGGCTGATGCTCGTGCTCATCGCCTCCATGGGTCTAGATTCTAGTCAACTGATCTCGCAATTGGAGTGATCACTCTTGCCCTTGGGAGCGTAGGTGCGTAGGATTTCGTAGATTGGACTGGCAGGAGCCTTTATATGAGAAGTGCAGACTGCGTTGAATTCACGTGCGTGATGGCCATCTACTCCTCGCCCCTCTACTGCACCTGCCTTTGGCTGTATGACAGGTTGGCCAGCCACCCGTTGGGCCCACGTGTCATACACAAAAAGGCAGGTGCAGTAAGTCAATGAAGCTGTGCCCCCCTCCGTGCCCGTGCATGCTTTCAATGACTTGAGACTACCAAACATCACATGCAGTGGTTAGTTAATTACATGCAATCCTATTAAGTAGCAAAAATACATTAAGTAATATCGCCGATAGGAATAAACCAATACACCATGTATTTATTTAGAGAGGGAGTAGTACATTTTTTGTGACATGCATTACTAGATATTGCTAGTCAAATACTAAATCCAGATAGACGTGGTAGTACTACTAAATCCAGACGATGGTGCCAGTACTAGTAGTAGTAGTACTACCAATGTAGTAGCACTGTACTACCCGTTGGTCAAATTATTACGTGCTGCTCCTCACAATGAAGTGACAAGACTGTACGCTGGAGATGACACCTGAGTATAGGCATCGTGTTCGGCATACCATAGTCAGCCTCACCGTCTGCAGTTGCTATCATCATGGCTGTAGACCTAGCCTGCTTACAACTAGCCGTGTCTGACATAATTTCCCGTGCGTAGATGCCCGTGCATTGCACGGAACACCAAGAATGGGGTGTGGACGGCGCCGGCAGCGGCCATCGCGCCAGATGTTTCCATGGCCTTCTAGATGTGGTGGGGAGTAGATAAGGCTGATTGTGAGAGCCAAGGTGTTGTTTGTAAATAGGGAACAAGTGCGGGCATCTTTTTGCAAAACTCGAAAAGTTTGGTTTGTATGCGTCAGATCTAGATCCAACGACTATTGGTGAAAGATGGCAGGCACAACATCATCACCAACTCAGGACCTATTTGATTCGCAGGATTTTGAAAACGTAGGAATCGGACACGACAATATTACTTGTTTCAAACTGATATTACAAATGTTAGGAGTAATATTGCATCTACGAAGAGGGAATTACTACGAAGTTTACGTAAGAACTTTTGTTACTTTAGGTGGATGCAACATTATCATACAAACTAAAATCCACTGCCCTGACAAGTCACTAATGGGCAAATAAGTTTTTGAGTCTCTCGCCACTTGATGTTTCAAAAACAAATTCAGCTTCTGCAAAGACTTTGTCATTTAGGCTTAGACGCTTGCGGTAATCAGCACACCATTCATTGTTACGCCAGGAACGCGAAACCTCATTACCTTGAGCACACTTGCCTCCAGAACAAAGAACCTGGCCAATTTAATCTTAGATGTGTTGCCTCGATAGTCGATCAAATCAATTTATGTAAGATGGAGATCGAGGCATTCGATGAGATTGTTATAGTGCATCACATTTTTCACTTTCGGGTGTTTTTTATCTACAAAAGAAGATAACATATTAGAGCAGCTGGACATATAAGATTGTCATGTCATCCAGAGGTAGCAATATCATTCGCTCATACGATAGGGTTGGCTGGCTAGTGATAATTTTTCACTCTCTCTCTCTCTCTCTCGCTTTCTCTCTCTCGCTCTCTCTCTCTCTCTCTCTCTCTCTCTCTCTCTCTTTCTCTTTCCTCTCATTTACCTAGGAGTACGTGAAGAGCTTGGGCATTTGTTGCCTTCCACTATGTGGCCGATGCCATATTTCGCAAAAGTATGCCACATAATATGCATCGATGTCAAATCAAAAGATTTTGGCACCGCTCTCGCAATGTGAGAGAGTTGGCATCGATGTGCACATAGACCCACATGTATAAACAAATCAATCAAACCAACTACACCAGCCTCTCACTCTCCCAAACAAGTGTTTTTTATTGCCTCAGTCCTCTCTCTCTCCCACGCAAGTGTTTTTTCATTGCATGAGTTAATTTGGCACCAGAGCAAAGTAGGTGATCCAGATTGGGGCACCAGGTGAGCAATGGAGGGGCATCGATGCCAAATGCATCACAAGTGAATTTGGCACGTGTTTTGGCCTACAAAGTGGAGGGTCGTTATAGCCCACTTTTGTACTACCTCATATTTAGTATAAAATTTTGACCATATATTTATGTAAGAAAATGCCAATGCATGTCACTAAAAATTACACCATTTGAAATTATGTTCAAATACGAATCCAACCATATAGTTCTTAGTGACATGCATTAACATTTTGTTAGTTAAATCTGCGGTCAAATTTTGATACTACAAAATAGGAAGAGTAAACCAGGACGGAGGTAGTACTTGCTCTTAGGGTAACCATAGAGTTACTGGAGTAGTCTAAGTTACTTTCCACTATGACTAGCCTAGGCTACTATAGTAGTACAACAAAAAAACGATGCAGGTGATCACGTGAGAAAAGAAATACTAAAAACATTTCTTTCGGTGCAGTGCGTAGATGCAGTTTTGAACACTACCCTTGTCATCGTAATTTGGGAAAATTACGAAAAATTTGAGCTACATTGTGATTACCGTTTACTAATAGGAAAGAAGTTTCACCTCGATAAGTAGCTTCTCCGTGCACGGAAAGCATGTAAGGAATGCAACAACTTGGTCCAGATTGTGGCCGATGGATTTTATTGCCAAGATCTCCAGTGTGCGTATATACTGGGTCAAGCTTGTGGGAATCATTTTCTGGAAGACGGTCGTAAATACATCAAGAAGAAATATAAAAATGTGAATTTCAAGAAGACGGATAAGAAGATGAGTGAAGTACCTGAACGATTACGGATCCAATAAAGAGTTCAGAGAATTTGGCAGACGAGTGCACCAACGCTATCAGTTTATGTTGGACCTTCTAGATCCGATATAAGCAATATCTCAAGGAAAGGCGCATTCTCAATGACCATAACGTGGAACAGCTAGAGTGATCTCTTCCCAATAGATGTCTTGTTGCGGCGATTCGTCGAGGCGATGTGGAGGCTAATGAACCCATGGATCTGCTCAAGACGAAGGTACTCGAGTGTAGTACAGCTGCGGAGCAGGTGCTCCATAGTCTTCTTCGAGATGACAACGTCGAAGAGGTCGAGCTGCTGGAGTTGAGGGATAAGAAAAGGCGGGCGCGACATTAATTTGGGGAAGATAGCAGGAGCTGAAGCTGGCGCGGCGCAGCGTTGGCGCGAGGCGGAGCGCGGACAGTGGTAGAGAGCGACATCATCCAGCTTCAAAGCTGAGCTCCTCGAGCTGATCTAGGGCGGGGGATAAGAACCACTCGTCGAACTTGGGTTGGACCTTGTAGTTGGTACTGAACATGTGGATGTCAAGGCGTCTGGCTGGCCCAGGGTGTGATGAAAGGATCTTGGAGACTGTGGCCAAGCGTTTGCAATCCCCGTCGTAGAGGCAGCTGTCCACGGTGAGGTTGAGGGGGACGCGGCGCCAGAGGGGGTGCCACCGCCGGGAGAGCAGGGCGGTCCACACGGCAGATTTGGTGGGGAGGAGGCCGATGATGACGAGCAACATGTCGTCGGGGAGGCTACTTATGAAGTCCAGGCTCGCCGGATGCAGTTTTGGCTCGAACCACCTCTGCTTGTTGGCTGCCTCGCCGTCCATCTCAACCGGCGGCGACACCGGTGTACACGTGTGCTGGTGTGTGTTGTGTGTTGGGTGTGCGCGAGTGCATCCTTCTGTGCAAGCCGCTGCGCAGTGGTGAATTATGCGTGAGTGCGTCCTCCACGCGGAAGAAGTGTGTCCTCAATGTGCCCTTAATTTACTAGCGTGCGGGGTGCTACCCCGATTGGTTTCAACTTTGCTTACTTCACCGCATGTCAGATGGGCCTCTAGTTTACTTATTTTCACCCACTCCCACATGGGCCAGCACACGAAGATACCGAACACGAGCTCACAAGGCAGCATGTGGACTGGTTGACCGGTCAACTAAACAATATACGGAGCTATACGCTCACACAGTGAGCGTATAATCAGTCGGTATAGAGTGTTCATGTGAGAGGGGAGGTCCGTGAGAGATAGCAGAGAGAGAGAGAGAAAGAGCTACTCCCTCCGTTCGATAATGTAGTTCCAACATTTTTTTAAAAGTCAAACTTTTGAAACTTTGACCAAGTTTAGAAAGAAATTACTTATATCTACAATACCAAAGATAAATGATAGTATGAAGTAAGTACATGTTGTGATGAATCTAATGATATTTCCAGATGTAAATGTTTTCCTCCACATATACCTGGTCAAACATTTCGGAGGTTTGACTTTTCAAAACAACCATATGCTTATGGACGTGAGAGAGTCCCTAACTAGAGAGAGAGAGAGAGAGAGAGTGAAATAGAAAGAGTGAGTGAAAATAGTGTGTGTGCGTGCGTGAAAGAGACATGGACAACACTCGATAAAAGTCGAGAAAAAATGTGTGTGTCTTATGCAAACATATCACAATTGCATCTTCGACAATGGAAGCAAGGTGAGGAGATAGTGTGTGGTTGTTTGCAACCGAGAGAGCAAGACCCCTAGCACGTGTCCAAGAGGGGTCTGACAAACAAGGGAGAGAGGTCGATAGAGATGTACGGAGAAAATGCAGACATGCGAAAGAGAGAGTGTATGTTTGTCACAGAGAGATCCCCTGGAGATCGTGATGGGACTACATGGGTGGGAGATCGAGTGACAAGGTGTGTGCGCGATAGAAGATACCCCGAGATATATCGAGATAGACGTATGGATGGAAGGAGACAATACGTGTGTTCCTGATGGCTAGTGAGAGATAATCATACTTAAGGGGGAGTGCTTGCGCCTATGATGGAGACAGGGATTATGGTACTTATTAGGGGGTGCGTGTCCCATAGAGAGAGAACAAGGGCGGAGAGTGTTGGATGGGTCTATATGTATAGTGTGAGCGAGACATGTGTATGTGTGAACTAGGGAGATATAAAGTTTGAGAGAGATTGAGGAGTCCCGATAAGGCTGAGTGGTGCGTCAGATAGCTGAGAGAAGGAAAGAGATATTCCATCCGCTCGATAATGCAATGCATGTAATTTTTTTAAGTCAAACTTTGGAAACTTTGATCAAGTTTACACAAATATTATTTATATCTTCAATACCAAAGATACATCATACGAAACTACATCTCATATTGAATCTAATCGTATATGTTTGTCGTTCCTGATGTAATTGTTTTTCTCCACATACATGGTCAAACTTTGTGATGTTTGACTTCTCAATAAATCAATATGCTATGGACCAAGAAGAGTGCCTAAGTCGAGAGGGGTCAAGTGCGTGTGAAGGAGAATGAGTAAGTGTACAAAAATAGTATGTGTGTGAAAGAGAAAGTGACAACAAACGATAAATTAGAGAGAGAGAGAGAGAGAGTGTGTGTGTGTTTTGTCGTTTCTTAGGCAAACATATCATGTGTGATTGTTTGCAACGGAGCGAGACACCCCTATGGCACATGTCCAATAGAGGTCTGGCCAACAAGGTACAAAGGTCGAGATGGACACATGGAGAACATGGACGCATGGGGAGGGCGAGAGGGTGTGTTTATGATAGAGACACCCCCTCGAGATCATGAGGGGGCTATATGGGTGGGAGATCGAGGGAGGTGCGTGCGCGATAGAAAGATGCCCCGAGAGAAATCGAGATAGACCATGCACATGTTTGTGATGGAGACTAAGATTAGATAGTCATATACTTATAGGGGGGACTGCGGGTGCCTACAATTGAGTGAGAGACCATCATACTTGGCTAGCTAGGCATGAGATTGTGTGTGTGTGTGTGTGCGTGTGAGATGGAGAGAGAACGAGGGAGAGAGATAGAGTTTTAGATGGGCCTGTCGAGTGCGAGTGAGATATCCATGTGTATGTGTGACCCAGGTAGATGGAGAGTTTGAGAGAGAGGGGGAAGAGCTCCGAGACGACAGAGTGGTGCGTGAGAGAGTTACGGGCAACGAGCCAAGAAATTTGTGTGCGTACGAGGACTACACCCAAGATATATAGCTTGTACTAGAGAATCATACATAGTGTGCGAGAGAGACTTACAGATGGAGTATATATGCATGCGAACTAGAAAGACCCCCC
>LR738711.1:402273181-402322141 GCA_902687465.1 Secale cereale | reverse complement strand
CGAGGGAGGGGGAGGTCGCGTTTTATGCATCGAAGACTAATATAAACCAAGTTTCGATATAAACTTGCATTCAAATATTTAAATTGGAGAATATGTTGTCTGCAATCCACACATGAACGGATATATCCGTATATCAAACAAGTTCATTAATTTGACATTCAACATGTTCATGGAGTACTATAATACTGTACAACATGCTATTCGATTGAGGTGTTCAATTTTGGATTTAGTTCAGTATTTTGACCTGGTGAACGAGCTATTTCATTGAATCGAGATATTTCATTTTGGGTTTGATTCCTGTTTTTGAGTGGGTCAACTATTTGTCATATAGTAAATCGCTAGCAACGAGCATGTAAAAACACATTACTCTCGAGCATCATCTCTCCATCTAAAAAAGAAGTGGCAAGCTAATATTTCTAAATTTTATTCGAATCGACTTGGTAAGGTAGACGTGGATGCTCGTTCTCCCAAATTTTGAATGAACCGTTAAACATCCTCTGCTCGGTGGAATTCGCCCGAGCAAATAAATGGGAGACTCGAAATTACCGTCCTATGTGGGAGACGCATTAATTGGCCTGTTGTGCATCAAGGGTAGGTTCGTAACTTCATCCAAGCGCGCCTTCTCCTCGGCCGTAATGACATGTGCCGAATAATTCATAAACCATGGTCGGCAAAACACGATCTCCTCGCCCGAAATAGCTGCGTCCACTATTTCAAAACACGCTCTCCTCGCCCGAAATTGCTCGCGCCCACTATATTTCAAAACACGCCCTCCTCGCCCGAAATCACTCCCACCCACTATTTGGGGAGAAGCAAAGTTACTATACTATCCTCGACCCTCAGTACACAGACCCAAGCCGAGAAGCCTAAAGGTAGGGGCAGAATTGTAACTCCCCCTCACATTTCAGACAAATGCGTACATGGTTCCACTCCCCTCCCAATTCCCTCACCCCCATGCATACCTCGTGGGCGCCAAATCACCTTCTCCCCGGAAGCTCCCTTCTCCCGAGCCGCGAAACCACGGCCCCACCTCCATGGCGCCCCCACCGCACCAATTTCATAGCCGCCCTCCTCCCTAATGCCGGAGACGCTGTCCATTTGCCGTCGTCCAGTGGGCTGTGTGCCTCTTACTCCGTGCCGCTGGAGCTGCCTCGACGACGGCTGCGTGAACCGTACCAGAGCCGATTCACGCCCGCCGTTGTTCACGGCACCGGACCGGCTCCAACTTCGGATCCGTCCAGAGTCCCGGCGCTACTTCCCCATAGCCGTCGACCGTCGCGACATTGTTGTTTCCCTGCCGCCGGTGGCCAACGCAACCACGCCGGCCTCACCGACTCGGCAGCTAGACCTGCCTACTTCACCATGCCGCCTGATAGGTCGCACCCTCATCTCAAATCACTTTATTTAGGCGTCAGTTGACTGAATTTTTATTCTGGGCCAATCGATTCCCACTGGGAAGCAGCACCCCTCGAGGAGGCAGAGCTCCTAGGCTGCCGGTTGGCTGGTGTCTAACGTAAGGGTGCGGGGCCGCAAGTTCGCCGCGGAAGCAGCGCTTAGATGGCTATCTTAGAGTTGTGTGGGTTCAAGGTACTGCCGCCGCTAGATCTGGATGACGGCGAGTCTTTGTGGATTGTCCCGGGGGCGGCGCAACCACCGCAGTGCGGTGGGGCGGGGAGCGGGGTTTTGGCCGGGGCCACGGACGGTGGAGCCAAGCTGCTCTGCCATTGGTCGCTGGCTCATCGGGGAAGATTCCTAACAGTGTCAGCTGGGAGGCACAAGACGGCCATCAAGCCATCCGGCGTAGATCAGACAGTACAAATATAATATAAAATCGTGTGACCCCAATTTAGTCCCAGTCAATAGACGTGTGACCACTCTCGACCTTGCTCTTGATCTCTTAGTGTATTTCTTCAGATCAAAGAGATGTGTCATTCTTAACATTATGCGTTATCTGCATCTTCACCCACACCGTCACTACTAGGAAAAGGGCTATAGATAGGATGGACACTAATGGCGCACCAGACATGCCGTGCGCCATTAGTGTGGAATACACTAATGGCGCACCGGGCTCATGATGCGCCACTAGTAACAATTTTTTTTCTTTTCCAAACATACTAATGGCACATCCAGACACAGTGCGCCATTACTAGTTGTAACTAGTAATGGCGCACCAGCCAGAGAGTGCGCCACTACTATTATTTTTTTATTATATTTTTTATTCTTTTTTTTAAACTAGTAATGGCGCACTATCCCAGAGTGCGCCATTAGTATTTTTTTGGCAAAACTACTAATGGCGCACCACCAGCAGGTGCGCCATTAGTGACCTGGGTTACTAATGGCGCATTTGGAGATGGTGCGCCATTAGTAACCTGGGCACCAACAAGATATTTTGGACAGCCACTCCTACCCACTCACTTTCTCCCCACTTCATTCTCTCCACCTCCTCCTCCAAAGCTTGTCTCGGCTGCCTCCTCTTTGTCACCTCATTTCCACCATAGATTCATTCAAATTAAGTGGTTAAATTACCTTTTTTTATAGGTAAGTAAGGGGGGAAGCTATCTTTATGTTGTTCTCCCTCCAACAATGTGCACATGCACTTTTTATGGCCTAGCTAGATCTATGTATGTTCGTGGTGTTGCATATGTTTGTGGTGTTGTGTATATGTTTGTGTTTGTAGGTGTACCGGTATTTGAAATGCGATAGTTGCCAATATTTTGTTGGAATGTTGATTCATTTCCGTTTCGGCGAGAATTTTGGCATTATGCATTCTTTTTGGTCCTATTTTTAGGGAAAGTCATGCCAAATTTTTTCTTGGTTCTAAAATATCGTTTTGCTGTACTCCGCAGGCGACCATGGTCCGCACATTGACTGAAGGCATCGTGAATAGGTTTTTGAGCTCCGTGAAGGCCGAGATGCTTCAAAAGAACGAGACGGAGATAAGATGTCCGTGTCGAAGATGCAAGCTGAAGAGCTTTATTGCGGACCCAGATTCCGGGCAGGTGCGGGACCACCTGCTCTTGCGTGGTTTCATGGATGGCTATCGTTGGCAAGGTGATGAAGATGACTACAAAGTCGTCCATGGGGGTCAGGCAAGAAATGAGGAAGGGCAGCAAGACAACCACCGCGGCTCGGGCGGGCGAGAAGACGAAGAATCTCGAGGAGATGATCACGACAGTGATGCTGTACACAGTCATCATGTAGAAGATGCAGGACATGATGATGAGGAAGATGCCGGAGCAGACGACGGGCATGATCATGAAGATGATCATGACAGTGGAGCAGACGACGCTGGACCATCGATGGGCTGGGTGCAGGACCCTCATATTCAAGAGCTGCTTCTCAAGCAGACGGATAACGCAAGAGCTGCCGCCCGAGAGAAAGCCAAGATGGATCAACTGGAGATAGACGCGGTTACTCCATTGTATGAAGGATGCAGGCCCGAGGATACCCGCCTGAAAGTAACGCTCATGGCTCTGGAGATGAAGGTAAAACACAAAATGACCAACGCATGCTTCGACGAGAACATGCCATTCTGGCACGAACGTCTTCCCAAGGGGAGCAAGTGCCCGACCAGTTTTGGGGAGGCAAAGAAAATCGTGTGTCCTCTGGATTTACCGCACGTGAAATACCATGTGTGAATGAACAATTGCATCATTTATCGAGACAAGAATGCGGAGTCTACCATAAGTCCGGTGTGCGGCGTCACTCGATACAAGAAGAGGAAGAAAGCTCCTCGAAAAGTGGTGTGGTACTTTCTGATCACTCCTCGTCTGCAGCGGTATTTCGCGGACCCTAAGGTAGCAAAGCTCCTGCGTTGACACGCGGATAGGGAGGAGAAGAAGCGAGAAGATGACGCAAATGATCCGGAGATAGATAAAAAAGACAAGATGCTGAGTCACCCTAAGGATGCGAGCCAGTGGCAAGCGTTGAACTTCGAAGACGCAAAATTTGGGAACGATCCAAGGAACATCGTGCTGGGCGCGAGCACCGATGGAGTCAATCCGTTTGGCAGCCAGAGAAGCACACATAGCACCTGGCCTGTGTTTGTGTGGATGTACAACCTTCCCCCTGGTTGTGCATGAAGAGGAAGTACATTCACATGAGTATGCTAACTGAAGGACCAAAACAACCAGGGAACGACATCAATCTGTATCTGGGGCTACTGAAAGAGGAGCTAGAGAACCTATGGAAAACGCCAGCCAATACATGGGACGCCGCAAAGAAAGAATATTTCCCTATGAGAGCCGCACTGCTCACGACGGTGCACGACTATCTTTGTTACGGATATGTCGCGGGGCAGGTGGTCAACGGATTTTCTGGATGCGTCAGGTGCATGGATGACACAACGTATCGCCAACTAGATAGAGATCCCGGGTCTTCGAAAACCGTGTTCATGGGACATCGAAGGACCTTCGCGACGATGTAATCGATGCTATTAATGTCTTGCTTTTCTCTTCCGATCGTTCTGTTGCATACTTATATATTGCTTATGTATTGTCTGTGAATTGGTACTAACGTTTCGTTTGGCTAGTGTGTAGCGATGCCGTCGTATGTCGTGTACAAGGGTAAGGTTCCCGGAGTCTACGACGACTGGGAGGAGTGTCGGAGACAGGTTCACCGTTTCAGCGGTACCAATTACAAAGGGTACACCACTAGGGCGGAGGCGGAATCTAGATACGCCCGCTATCTAGCGGGAGAGGGGAGGGAGCGTTGGAGGAACCGGATGAAGATGAGTTTCATCGTGATGATGCTCATCGTGATGACCGCAGCTCTCTTCTATGTGATGGTAGTTTAGATGATCGATATCGACTTGTAATGTGAAGACAAACTCGCTACTCGCGGTCTCGAGACTTGTAATATAATGTTCTATCTTTGTTTGGTCTTTTGAATTCGAAGACTAATATGATGAATTGTATTCGGAGACTAATATGATGAATGTATGCAGAGAGTAATCTTCTATTGTATTCGGTGAATCTGTTGTTGTTGTGTGCTGCTGTCTATATTCTGTCCAATAATGCATTTTGTAACCTGTGCAAAAAACAGAAAAGTAAAAAAACCTAATATTCATACTAATGGCGCATCACATCACAGTTCGCCATTAGTATGCCAAAGGATAGTAATGGCGCATCATCCAACAGTGCGCCATTAGTATGCCAAAGTTACTAATGGCGCATCACGCAAGAGTGCGCCATTAGTATGCCAAAGCACCTGGGTATATATGGCCCCCTGGGAGGCATACTAATGGCGCACCGTGGTCTATACTAATGATGCACCTGTGCTGTGCCATTAGTATACCAGATACTAATGGCGCACCAGTGGTGCGCCATTAGTAAAAAATACTAATGGCGTGGCACTAATGGTGCACCAGTAGTGCACCATTAATGGCCAAAATAGGTGCGCCATTAGTAGGCCTTTTCCTAGTAGTGCGTCTTCCGACTCACCACAGCTGCTCCAACAAGGGAAGCATACACCAGAAGGGAGCTATAGTCCCCACTCAATTGTTCCCTGCATCGAATGCGTGTGCCCGACATGGACAACCACAACAACTGGAGGGTCATCAACAAGTCAGCACATGCTGCTTGATACGTCTCCAACGTATCTATAAAGTTTGATTGCTCCATGCTATTATTTATGATGTTTTGGATGTTTAATGGGCTTTGTTATACACTTTTATATTATTTTTGGGACTAACCTACGAACCCAAATGCCCAGTCCAGATTGCCGTTTTTTGCCTGTTTTAGCGTTTTACAGAAAAGGAATATCAAACAGAGTCCAAACGGAATGAAAACTTCGGGAGAGATATTTTTGGAGCAAAATACACACGGGAGACTTGAGAACCACGGAGTAGGGTGATACGTCCATTTTGCATCATGCTTATATGTTGATATTTATTGCATTATGGGCTGTTATTACTTGTTTTGTCACAATACTTATGCCTTTTCTCTCTTATTTTACAAGGTTTACATGAAGAGGGAGAATGCCGGTAGCTGGAATTCTTGGCTGGAAAAGGAGAAAACCGTGGGAACCTATTCTACACAACTCCAAAATCCCCAAAACTCCACAAAACTCCGTTTCAAAATATATAAAAAATATCCGGCGAAAGAAGTTCACGAGGGGGGCCACCGGCTATCCACGAGGGTGGGGGGCGCGCCCCCCTCTTTGGGGGCGCCCCCTGCCTCGTGGGCCCATCGATGGTCCCCCGATGCCCATCTTCTCTTATATGAGGTGTTTTGACCTGGAAAAAATCATAAGGAGGCTTTCGGTACCAGACGCCGCTGTCCCGAGGCGGAACCGAGGCGGAAACCAATCTAGGGCTCCAGCAGAGCTCTTCTGCTGGGGATACTTCCCTTCAGGAGGGGGAAATCATCACCGCTGTCATCACCAACAACTCTCCCATCTTGGGGAGGGCTATCTTCATCAACATCTTCACCAGCACCATCTCCTCTCAAACCCTAGTTCATCTCTTGTATCCAATCTTTGTACCCAAACCTCAGATTAGTACCTGTGGGTTGCTAGTAGTGTTGATTACTCCCTGTAGTTCATGCTAGTTGGTTTATTTGGTGGAACATCATATGTTCAGCTCCATTATGCATATTAATACCCCTTTGATCATGAACAATATTATGTCTTGTGAGTAGTTACTTTTGTTCCTGAGGACATGGGAGAAGTCTTGCGATCAGTACTCAAGTGAATATGGTCTTCGTTCGATATTTTGATGAGATGTATGTTGTCTCTCCTCTAGTGGTGTCATTTGAACGTCCACTACATGACAATTCACCATTATTTGGGCCTAGAAGAAGGCATTGGGAAGTAATAATTAGATGATGGGTTGCTAGAGTGACATAAGCTTAAACCCTAGTTTATGCGTTGTTTCGTAAGGGGCTGATTTGGATCCATATGTTTCAGGCTATGGTTAGGTTTACCTGAATACTTCTTTTGTAGTTGTGTATCCTTGCATTAGAGGTTAATCATAAGTGGGAGGCTTGTCCAAGTAAGGACAACACCCAAGCACCGGTCCACCCACATACCAAATTATCAAGGTACCAAACGTGAATCAGATGATCGTGATGAAAACTAGCTTGACGATAATTCCTATGTGTCCTTGGAAGCGCTTTCCTTTATATAAGAGTTTGTCCAGGCTTGTCCTTTGCTACAAAAAGGATTGGGCCACCTTGCTGCACCTTATTTACTTTTACCTTTTGTCACTTGCTGCCAATTACCTTATCACAAAACTATCTGTTACCTATAATTTCAGTGCTTGCAGAAAATACCTTACTGAAAACTGCCTATCATTTCCTTCTGCTCCTCGTTGGGTTCGACTCGCTTACTTATCGAAAGGACTACGATAGATCCCCTACACTTGTGGGTCATCAAGACTCTTTTCTGGCCCCGGTGTCGGGGAGTGAAGCGCCTTTGGTAAGGAAAAATTTATATAGTGTGCTAAAATTTATTGTCACTTGTTACTATGGCTCAAAATCCTTTGAGGGGCTTGTTCGGGGTATCTTCACCCTGAAAAGAAGAGCAAAGAGTTGCTCCTCAACCTACTGCACATACTGAAAATGTTTTCTTTGAGATTCCTTCGGGTATGATAGAGAAACTGCTTGAAAATCCTTTTATAGGAGAAAGAACACTGCATCCCGACTTACATCTAATCTATGTGGATGAAGTTTGTGAATTGTTTAAGCTTGCAGGTATGCCCGAGGATGTTATCAAAAAGAAGGTCTTCCCTTTATCTTTGAAGGGAGATGCATTGACATGGTTTAGGCTATGTGATGATATCGTATCATGGAACTATAATCGTCTGAAGTTCGAATTTCATCAGAAGTTCTACCCTATGCACCAGGTTCATCGTGATCGTAATTATATTTATAATTTCTGGCCTCGCGAAGGAGAAAGCATCGCTCAATCTTGGGGGAGGCTTAAGGCAATGTTATATTCGTGCCCCAATCATGAGCTCTCAAGAAAAATGATCATTCAAAATTTTTATGCTCGGCTTTCTCTCAATAATCGCTCCATGATCGATAATTCTTATTCTAACTCTTTTATGATGAAGACTGTTGAATTCAAATGGGATTTATTGGAATGTATTAAATGCAACTATGAAGACTGGGATCTCGACAAAGGTAAGGAGTCAGGTATGACCCCTAAGTTTGATTGTGTTAAAGCTTTTATGGATACCGATGTTTTCCGTGAGTTTAGCACTAAATATGGACTTGACTCTGAGATAGTAGCTTCTTTCTGTGAATCATTTGCTACTCATGTTGATCTCCCCAAGGAGAAGTGTTTTAAATACCATCCCCCCTATTGAAGTAAAAGTAGTTGAACCTGTTAAAGTTGAATAAAAGACTATCACCTATAATGTTGATCCTATTATTCCTATTGCTTATATTGAGAAACCACCTTTCCCTGTTAGAATAAAGGATCATGCTCAAGCTTCAACTGTAGTTCGTAAGAGTAAAACTAGAACACCTACACCCTCTGAGCAAATTAAAGTTGAACCTAGTGTTGCTATGGTTAAAGATCTCTTGGTAGAAGATTTAGATGGACATGTTATTTACATCCAAGAAGAGTCTGCTAGAATAGCCAAACCCAATGCTAGGAATAAACATAGACCTGTTGTAGGCTTGCCTATTATCTCTGTTAAGATAGGAGAACATTGCTATCATGGTTTATGTGACGTAGGTGCCAGTGCGAGTATTATCACTCTTACCTTATATCGAGAAATTATGCATGATATTGCACCTGTTGAGTTGGAAGGGATTGATGTTACCATTAAGCTTGCTAATAGAGACACTATTTCACCAGTCGGGATTGTTAGAGATGTTGAAGTCTTGTGTTGGAAGGTTAAATACCCTGCTGATTTTCTTATTCTTAGATTGGCACAAGATGAATTTTGTCCCATTATATTTGGTAGACCCTTCTTGAATACTGTTAATGCCAAAATAGACTGTGTGAAAGATATTGTTACTATTGGATTAGGGGATATGTCTCATGATTTTAACTTTGCTAAACTTCGTTGACAACCTCTTGATAAAGAATTACCTAGTAAGGATGAAATTATTGTTCTTTCTTCTATTGCCGTGCCTCCTAATCATCCTTTAGAACAATACTTGTTAGACCATGAAAATGATATGCATATGAATGAGAGAAGGGAAATAGATGAAATATTCTTTAAACAGGGACCCGTACTGAAAAAAACTTGCTTGTTGAAATCCTAGGGGATCCCCCTCCACCCAAGGGTGATCCCGTGTTTGAACTTAAACCTTTACCTGATAATATTAAGTATGTTTATCTTGATGAAAAGAAGATATATCATGTTATTATTAGTAATAACCTTTCAGGGCAGGAAGAAGAAAAACTATTGAAAACTCTGAAGAAGCACCGTGCTGCTATTGGATATACTCTGGATGATCTTAAGGGCATTAGTCCCTCTATATGCTAACACAAGATAAACTTGGAAGAAAATGCTAAACCGGTTATTGACCATCATCGACGGTTAAATCCTAAGATGAAAGAAGTGGTAAGGAAGGAAATTATAAAACTTCTAGAGGCAGGTATAATCTATCCAGTTACTGATAGCTAGTGGGTAAGTCATGTCCATTGTGTCCCTAAGAAGGGAGGTATGACTGTCATTCCTAATGATAAAGATGAATTGATCCCGCAAAGAATAGTTACAGGTTATAGAATGGTAATTGATTTCCGTAAGTTAAATAAAGCTACTAAGAAAGATCATTACCCCTTGCCATTTATTAATCAAATGCTAGAAAGGTTATCCAAACATACTCATTTTTGCTTTCTAGATGGTTATTCTGGTTTCTCTCAAATACCTGTGTCAAAAGGGGACCAAGAAAAGACCACTTTTACTTGTCCTTTTAGTACCTTTGCTTATAGACGTATGCCTTTTGGTTTATGTAATGCACATGCTACCTTTCAAAGATGCATGATGGCTATATTCTCTGATTTTTGTGAAAAGATTGTTGAGGTTTTCATGGATGATTTCTCCGTTTACGGAACTTCTTTTGATGATTTTTTAAGCAACCTTGATCGAGTTTTGCAGAGATGTGAAGACACTAATCTTGTTTTGAATTGAGAGAAGTGCCACTTTATGGTTAATGAAGGCATTGTCTTGGGACATAAAATTTCTGAAAGAGTTATTGAAGTTGACAAGGCTAAAGTTGATGCTATTGAAAAGATGACATGCCCTAAGGACATAAAGGTATACGAAGTTTCCTTGGTCATGCCGCGTTTTACAGGAGGTTCATTAAGGACTTCTCCAAAATCTCCAGGCCTCTGACTAATCTTTTACAAAAAGATATTCCTTTTGTCTTTGATGATGATTGTCTAGAAGCATTTGAAATACATAAGAAAGCATTGATCTCTGCACCTATTGTCCAACCTCCTGACTGAAATTTACCCTTTGAAATTATGTGTGATACTAGTGATTATGCTGTAGGTGTTGTTCTAGGACAAAGAGTTGATAAGAAATTAAATGTTATTCAGTATGCTAGTAAAACTCTAGATAGTGCCCAGAAAAATTATGCTACTACTGAGAAAGAATTTTTAGCAGTTGTATTTGCTTGTGATAAGTTCAGACCTTATATTTTTGATGCTAAAGTAACTATTCACACTGATCATGCTGCTATCAAATACCTTATGGAAAAGAAAAATGCTAAACCGAGACTTATTAGATGGGTTCTCTTGCTGCAAGAATTTGACTTGCATATTATTGATAGAAAGGGAGCTGACAACCCCATTGCAGATAACTTGTCTAGGTTAGAGAATATACTTGATGACCCACAACCTATTGATGATAGCTTCCCTGATGAACAATTAGCTGTCATTAATACTTCTCGTACTGCTCCATGGTATGCTGATAATGCTAATTACATTGTTGCTTAATTTATACCTCCTACCTTCACATACCAGCAAAAGAAATAGTTCTTCTATGATTTGAGACATTACATCTGTGATGACCCACATCTTTATAAAGAAGGAGTAGATGGTATTATTAGACGTTGTGTACCTGAGCATGAACAGGAATAGATCCTATGCAAGTGCCACTTCGAAGCTTATGGAGGACACCATGCTGGAGATAGAACTGCACACAAGGTATTGCAATCCAGTTTTTATTGGCCTACTCTCTTCAAGGATGCCCGTAAGTTTATCTTATCTTGTGATGAATGTCAAAGAATTGGTAATATCAGTAGACCTCAAGAAATGCCTATGAATTATTCACTTGTTATTGAACCATTTGATGTTTGGGGCTTTGACTATATGGGACCGTTTCCTGCCTCTAATGGGTACACACATATTCTAGTTGATGTTGATTACGTTACTAAGTGGGTAGAAGCTATTCCAACTAATAGTTCTAATCATAACACCTCTATTAAGATGCTTAAAGAAGTTATTTTCCCGAGGTTTGGAGTCCCTAGATATCTAATGACTGATGGTGGTTCACACTTTATTCATGGTGCTTTCCATAAGATGCTTGCAAAATATGATGTGAGTCATAGAATTGCATCCCCTTATCACCCATAGACTAATGGTAAAGTAGAACTAAGCAATAGAGAGTTGAAATTAATTTTGTAAAAGACAGTAAATAGGTCCAGAAAGAATTGGTCCAAGAAACTTGATGATGCATTATGGGCCTATAGAACTGCATACAAAAATCCTATGGGTATGTCTCCATATAAGATGGTATATAGAAAAGCTTGTCACTTACCTCTTGAGTTAGAACATAAGGCATATTGGGCTATCAAAGAGATCAATTATGATTTCAAACTTGCCGGTGAAAAGAGGTTATTTGACATTAGTTGTCTCGATGAATGGAGAACCCGGGCTTACGAGAATGCCAGACTATTTAAAGAAAAAGTTAAAAGATGGCATGACAAAAGGATACAAAAGCGTGAGTTTAACGTAGGTGATTATGTCTTGCTATTCAACTCTCGTTTAAGATTTTTTGCAGGAAAACTTCTCTCCATGTGGGAAGGACATTACGTGATCGAGGAGGTCTATAGTTTCGGTGCCATAAAAATCAACAACGTCGAAGGCACAAATCCGAAGGTGCTGAACGGTCAAAGAATCAAACATTATATCTCAGGTAATCCTATAAATGTTGAAACCAATGTTATTGAAACCGTAACCCCGAAAGAATACATAAGGGACACTTTCCAGAATGATCCAGACTCCGAAAAGGAAGAGGTATGTGGTACGGTAAGTAAATTGACTCCAAAATAGTTTTAAAGGCAATTTGTCTCCGTTTTGGAATATTTAGAAAAATAGAAAAATAAGTAGCAGTCCGGAAGATACACGAGGCGTCCACGAGGGTGGAGGGCGCGCCCCACTTCCCTGGGTGCGCCCCTGCCTCGTGGGCACCCCATGTGCCTCCCGGACTCCGTTTTCTTGTGGGTTACTCCTTTTGGTCGGTAAAAATTCATTATATATACTCCCAAACGTTTTGACCTCTGTATCACGCAAAAATCCTCTGTTTTCGTTTCGAGCTGCTGTTTTTGACAGATCTAGATCATCGTGGCGTCCTCCAACATCCCCAAGGACAAGTTCTTCGAGAAGGTCATCAACCCCTACCTTGCGGAGGTGCTGCATTACCCTAAAACCATGGAGTTGCATGAGGGGGTGCTGCACATCCGTGATGTTGAGGGGCCGAGGAGGATCGGAAGCGTGGAGACAAGACTCGAAGCAATGGAGCAGCAAATTTTCAAGTGCCAAGGTATGGTGGAATGAGGACTCAACGCCAACCACATGATGATCTCAGAGCTCGCCAACAACCTCAAGCTAGACTCAAGGATCTTCGGGGAAGCTATCTCCAATCTTCAAGAGAAAATCGAACACCTCCAAGCCCAGATCTATGACCTGCAAAACCAAAACTGTGAGTATGAATATAGATTCAAGAAGATGAGTTTGGCTGCAGATTTGAGGTTCCCGGAGACTCGATCATCCTTCTACGATGGTGAGCCCATGCCTTGGACGGTGGACAACAAGCCTACATCATCAATAACTCCTACATCACCAGCTCCGAAGAAGGAGACATAATCATATGGGTATGGGTACTCCCCTTGGCAACTGCTAAGCTTGGGGGAGTGACCCCGGTATCGTATCACCATCACTCCTATCTTTACCATTTTCTTAGTTCGATCCTTTTGGTTGTATCTTGATCTAATAGAATAGAGTTAGCATGATCTAGTTGTGAGCTTTTGCCTTATGATCTTTACCCTTTGTAATCGAGTCCTTGAGCTATATAATAAAGATTAGTGTTGAGTCAAGGGCTTGATTTCTTCACTTGGGTCATGATAAAAAGAAAGAAAACATAAAAAAAGTATCAAAGAGATCATATCGATCTTATGGGAAGTAATGATCTCACATATAAGAGTATGATAAATAAAAGTTGTTGGGAGTTGACAAACATAGTTTGGGTCATCGTTGCAATTAATAGGAAGTAATAAAAGAAGAGAGGCTTCACATACAAATATACTATCTTGGACATCTTTTATGATTGTGAGCACTCATTAAAGTATGACATGCTAAAGAGTTGATGTTGGACAAGGAAGACAACATAATGGGTTATGTTTTCTTATATCCGAAATAAAGTAGGTTGTCATGGATCATCCAACATGTTGAGCTTGCCTTTCCCCTCATGCTAGCCAAAACTCCTCGCACATAGTAGAGATGCTACTTGTGCTTCCATAGCTCCTTAAACCCACTTTTGCCATGAGAGTCCACCATACCTACCTATGGATTGAGAAAGATCCTTCCAAGTAAGTTGTCATGTGGCAAACTCGTTAAAATAAGTATGATTTATTAGTGTGGAGGAAATTAGCTTTATACGATCTTGTGATATGGAAGTAATAAAAGCGACAGACTGCATAATAAAGGTCCTTATCACAAGTGGCAATGTAAAGTGACGTTCTTCTATGCTAAGACTTTGTGCATCCAACCATAAAAACACATGACAACCTCTGCTTGCCTCTGCGAAGGGCCTATCTATTATTCTTCTATAAGAGTCAAGGTGAAATTCACCTTTCCTTTTTACATTTTATCCTTTGGCAAGCACATTGTGTTGGAAAGATCTTGACATAAATACCCACTTGGATGTAAGTTTCCATGATCTATTACTGTTGACATTACCCTTGAGGTAAAAGGTTGGGAGGCAACACCATAAGCCCCTATCTTTCTCTGTGTCCGATTAAAACTTCATAAACATAAGTATTGCGTGAGTGTGAGCAATTTTGAAATACTATATGATAGTTGAGTATGTAGGCTTGCTGAAAAGCTCTTATATTGACCCTTTCCGATGTTACGATAAATTGCAATTGCTTCAATGACCGAGATCAAATTTTGTTAGTTTCCAGTGAAGTTTATGGTTCATGCTTGATATTGTGGATGAATTGTTACTTTAGCATAAGAATCATATATATATATATATATATATATATATATATATATATATATATATATATATATATATATAGGGTGGGTCTATTCTCATAACACCCCTTAAGACATTATTCTCATAACAAAGGCCTTATTCTCATAACACCCCCCCCCACTTAACATAGGTTTCTAGCGCGGCAGCGCCCCGAGGACAGCAACCCCCTCCCCACCCCGCCTTCTAGCGCGGCAGCGCCCCCGCGGCCGGCAGCGACCCCCTTTTTATTTGATGACAAAATATATCTTGAAGTTCTCTTGGGTTTGATCAGCAGTGCAGTATCTCCGTGTCGAGAATTACATTCCAGATGTTTCTGCAGTACCAATGTCTTATGAATTTGTATGAAAAACAAAAAAAATAAGTAGTTCACACCCGTTTGTGTAGTAGCTCATTACCCCTATGTATGAAGTGCAATTTGTTTCGTCTGTTTCGAAAACCAGTCGATTACATCAAAACACATGCAGTGCGTTTGGTCCTCCGATGTGGTTCACTTTTGAGAGAGATGTTGTTCACTCGCGCCTAGCATGAAAGATGTGAAAAAAATTAGCGAAACAAACAAAATAGTAATGTGGTTCACTTCAACATATGACTCGTTTCACTTCTCCTCGTCTCTGCAGTCCACTCTCGTTCATAAAAAATGTTGAAAAAAAGACAATGAAAACTCGGCTGAGAAATTTTACGTCCGACAAAAGAATTCATGAAGTTCACTTGCCCGTCTGATGAAGTGCGGTTTTCATTCGATGCAATGCGGTTTTCTGTCGGATGAGGTTCACTCGTCGATTTGGGTGCCGCAAAAAACAGAGTACCCCCATTTTCGTAATTTTAAAACTGCTCTTCAACCGTAAGGAATTAGAGGGCGCGTTCTGCATGAAAAATTTGCGTCTCGATGATATCTTTCCAACGGCGTATATGTTGAATCATTTCGACCAATGGTTCGTTAAAATTTCGCCAAAAACTACCGCTACCCCTCATAGTCAGCCACACGATTTTCAACATTAACTAAAAACCGTAAGGAATCTCAAAATCATTTCAACATATGAAAGTTGTGCCTCGTCCATAGATTTTCAACGGTATATTACACACCTTGTTTCGACAAACGGTTAGAAAACTGGAGTGAAAACGGTACCAAAAATTTGAAAAAATTCGAAAAACTGAATTTTGCGATTTAGTAAATTTGAAACTGCTTTCAAAACGTAACGAAATAGACAAAAAATTATATATGAAAAAGATGCGCGCTGATGATATCTTTCCAACGGTGTATCATATGCTTCATTCCGACGAGGGGTTTAAAAAACAACGCAAAAAAACGCTCGCTGCCATTATTCGTCGGTCGCACCGTTTTCAAAACTGCTCTTAAACCGTGCGAAATCTCGTAAAGTGTTCAACATGGCGAAGTAGCGCATAATCCATACCTTTTAAACGGTATATTACACGCATTGTTCCGACAAATGGTTAAAAAACTAGAGCAAAAAAGGTACCGAAAAAACAACACATACAGTTTTTTCAACGTGAAGTTCACTGGTCTCTGTGTTGCAGTACATCTGCTACTAAGAGTGCAGTGCCCTCGTGTTATGCGTGCAGTGCGGAAGTGTTATGAGAATATTATTCTCATAATAGTCTATTCTCATAACATTATGAGAATAATATTCTCATAACACTTCCGAACATCACGCACAACGCGAGGGCACTGCACAAATACTGCAACACATAGACTAGTGAACTTCATGTTTGAAAAAACTGTACGTGTTGTTTTTTCGGTACCTTTTTGCTCTAGTTTTTTAACCGTTTATCGGAATTATGCGTGTGATATACCGTTGAAAAGCTATGCAGTAGACGCAAATTCTCCATGGTGAACACTTTGCAAAATTCATCATAGTTTAAGAGCAGTTTCGAAAATCGTGCGGCTCATAATGAATGACAGCGAGCGTTTTTTGCGTTTTTTTTCTAAACCGCTTGTCGGAATGAAGCAAGTGATACACCGTTGGAAAGGTATCGTTGGCGCGCATCTTTTTCATATGTATTATTTTTTCTAATTCGCTACGGTTTAAGAGCAGTTTTGAATTTAACCAATCACGGAATTATGTTTTTTCGAATTTTTTGTAATTTTCAGTACTGTTTTAGCTTCAGTTTTTTAACCGTTTGTCAAAACGAGGCGTGTGATACGCCGTTGGAAAGCTACGAATGAGGCGCAACTTTCATATGGTGAAATGTTTTTGAGATTCCTTACGGTTTTTAGTTAATTTTGAAAATCGTGCGGCTGACTTCGATGGGCAGCGGCCGTTTTTCGTGAATTTTTTACAAATCATTGGTCGAAATGATTCAAATGATACACCGTTGGAAAGATATCATCGAGACGCTACTTTTTCATGTAGAACACTCCCTCTAATTCATTACGGTTTAAGAGCAGTTTTGAAATTACAAAAACGCACACACTCTGTTTTTCCGCGACACAAATATCAACGCGTGTATTGCATCAGACAGAAGAACGCACTTCTTGAGACTGAAAACCACACTGCATCAAACGGTTAATTGAACTGCATGATTTCTTTTATTTATATGTAACTTTTTTTCGGACGAGTAAGTGGACCGGACTTCACGCCGAGTGTAAGTGAAAAGCAAAAGTATGGAGAAGTGAACCGCATTACTTTTTTGTGTCGTTTTGGTAACAATTTTTCTTTTGCACTTACAAGATGAACAACATCAAATGTCCGACCGCACCGCTTCAAATGGTCAAGTGAACAACATTGCTTTTTTGTTGTTTCTCTATCATTTTTCATTTAACATGTGTTTGCACTGCATTTCTTTCTTTCTTTTTTTCTGTTTGGAGTTTTGGGTTTCCACATTCGCGAGCTGTATACGTGTGAAGAAGCGAACCACATGGTCAAGGGAAATGAGTCGCAACACAATTTGAAATGAACTTCCTTTATTATATTATAGATGTGGTTCGCTTCTTCAAAAAATGAACTTCAAATGAACATGGATATTCTCTTCTCTTTTTCTTAATGAGCGCACTGCAAATGATTTCCTTAAGGAAATACAAAAATGAGGTGACTAAAAATGAACATCCCGGCAAACAATTGACGTTTTCTGGCCACCACAACAGTGCACTGCATGCTCATCGAGAATAGAGAAATAGTATGTATATGTTGTTTTTTCCGAGCTCTGGTTGATGACTACAGTGGACTTCTTTAACAACAACAAAGCTCCAGTGTACTGCTGCTATACACCAAAGACCCACCGAATGCTCGGTGGCCAAACTGCACGGGGGTCATGTGTAGCTCATCTTCTCCTGCGACGCGGTTAATTTCTTTCAGTGAAGCAAACAACGAACTGCACGAAAAGAAGAGGGAATCAGAGGCAATCCTTCAATCTCCCAGGACTACGAGAACAAAATAAACCAAAAACACAAAATGAACTGCATTAGTGCCCAACGAACTGCAATGATTTTCTTTACAACTCTCGGCCACTGTAGAATCGGGCCCGTGGGGGATGAAATGCATTGGTTGCCCCGGCGAACTGCACGCTAAGCAAGGGGGAGCACTGGGCTGCTACATAACAAGGCTTCCACTGACCTACACTGCTCCACGCCGATCTACGAGACGAGGGCCATAGGGGGAAGCCCGATCTAGCACACCCATGAGCTAATATTTGCTGATGCAGTATTGCCGATGACCTGCACGGTTCGTGCTTACGAACTGCACATCCATTGCTGGCACACGTGGACCTGAACCAAATGAGATGCAGGTAGCGGACAGAAGGCATGTGCGCGCTTGATGTGTGGACCGCATGTGGGAGCGAGCACGAGCATCAGCGTGGAGCCAAACGTGGTGGAAGGAAAGATACTAGTCTCGAATCAGCTGCATTGGAGACCTGTGGCAGCGTCCTCGCAGCTCGGGATCCAGTGACGGCGATTCTGGCCACATGGCTTGCGGATCCGGCAGGTGGTGGTGATGCCCGGTGCTCAAGAACTCCGGGCGCGGTGGTGCGGCCGTCGTCCATTGAGAGAGGGAGGGGGCACGGCCGAAATCCTCACCGATTGAAGGAAAGACAGCTCCGAGTGTTGGATCTCCGCTGAAGTAGACCACGCGGATCCGTGAAGGGGGAAGCTCGATGCGAGGGTGCATGAGCACGAATCTGACGGCGGCTCGCACACCCTCCATCCCAACCACCGCACCACTTCGAGGTGCATCGCGTGTTGGGGTCGGTCGGAAGGTGGTGCGCCGGTGTGGGTGGAGGTGGGTTGAACCCGGCGACTTGGGCGGTGGCACGCCGGAGGCGGTCGGGAGGCGGGGCAGGCGGATGCGGTGTAGCGTCGGCATCGGATCTAGGAGGCACGGCGGCGTGGTAGGTAGGGGCGTTGGGGGTTGACTCCGGCTGATGGGCAGGGAGTGGCGCGGGGAGGTTTGTGGATCGGGGGCCTGTGGGCGGTGCAGGGGTGGAAGAAGGCGGATTGGGTTGGGGCTAGTGGGCTTAGTCCCCGGGGGGTGGGCGGTTGGTTTCGACCAGTTTGCTTCACGTGTGCAGAATAAGGCTAGTGTTATGAGAATAAGGTCTTAAGGGGTGTTATGAGAATAGACCCATATATATATATATATATATATATATATATATATATATATATATATATATACAGCCGGTCTATTCTCATAACATTATGAGAATAATATTCTCGTAACACTTCTGAACTGCATTGTGATACTGCATTGGAAAGCTATGCGCATTGCTTCCTTCTTCTGTTCCAAACCACATAGCGGGGCAGTAGCAAACCTTCACGGAGCAGCGTTTCTGGCTAGTTTGATCGATTTCTATTGTTTTATTTGTGTGTGCGCTGATTTAATATGTGATTGAACACGCAATTCTGCGAGAAAACGACGGAAATCATTTGATTTGGCGGATCTGCCTCTGTTCTTCTGCACTTGCAGGAGCTTCGCATCCTGCTGGCGGGTCCATATTCGATTTTATAACGTGATCCTAGTGTGTTACTAATTTCGCGTTCATGTTTGTGTTATTCAGCGACAGATTAATTTGCTAATAGGATTGAAATTTTAGGATAATTGGTCGAGTATCTCTCTGTTCTAGAGCAAAAACGGCAAGGTCTTTGTCCTTCCCCGTCCGGATCGAAATTGTTGTCTTTTTTATGTAATTTTCTATTTTTTTGGCAATTATGTGCTGCCTTGCACCTATCCGTATGAATTGCAGTGGATTAAGTTGTTATTTTTGAAGAATTTAACTTTTCTCCATGTTTTGTGTGTTCGAGCGGGCGCCACTGGCTTTGGTCGTTACTCAAGATGTTTTTTGAGATTTTGCGCATTATATAGTTGTTAGAACTGCATTACAGCCTGTGTTTTTCGTCTGCGAATCGTGGAGGGGTGAACTGCAGTAATATGCAATGCGCGGTGAATATTTGTAGCGCGGTGAACTGCAGTAATATGCAATGCGAGCCTGTATGAACTGCATTACAGCCGGGGGGGGTGGGGGACTAGTTTAATAAGTTTTTTTGCTTGGTCAAGTGCGGTGGAATGGAGTAATATGCAATGCGAAATGCACATTATCATGTTACCGCACTGCTTTATTTGTCGTTTTACTTTTTTTTTGGGTTGTGTCTGTACATATATATAATGCTGGGTCAATTGGCTCCCCTCCCACCTTATCCCTGGCGGCTCCCATCCCACCTTATCCCTGGCGGCGAACATTGCCTGCTCTTTTTGCCACTCTTCCTCGATCTGTCTTCTTCACCACCAGACCCTACGCCTGGCAATGGATTGCGCATGCGGCTGCCTGGCAAGGTTGGAGCCCATGCTGGAGACATGCGTTTTTTCTGAAGGGTTGGTTCTGAACCAGAGGCAGCGGCACAGCGCGCTCTGTTCCCTTCTCTATTCTTCAGGTATTGGATTTCGGGCTCCATTCATCCATCAGATGACTGACGATGATGTCAATGATTCATGGGTATGTATTTTTCGCATAGTCTTTTTCATGTGTTGTGTGTAGTTAACACTATCTGAATATTTGTAGAAGTATTAGTTTCTGAAGAAACATTTTTCACTAAGTATAAGTGAACTGCTTTTCACATAGTAGTTTTATTATGAATATTGTAGGAGCAGCAACTATTTTGTCTAGTCAATATTATTATATGTTGACATCAATATTTATTATGAAGATTGTAGCAGCAATTTAGTTTCTGAAGATTGTAATCTTTTTCTTATTTGTACTTATTTTTTCTGTCCTTGTTGATTTGCTTGCAGAAATTCCCTTCTGGTCTAGTCAGGGTAACAGAAAGCTGTGTTAATTTGGTCTTGGTTAGCAAGAATGGATATCATGATGTTGATGTTATGTATTCTGTTGGCTCTGATGATTGTTTGGTTCTCAAAGATGGCTGGAAGGAATTTGTGGAGGAAGCTGGTCTTCAGGCTGGGGATGTTGTCATGGCTATGTTTTATAGGCAAGCAAAGTGTTTGGAAATCAAGTTAAATTTGCTTTAGATCAGTCTTGCTTGAGCAGCAGCAGCATGAGACAATTTTGTTGTAATAATTTGACATTTTTGTGTGGCTTCTAGTTTATTTTCTATAAGAAATCTGAGTATAGGTGAACAGCTTTTCACATATAGTTTTTCATGTGCATCCTATCAGCAGCAGTAGTTGAAGCAATATACAGAATGGAAACACCCACTGAGCTTTCTTTTTTCTTTTTCTTTTAACCCACATACGGAACTAGAGTTCTTAATAAAAGAGGACTACATCAACCATTATAGTAGCAGCAGTTTTGTGAAAGAAAACTCTCTGTGAACTGCTTTCATAGATAGTTTTTTATGTGTATCCTAGCTACAGCAGCAGTTGAAGCAATATACATACTAAAAACAAACTACTAAGAACTACATATTGTTGATAGATACAAACCAAGGTTCTGCGCTCATAATTAACAAAGTACATCATCAAGCAAACTAATGAAACATAAGCAAACATTGTGCCAAAGCAAATTACAACGAAAGCAAACTAATCTACATAAGCAGAAGGAAACAAATCGAGCAATTGTGACAGGAATCCTTGGCTATCGGCATCTGGCCTGCTTCACCAGTTCCACCCGTGGGAGGTGGAGGTGGAAGTTGATCCCCCCTTGCCCGCCACCCTCCAGGATGATCTCGGGCGCTTCCTCGTCTTCTCTTTTGCAGAGCGGGTGAGGCCTTTCTGCACTGTGGTGATGCGGTTCCATATCTTGAACGCAGTGTAGGCGTCCTTGGCAGCATACACAACGTGCTTCATGCTAAGAATCGAAGTCCACTGGCGGTGGTCGTGGTCTGTCATCTTTTTCTTCATGTCTGCGTATTCGTCGTCGATGATGGCAGCAGATACATCGCCAAGTGAGTCCTGTGGCTTCGTTCCCTCGGGCACCCTCTAGTTCGACTGAATGTCGACGAAGTTGGGGATGTGGAGGTTGCAGTGTGAAAGCTTCTTCTTGTCCTGGTCGACGCAGAAACCAGCGAACTCGTACCTAATCGAAGTGAACCACAAGTTATACTTTTCAGAACTGCATCCAGAGACATATAGAACTGCAACACAGATGAAAAGGAGAGACCCATCGACCTGAAACTATATTTTACTCAGCAGAAAGAATGGCTTACCTTGGGTCGCCGAAGAACTTGTCGAAGGTGATGCATCTATCGCCCATTGTAGCGCATACTTGGAAAAGCAGCACTGGGTGATATTTGCCGATGGAGAGTTGAATCACGGCCGCTCTGCTCTTGTTGGGTGTGTACTCGAGGTCAATGCCGACGATCTTCTTGGCGTATGGGCGCTCTCTTTTTCCCTTTTTTCTTCTGTTTTCTGCTGGAGTGTACTGCAGTTAATAGTGTATAATAATTTTGTCACTGTCGCGGGAGAAGGCTGGATGGGCACCATTGCAGTTCGATCTTCTTGCAGGAACTCATGGGCTTTTTCAACTTTTGCCATTGTCGCGGGAGAAGGCTGGATGGGCACCATTGCAGTTCGCATCCACGACGACTGTGATGGAGAATGCATCCTTGCAGTTCTCTTCCCCCCTACCATGCATAACTGAGGCTGGATGCTTCAGCTAGGTCAACGGCGGCGGATCCCCCAGGTGGTGTTGGGGCGAAGGTGAGGGGCGGCGTCGCTTCCTAAACGTCGCCGCGGAAGAATCCTCGCCGAGGGACTGCATCACCGGCCGCTCGGTGCGCGCTCTTCGCTACCGGCCGCGGAAGAAGGCGGGGAGGGGTAGGGGTCGCCGCCGGCCGCAGGGCGCTGCCGCGCAAGCAGGCTGGGAGGGGAGGGGGACGCCACCGGCTGCCGGAGCGCTGCCGCGCAAGGAGGCGGGGAGGGGAGGGGGACGCTGCTGCCCTCAGGGCGCTGCCGCGCAAGGAGGCGGGGAGGGAGGGGGACGCCGCTGGCCGCCGGGGCGCTCCCGCGCTAGGAGGTGGATAGGGGAGGGGGTGTTATGAGAATAAGGGTTTTTTTAGGAGAATAAGGTCTTAAGGGGTGTTATGAGAATAGACCCACCCTATATATAGGGTGGGTCTATTCTCATAACACCCCTTAAGGCCTTATTCTCCTAACAAAAAAGCTTATTCTGCTAACACCCTCACCTCCACGCCGCTCCCCCTCCCCTCCCCGCCTTCTATCGCGGGAGCGGTCGGGAGAGCCGCCGCACCTCCCCTCCCCGCCTCCTTCTGTGGAAGCGGCCGACTACGATGTCGCCCCTCCCCTACCCGCTTTCTCCCCTCCCCACCTCCTTCCCCCACGCCACCGCGGGGCCATCCCGACAACCTCCTACTACGTCGCCGCGCGGTGGCTCCTGTTGCCGGATCTGGGACCCGCCATCACCTACCTCCCACCCCCATCGGCCCCTCCCTGTGATGCGACCGACCATGTGCCCATGCCGCCGCCAGCACCTTGGTCCCGTCCCAAGCCCGCCACTATGGTGGCTGATGGCTGATGCCGATGAGAGGGTGAGGGCACCGCCAGCCCCGGTCCAGATCCACTATGGTGGCTGATGCCTGCCCTGAAGCTCCATGGTGCACCTGGGATCTTGTCCTAGCATCCTCCTGGTGCGGTCCCCTATCCGCCATTGACGCATTAGCTGTGAGCACAACAGTTCGGTGGTCGTGGCATGCAAATCAATCCGGTGTCCTCCACTGGATCGGGCCTCCCTCTCGTCGGTGCGCTCCAATGACCTGTGGTGAACGTCGACCTCCTCCATGGGATTCTCCTCTGCCTCCCTCTAGCTCTCTGCAGTACGAACGACGACAGCTTGAAGTTTGCGGAGACCCATGTGAGAAGTCCTCTCTGCCGACCTCCACTTCCTCATATTCCGCCCAGGTTCCAGCCACCCATGGCATGCGGTACAAACGGCGACGATGTGCGAATCCATCCAGGTTTGTTGCTATTTACACGCATTTTCTAGTGTTTTTAGACGATAATTGATTAGTCATTTGGATGCAGTCCAGTTTTGAAGCTTACGTTGAACATTGAGTGGACGCCCCTGGCCTCCTTCTTTCCACTACGGGAGTGCGGTTCTCTTGTTCTTCAGTTGTTCCTCGCAGTTCTCTGGTTCTTCAGTTGCAGTTCAGTAAAATGCTTCTACTTTCAGAAAAATGTTTTGTTCGGTTGCAGTGCAGTTTGCCGCTCCTGTGTTTCTCGCGTGCAGTTTGGATCGGTGATACCGTGGTGATCCTATGTACGGGAACTCGAACTCTGAAGGAGAAGTCACAAACACTCTAGTATACCGCGACTCGGGTGCAGCATGCGGTACGCTCGGGCTCCCAGTGTGGCTCAGTCACATGGGTGCTACAGCGCAGCAGGGCACTACTGTGCACAACAAAAATATATTGAGGTGGTTCTTTGTGGAAAAAAGGACTTAGTTTTTCTGGGATGTTTCTATGGTTTTTCCAGGAAAACTTATAATGATTTTGTGACGCCCGAATATTGAAGCTACAGTGAACCCTTGCTAATGATGCCATGTCACCTCAGTTACTGTTGATAACCTCGCGTTACTTCAAAACCAATTCGAAATAAAGGCAAACAACAAAAGTTTTGAAACATTAAAACTAAAATGTTCGGATTGTGGCAAATAGTCCATACAAAATATTGGTGAATAAATCACACCTTTTTAAAATTCTTAAATAATATGAGATGAATAAAACAACAACAAAAACAATTATTTAAATACCTTTTGTAATTAATAAAATGTCAAACTAATTTATTGAGGACTGGACTTTTTGAGTATGGACAAAGTTGAATTACTAATTTATATACTAAGTATATATTTTACTAAAACTAATATAATAGGATACAAAACTATAACATAAAAAGTAAAATAGATAAAAAGTAAAAACAAAAAAAAAGATAAAAGGGTTAAAGACCCCCCCCCCATGGCCAACTGGGCGTTGGCCCAGCCGTCTCGCCACTGCCACCCCAAGCAGGCCGGCCAGCCCCGCCACCACTTAATCTCTCCCCTCCCCCGTAACCCTAAGCCCACTACCCCCACTTGCCCACTACTCGCTCTCTCCCTCCCCTCGACTCTAGATCGAGATCGGGACTCGACCCCGACCCCGCCGACGTCGTTGCCGTCGCCCAAAGCTGCCCCGCCGGAGGACCTCGCCGGCCCTGGGCCTCGTCCTCGCGCCCCTCGTCCCCTCTTCCCCGAGCCCGCTGCCACTCCCCTACAGCCCGCCGTGAGCACCTCCCTTCTCTCTTCCCGTTCCAGTCGCGCCCACACATGCCCGCGTCGCGCCCGTGCCCGAGGGCCAACCGATGTTGCCCCGCTGGAAGCTGCTGCTGCTCTGCCGTGCTGCTGCTCCACGGTGCGCGCTCGACCGCGTCATCCCCACCTCCTCTGCTCCAGCCGCCGCCGCACCGCGTCGCCTGCCACAGTCGTCCCTAGCCGTGCCGCCGATGGCTCCGCGTGCCGTGCTCGCTAGCGCAGCCCCGATGCTCGCCAGCGCAGCCCCGACTCCCTCTGTCCTGCCCTCTATCCCCGCCGGCGCCCCAGGCCCCGCGCCCCTCCACCTCAACCGTCGCCTCCGCGTCGCCTGGCCACGCCCCACCCCACCATCGCGGCCACGGGTCGCCCCCATTGGCCGTCGGCGCTCGGCGCGATGGCCACAGGCCGCCGACGCCCACGGTCGCGTGCTGGCCCCAGGCCGCCGGCGCCCACGCCCGCGTCCCCCCTTTGCGTGCGCTAATCGGGTCGCGCCTGCACCCAGCGCCCTTCTGGCGCACGCTAAGCCCCGTGTCCCAATGACTAGTGGGGCCACCCTAGAACGATTTTTTTAAAAGAAAAAGATAAAAAGATAAAAAGATAAATAATAAAGTATTAATTAATTAATTAATCACTTAATGAACTTAATTAATACTGTTTTAGAATAACCTAATCGCTAATTAAGCTAATTAAACTATTAGTTAACTAGGCAGTCAATGACATGCAGGACCCACACATCAGTTTGACCCAGTCAAACCCACGTTGACCACTGACGTCATGCTGACATCATGATGACATCAGCAGACACTATTCTGGATAATGTTAGATTTAAATAAATAATTAATTCTAGAAAATGTTATAAACTTTAGAAAATCATATAAAATAATCCGTAACTCGGATGAAAATAATTTATATATGAAAGTTGCTCAGAATTTCGATACGAATCCGAATTCGCGGTCCGTTTGTCAACCACACGTCCCTAGCATAACGAACCTGCAACTTTTCACCTCCGGTTCATCTGTTCGAAAATGTCAAACACCGGGATACTTTCCCGGATGTTTCCCTCCTTCGCCGGTATCACCTCCCACCGCGTTAGGCCACCCCTAGCACCGCGTATTGCTGTGTTATGATTTGTTATGCTTTTGATTGCTATGTTATTTATTGTGTTCCCCCTCCGTTACATCCTTTCCGGTAGACCCTGAGACGATGCCGATGCCACAGTGATCGACCGCGTCGACGATGACCCCTCCTTGCAGAGCAACCAGGCAAGCCCCCCCCCTTGATCACCAGATATCGCCCATTCTCCTCTCTCTTATTCTTCCATTAGATTTGCTACTGTTGATGATTCGATAGCTCCTATTATGTTGCATAGACTGTCAATGTTGCTACCACTGTTGATGATTTGATAGCTCCTATTCTGTTGCATAGCCTGTCATTGTTGCTACCACTGTTGATACCTTACCTGCTATCCTAATGCTTAGTATAGGATGCTAGTATTCCATCAGTGGCCCCACATCCTTGTCCGTCTGCCATGCTATACTATCGAGCCGTGATCACCGCGGGTGGTGATCACGGGTATATACTATATACATACTTTACATACACATGATGATGATTCGAAGATGGGGGCAGAAGGGGCAGGTGGTTCCACACAGGTAGTGGTGGGCCAGGGTTCCCGGCAGCCCCATAATGGTTACTTTGTGGCGGAGCGACAAGGCGGGTAGCGACCACCTAGGAGACAGGTGGGCCTGGCCCTGGTCGTTGTCCGCGATTATTTCATAATAACACATTTCACGAGATCTTGGTATTTGATCTGAGTCTGGCCATTGGCCTATATGCACTAACCAGCTACGTGGGAATAGTTATGGGCACTCGACGTCATGGTATCAGTTGAAGCCTTCTTGACATCAGCTACTGAGCGGCGCGCGCCGGGTTGGACCACGTAACGTAACTTCCTTAGTAATGGAGGTTGCTAGGTCTGCTCACCGGCCGTGTACGCAACGTGCAGGTGTGCGTTGGGCGATGGGCCCGGACCCCTGCGCGCCAAGGACTTAGACTGGCGTGCTGACCTCTCTGTTGTGCTTAGGTAGGGCTACGACGTGTTGATCTTCCGAGGCCGGGCATGACCCTGGAAAGTGTATCCGGCCAAATGGGATCGAGCGTGCTGGGTTATGTGGTGCACCCCTGCAGGGAAGTTAATCTATTCGAATAGCCGTGTCCCTCGGTAAAAGGACGACCCGGACTTGTACTCTGACCTCATGACAACTGGAACCAGATACTTAATAAAACACACCCAGATAAGTTCCGGATATAACTCGGTGGCTGCTCTCTCACAAGGTGATGTGTGGGAGGATTGCCGGGTAGGATTATGCTATACGTTGTTACTTGGTGAACTTACCATCTATTCCATTCTACTGCTGCAAGACGGAGGCTGCGAGATGCGAGGATACTTGTTACTTTCTAGCTACCCTCATGTTCTGCTCCAAGATGGAGGTTACGAGAAGTGTAGTCTTCGATTGGATTAGTTATCCCCCTCTTATTCTGGCATTCTACAGTTCAGTCCACAGATATTACCCCTTTACATAGATACCATTGCATATGTAGTGTAGATCCTTGCTTGCGAGTACTTTGGATGAGTACTCACGGTTGCTTTTCTCCCTCTTTTCCCCTTTTGTCCCTTCTTCTCGGATGACGCAACCAGATGGTGGAGTCCAGGAGCCAGAGGTACCCGATGATGTTTCTACATGGAGTTCGGCTTCGAGGAGTAGTTAGGAGGTCCCAGGCAGGAGGCCTTGCCATTTCGATCGTTGATACTTTTGTGCTAGCCTTCTTAAGGCAATCTTGTTTAACTTATGTCTATACTCAGATATTATTGCTTCCGCTGACTCTTGTGTATTCGATCCCTCGAGGCCACTGGCTTGTAATTTAAAGCTTGTTTTATTTTAATTTGTGTCTAGAGTTGTGTTGTGATATCTTCTAGTGTGTCCCTGATCTTGGTCATACACCTTTGGGTGCATGATTAGTGTACGGTCAAATCGAGGGCGTCACAAGTTGGTATCAGAGCCGACTGCCTGTAGGAATCCCCCTTTCCAACTCCTTGGCCGAAGTTGAGTCTAGTCATTGAAAAACAAATTTACTAACTTGTTGTGTGGCTTACGGGCCCACAACACCAATGGATGGTGTTAGGATCCTTTATTCCTCGTCTTTACTCTGGGAATCTGATCTCTCTTCTATTCGAGTTAAATGATTTTACTAATTATGACTCTAGGTTCTTGTAACTATTTCTCCCGGAGAGCCCTCATTCCGTAAGATCACTTGCTTCATCAGAAGATTCCGAGGATATCCCTCGGTATTTTCCCGAGACCCTTGTGCTCATCGCCTTTGCAATTCACTTCCACCGATATATCCCTATGGATATCCGCATGCACTTGTCCTTCTCATGACCATTCCTCGTCGCTCTTGTTGTTACAAGATGCCTCAAAATATTCTCCATTGTTTCGGGAATCCTTTGAGTTTACTGCCTTGCAGTTATATTTCGCATGAAAACCCTTATGGTTATTTCCTCACAATTATCGAGGATCCGTTCTTCTCAATTGTTCATGTGTCTAACAAAATTCTTTGGAATACTTTTTGTTCTTTCGAAAAATTTCTACAGCCTGTTACGCTTGAAATTCTTGCCTGCTTGCATTATGGTTAATTCCATATGACTAGTAGTCTTCGTTAACATCCCTTGTCTTAGCCATTTTGAGCCTATTGATTCAATATGTGTGTATGCACGCAGTCATCAGGTTATATTTTTTTTAATTATCCTTCCGGCTCAGACGTCATTCCGGACATGAGTTGGTTCTCGACAATTCAAACCTTTATTGATTGTCCAACTAAGTGTTTTCAACTTGTCCATCCTTGATCAGAGCGTCTGCTTTTGATACTTCGTTTTGGAAACCATAATTTCTTTCTATTTAAGCATCAGACTAATCAGGTGATTCTTGAATCTGATGCCTCTGCATTCTTTCTTCCTCTGAGTGAGTACCGATACTCACACCAACTTCGTTGTGGGTCGCCCGATCCATTGTTGGATTGTTATCCGACAGCGTCTTCCATATTCAATCACCTTGTGAGTTCTTCCCCTGATACATAATGCCTTTGGTAAATTGTATCCTCTGCTTGGCCAACCATGCTCTGCTTTCGAGCATGTGTATTTACTTTTGAAACTTGTGGTATATGTTACTAAGATGCCCGATGGGTTAAACCTATGCCTTCCATTAATCCGTGAGAACCCGAAAGTTTTCACAAGTCATACTCTTTCGGTGTTCTACCAAATAAAATTCCAACACTACAGTTTTATTAAAGCGAGAGGTGAATGAAATGATTTGCATTAAAGAAGTGGGAGTCGACCTTGAACTTGTGTTCATGCCCATGAAAATGATGTAGACCGTCTCGAAGTTTCTTGCAAAATGATTATCCAGCCGTATGATTCTTTGGTATTCTTGAATTGATTCCTTACAGTTATTGTTCTGACCATGCTGTCCTGATCTGATATGTCGGATGGGAATTCATTCCAGTGCCTCGTCTATTTTTGGCAAGGTTGAAGTATCTATTGTAATAGGTCAATGACTTGGTTCTACTTCTCTCATGTTCTACCTTCTAGTATTACCCCCTGGTATCTCGAAGAGGTCTGGCCATTGCACCACATCTTACTAGCTTTGTTGAAGTAATGTATTTCCTTGTCGTAATAACTCTACGGGTTCTGGGTTGTTGTCAACTGAGGACACCAACTAATGAAATTATTCCGCACTACAAATCAAATACCCCTAGTATTTTTACTGGGAAATTATGAACTCAATCTGGTCATTCCTAGACTATCGGCTGCATCCTGGTCTTGCTATCTTTGACTGTGCTACCTCGTCCTTCTCTAGTGCACGAATTCTTCAGTGTGTGAGCACGAATTAGGTCGAGCTTTCAACATCTTGTTGCTGGTCTTGAAAGGAAACTTTGGTTCCGAGCTTGCATCTTATATATTGACCCTATAACTTGCCACTTCGTCATTCTCTTGCTTGTTGCCGTTGTTATTCGATTGCATCCTCTTGAAACCTCCCGGCAAATGTGTCGGATCACCTTCAACACTTTGACTACTACCGAGATGTCAATTGTGTTCATGATGAGAAATACCCTCCTTGCCCTCAATGATTTTTATTATCATCAACAACACCCTTGACTTCCTTTCATTGCGGACTTGTCCACTTTATGAATACAACTTGCTCTCCATCTAGTGTTGTGTTCTGCATTGAATTATTACTGTCTTCTATGTCGAGAATGTTGTGGGGATTGCCCCACTTCTTAGAAATTCTCGGTATGAAGATACTTCTCATCATCATGATTCTTCCTTGGTCCCCGTGTTGTTTTTGATCGGGATACCAATGTGCTAACGATGCTACTTGAGTTCTATACTTCTAGCAACCCTATTGCTATGAAGTTAACGATCGACAGTTCGTTCTTAGACTGTTGGTTATTGAATCATCACTCTAACAATGATCTTGCTGCCTAAGGTCTTATTCGGGCACACCTTTCAACTAATCATTAATGGTGTATGTTTTTCCTTGAGCATACAACATTATATCATTTGAATTGATATGCATCATCCTCTTTTTCACATTATTGTAGAAATCCCTCCGTTTGGAATTCTTGATGAATTGTCGCTGAGCCCATCAGCCACCGCCTCATCCTATCCTTGGTTTAATGATGAACTGTTGTTTCGGGAACCCGCTCCCATAGGTCATTTCCCGAGAATCTTGCAATGTCAATTCGTCAATTTGTGATGCACCTTTTCTTCTCGAACATCCTGAGTCTGAGGTATCATGACACCAATCGGATCTGAATCTCGGTCAGATATGATGGTTGGGACAACTTTCCAGTAGTTATAATGTTGGTCCTTTGATGACCCGGTAATCTAATGTCATGCCTAGCACCCCTAGCTGGAGGACCTATCATTATAATTTCTTTTGCAAGGATAATCATTCTTCTAGGAGGAAATTGTATGACTTGTTTTATAAGTTACTCCTAATGGATCATTTGTGTATCCAAAGTCTAACCCTTGATTGAAACACCATATCATTGCTACCTCGAAGCATGACTATGATAGCCTCCTCATCAATAAGAACATTGGAGGCGCGATGCTAAGTGTTTCTTGGTCAGTTATCCAAACATCGTTGTATGGGTAACATCTTGATTAATCATTGCATCCTTATCTGAATGGTTGGGTACTTGCTCTCCTACCCTGTATGCCATGTTCTTCTTGTCTATGGGATGGATATACTCCTAATAATTGTGTGTAATCACAATTTTCCTTTCCATTTGTTTGTTTAACCTTTCCATGATCTACATATAATCTAAGCAGTAATAATTCTCTGCTTATGTAAACACCTTGTTTTACAACTCTGTTGGTAAGACCATGTTACTTTGGTTGGTAACATTTCGGTAACCACCGATGGAAGAAAACTTTGCCTACCGGTCCGCCTTGTTTCAACGAGCAAGAAAATGGTTCTCTTCGTCCCCCCTCCTTGGTACCGACATTGTTGCTAACTTAGCTGACAGACTATCCTCTGTCATGCCTTGCTTTCTGTGCAAGATGTCATCACCCTTCCTACTTTCAACCAACATAGTGGGCCCATAACCCACAGGTCCACTGGATCAAAACTTGACTCTTCTTTACAAATCGGATTCTAATGTATCCTTTGCACCTGGCTTCGTATGTGATTCACGAGCTAAATTCTATACCATTAATCACCCTAGTATCAAACACCATATTATTCTGATTGATGAAGCCCCCATTTCAATTTCTGTCTAGCTATCGAATGATTGCCTACCCATTTGAAACATTGGTACGACCGTATATTGCACTCAACGAATTCAGTAAAATACAACTCGTGGGGTACCTCGTGTATTTCCCATTGAGTTCATCGTCAGATGCCCAGCGTTGTGAAGATGCGTTCTTCTGGAGTTTTCCCCCCTTGTCGCGTTCGTAGGACGAAGGAGACCCCGAATAAAGGATGTCGACTTGATCACGATGACTTGAAGCAGATAAATGAAGACATCAAGAAAATGGATCAACCTCTTCGAAAGGGCAGCAAAGACCGAGAAGACCCGTTAGAATTTCGTAACCAAATCCCTCCCCCCTTTCTTCCGGTCCTAAATCTCGGGACGAGATTTCTTGTAGTGGAGGAGAATTGTGACGCCCGGATATTTAAGCTACAGTGAACCCCTGCTAATGATGCCACGTCACCTCAATTACTGTTAATAACCTCGTGTTACTTCAAAACCGATTCGAAATTCAAATTCGAAATAAAGGCAAACAACAAAAGTTTTGAAACATTAAAACTAAAATGTTCGGATTGTGGCAAATAGTCCATACAAAATATTGGTGAATAAACCGCACCTTTTTAAAATTCTTAAATAATATGAGATGAATAAAACAGTAGCAAAAACAATTATTTAAATAATTTTTGTAATTAATAAAATGGCAAACTAATTTATTGAGGACTGGACTTTTTGAGTATGGACGAAGTTGAATTACTAATTTATATACTAAGTATATATTTTACTAAAACTAAAATAATAGGATACAAAACTATAACAGAAAAAGTAAAATAGATAAAAAAGTAAAAACAATTCAAAAGATAAAAGAGTTAAAGACCCCCCCCCCCATGGCCAACTGGGCCTTGGCCCAGCCGTCTGGCCACTGCCACCCCAAGCAGGCCGGCCCACCCCGCCACCACTTAATCTCTCCCCTCCCCCATAACCCTAAGGCCACTACCCCCACTTGCCCACTCCTTGCTCTCTCCCTCCCCTCGACTCTGGATTGAGATCAGGACTCGACCCCGACCCCGCCGACGTCGTTGCCATCGCCCGAAGCTGCCCCGCCGGAGGACCTCGCCGGCCTGGGCCTCGTCCTCGCGCCCCCGTCCCATCTTCCCCGAGCCCGCTGCCACTCCCCTAAAGTATGCCGTGAGCACCTCCCTCCTCTCTTCCCGTTCCAGCCGCGCCCACACATGCCCGCGTCGCGCCCGTGCCCGAGGGCCAACCAATGTTGCCCCGCTGGAAGCTGCTGCTGCTCTGCCGTGCTGCTGCTCCGCGGCACGTGCTCGACCGCGTCGTCCCCACCTCCTCTGCTCCGGCCGCCGCCGCACCGCGTCGCCTGCCGCAGCCGTCCCTCGCCATGCCGCCGCTGGCTCCGCGCGCCGTGCTCGCTAGCGCCGCCCCGACGCTCGCCAGCGCAGCCCCGACGTCCCTCTGCCCTGCCCTCTATCCCCGCCGGCGCCCCAGGCCCCGCGCCCCTCCGCCTCAACCATCGCCTCCGTGTTGCCTGGCCGCGCCCCGCCCCTCCATCACGGCCACGGGTCGCCCCCACTGGCCGCCGGCGTTCGGCGCGCTGGCCTCAGGCCGCCGACGTTCTGGCGCCCGCTAATCCCCGTGTCCCAATGACAAGTGGGGCCACCCCAGAACAAATTTTTAAAAAGAAAAAGATAAATAAATAAATAATAAAGTATTAATTAATTAATTAATCACTTCATTAACTTAATTAATTCTGTTTTAGAATAACCTAATCGCTAATTAAGCTAATTAAACTATTAGTTAACTAGGCAGTCAATGACATGCGGGACCCACACGTCAGTTTGCCCAGTCAAACCCACGTTGACCGCTGACGTCATGCTAACGTCATGATGACATCAGCAGACACTATTCTGGATAAAGTTAGATTTAAGTAAATAATTAATTCTAGAAAATGTTATAAACTTTAGAAAATCATATAAAATAATCCGTAACTCGGATGAAAATAATGTATATATGAAAGTTGCTCAGAATTTCGATACGAATCCAAATACGTGGTCCGTCTGTCAACCACACATTCCTAGCATAACGAACCTGCAACTTTTCACCTCCGGTTCATCTGTCCAAAAACATCAAACATCGGGATACTTTCCCGGATGTTTCCCTCCTTCGCCGGTATGACCTCCCACCGCGTTAGGCCACCCCTAGCACCACGTATTGCCGTGTAATGATTTGTTATTCTTTTGATTGCTATGTTATTTATTGTGTTCCCTCTCCATTACATCCTTTCCGGTAGACCCTGAGACGATGCCGATGCCACTGTGATCGACCGCATTGACGACGACCCCTCCTTGCCAGAGCAACCAGGCAAGCCCCCCCTTGATCACCAGATATCACCCATTCTCCTCTCTCTTATTCTTGCATTAGATTTGCTACTGTTGATCATTCGATAGCTCCTCTTCTGTTGCATAGCCTGTCATTTTTGCTACCACTGTTGATACCTTACTTGCTATCCTAATGCTTAGTACAGGATGCTAGTATTCCATCAATGGCCCCACATCCTTGTCCGTCTGCCATGCTATACTATCGGGCCGTGATCATCGCGGGTGGTGATCACGGGTATATACTATATACATACTTTACATACACATGATGATGATTCGGAGATGGGGTCTGAAGGGGCAGTTGTTCCACACAGGTAGTGGTGGGTCTGGGTTCCCGACAGCCCCCTGATGGTTACTTTATGGCGGAGCGACAGGGCGGGTTGCGACCACCTAGGAGACAGGTGGGCCTGGCCTTGGTCGTTGTCCACGGTTATTTCATAATAACACGTTTAACGAGATCTTGGTGTTTGATCTGAGTATAGCCATTGGCCTATACGCACTAACCAGCTACGTGGGAATAGTTATGGGCACTCGACATCGTGGTATCAGCCGAAGCCTTCTTGACGTCAGCGACTGACTGGCGTGCGGCGGGTTGGACCGCGTAACGTAACTACCTTAGTAATGGAGGTCGCTAGGTCTGCTCACCGGCCGCGTACGCAACGTGCAGGTGTGCGTTGGGTGATGGGCCCGGACCCATGTGCGCCTAGAACTTAGACCGGCGTGCTGACCTCTGTGTTGTTCTTAGGTAAGGCTACGACGTGTTGATCTTCCGAGGCCGTACATGACCTTGGAAAGTGTGTCGACCAAATGGGATCGAGCGTGCTGGGTTATGTGGTGCACCCCTGCAGGGAAGTTAATCTATTCGAATAGCCGTGTCCCTCGGTAAAAGGACAACCCGGACTTGTACTCTGACCTCATGACAACTAGAACCGGATACTTAATAAAACACACCCAGATAAGTTCCGGATATAACTCGGTGGTTGCTCTCTCACAGGGTGATGTGCGGGAGGATTGCCGGGTAGGATTATGCTCTACGTTGTTACTTGGTGAACTTACCATCAATTCCATTCTACTGCTGCAAGACGGAGGCTGCGAGATGCGAGGATACTTGTTACTTTCCAGCTAACCTCATCTTCTGCTACAAGATGGAGGTTACGAGAAGCGTAGTCTTCGATTGGATTAGTTATCCCCCTCTTATTTTGGCATTCTGCAGTTCAGTCCACAGATATTACCCCTTTACACAGATACCATTGCATATGTAGTGTAGATCCTTGCTTGCGAGTACTTTGGATGAGTACACACGGTTGCTTTTCTCCCTCTTTTCCCCTTTTGTCCCTTCTTCTCGGATGACGCAACCAGATGGTGGAGTCCAGGAGCCAGAGGATCCCTATGATGTTTCTACATGGAGTTCGGCTTCGAGGAGTAGTTAGGAGGTCCCAGGCAGGAGACCTTCCCTTTTCGATCGTTGATACTTTTGTGCTAGCCTTCTTAAGGCAATCTTGTTTAACTTATGTCTGTACTCAGATATTATTGCTTCCGCTGACTCTTGTGTATTCGAGCATTTGTATTCGAGCCCTCGAGGCCACTAGCTTGTAATATAAAGCTTGTTTTATTTTAATTTGTGTCTAGAGTTGTGTCGTGATATCTTCCAGTGTGTCCCTGATCTTGGTCGTACACCTTTGCATGCATGATTAGTGTATGGTCAAATCGGGGGCGTCACAGATTTGGTTTAACAGAAGTTCATCCCGCATTGTGTTACATTTCATTTCTCTTGACTGTGTGGCCCGCTTGCTTTGTCCACTAATATTTCCTCAACAAGTAATTCGCTATGTTACTATGTGTAGCTAAAAACTAAACGTATTTTACCGCAATAGTTAATTTGTGAAACTGTGCACTCCCCCATTCCTCCTCTCCGGGATGAGCAGCGCAAGGTCTCCTTGGAGCAGTCCACACAATAAGCACATGCGGCAATCATCGACTCGCCATACAGTGCACTTCTCTACTGTGAGGTGATCATCATCGGGATCATGACAAGTTTTATAGTTCTCTTCAATCCCATTCAGCTCGATGGCTCACCCTGCAGTTTTATCGATGCTCTGCAGTGCGGAGCGCATCTGCTTGCAGTCTCGCCGGACGCGCGTGATGTCTGCCTCCTGTCCCGCGCATGCATGCAGTACACTTTTGGAGATCTTTTTTGAAGTGCAATCAGTTTGTGTAAAAAGAATGATGTTTCATTACCCATGTATGAAGTGCAATTTTTTGTGTGTTTCAAAAATCAGTCGACTACATCAACACCTACAGTGTGTTTGGTCCTCGGATGTGGTTCACTTTTGCACACGTCGTAGTGCGAAAAAAATTGCGAAACAACAAAATAGTAATGCGGTTCACTTCGATATATGTCACGGTTCGCTTGCCCTTGTCTCTGCGGTCCACTCTCTTTCACAAAAGAATTGAAAGAAAAAACGACAAAAACTCGTGTGAGAAAAATATACGTTCGACAAAAGAAATCATGAAATTCACTTGACCGTCTGATACAGTGCGGTTTTCAGTCAAAAGCAGTGCGGTTTTCTGTTTGATGCAGTACATGAGACGATTTTGGTGTCGCGAAAAACAGAGTGTCCGCTTTTCGAAAAAATCAAAACTGCTCTTAAACCTAAGGAATTAGAGAGAGGGTTCTACATGAAAAAGTTGCGTCTCGTCGATATCTTTCCAACGGTGTATATATTGAATCATTTCAACCAGCGGTTTGTAAAAATTTCGCCAAAAACTGCTGCTGCCCTTCGTAGTCAGCCGCACGATTTTCAAAATTAACTAAAAACCGTAAGGAATCTCGAAAACATTTCAACATATGAAAGTTGCGCCTCGTTCGTAGCTTTCCAACGGCGTATCACACGCCTCGTTTCGACAGACGGTTAAAAAACTGAAGCTAAAACTGTACCGGAAATTGCAAAAAATTCGAAAAAACATAATTCCGCGATTTGTTAAATTCAAAACTGCTCTTAGACCGTAATGAATTGGAGAAAACAATACATATGAAAAAGATGCGCCTCGACGATATCTATCCAACGGAATATCATTTGATTCATTCCGGCGAGCGGTTTAGAAGAAAACGTGAAAAAACGCTCGCTGTCATTCGTTGTGAGGCGCACGATTTTCGAAACTGCTCTTAAACTATGATGAATTTTGAAAAGTGTTCAACAAGGCGAAGTTGCGTCTACTCCATAGCTTTTCAACGGTATATTACACGCATAATTCCGATGAACGGTTAAAAACAAGAGCAAAAAAGGTACCGAGAAAACAACACGTACAGTTTTTTCAAACATGAAGTTCACTGGTCTGTGTGTTGTTGTATCTGTGTAGTGCCCTCGCGTTGTGCGTGCAGTTCGGAAGTGTTATGAGAATATTATTCTAATAATGTTATGAGAATAGACCGGATGTATATATATATATATATATATATATATATATATATATATGTTACTGTTATGAGAATGATCATGATGCCCTCATGTTCATATTTTGTTTTTATCGACACCTCTATCTCTAAAAATGTGGACATATTTTTCAATACCTGCATTCGCTTGAGGACAAGCGAGGTCTAAGCTTGGGGGAGTTGATACGTCCATTTTGCATCATGCTTATATGTTGATATTTATTACATTATGGGCTGTTATTACTTGTTTTGTCACAATACTTATGCCTTTTCTCTCTTATTTTACAAGGTTTACATGAAGAGGGAGAATGCCGGCAGGTGGAATTCTGGGCTGGAAAAGGAGCAAACTCTGGAAACCAATTCTGCACAACTCCAAAAGCCCCGAAACTCCACAGAACTCTGTTTCAGAAAATATAAAAAATATCTGGCGAAAGATGTTCACGAGGGGGCCACCGGCTGTCCACGAGGGTGGGGGCGCCCCCCCCTCTCTGGGTGCGCCCCCCCTCTCTGGGCGCGCCCCATGCCTCGTGGGCCCACCGAGGGTCCCCTGATGACCATCTTCTCCTATATGAGGTGTTTTGACCTGGAAAAAATCATAACGAGGCTTTCGGGACCAGACGCCGCCGTGTCAAGGCGGAACCAAGGCGGAAACCAATCTAGGGCTCCAGCTGAACTGTTCTGCCGGGGATACTTCCCTCCAGGAGGGGGAAATCGTCACCGCCGTCATCACCAACAACTCTCCCATCTTGGGGAGGGCTATCTTCATCAACATGTTCACCAGCACCATCTCCTCTCAAACGCTAGTTCATCTCTTGTATCCAATCTTTGTACCCAAACCTCAGATTGGTACCTGTGGGTTGCTAGTAGTGTTGATTACTCCCTGTAGTTGATGCTAGTTGGTTTATTTGGTGGAAGATCATATGTTCAGATCCATTATGCATATTAATACCCCTGTGATCATGAACAATATTATGTCTTGTGAGTAGTTACTTTTGTTCCTGAGGACATGGGAGAAGTCTTGCTATCAGTAGTCATGTGAATTTGGTCTTCGTTCTATACTTTGATGAGATGTATGTTGTCTCTCCTCTAGAGGTGTCATGTGAACATCGACTACACCACACTTCACCATTATTTGGGCCTAGAGGAAGGCATTGGGAAGTAATAAGTAGATGATGGGTTGCTAGAGTGACAGAAGCTTAAACCCTAGTTTATGCGTTGCTTCGTAAGGGGCTAATTTGGAACCATATGTTTCAGGCTATGGTTAGGTTTACCTTAATACTTCTTTCCTAGTTGTGGATGCTTGAATTAGAGGTTAATCATAAGTGGGAGGCTTTTCCAAGAAAGGACAGCACCCAAGCACCGGTCCACCCACATACCAAATTATGAAGGTATCGAACGCGAACCAGATGATCGTGATGAAAACTAGCTTGACGATAATTCCCATGTGTCCTCGGGAGCACTTTCCTTTATATAAGAGTTTGTCCAGGCTTGTCCTTTGCTACAAAAAGGATTGGGCCACCTTGCTGCACCTTATTTACTTTTACCTTTTGTTACTTGCTACCAATTACCTTATCACAAAACTATCTGTTACCTATAATTTCAGTGCTTGCAGAAAATACCTTACTGAAAACTGCCTATCATTTCTTCTGCTCCTCGTTGGGTTCGACACTCTTACATATCGAAAGGACTACGATAGATCCCCTACACTTGTGGGTCATCATAAGGCTGACATGGCGTCCACGAGGGTGGGGGCGCGCCCCCCTATAGGGCACGCCCCCTGCCTCGTGGGCACCCCGTCTGGCCCCCGGTGCCATCCTTGCTCCTATGTATACCTACATACCCCGAAACTATCAGAACAACAGAGAAAACCCTAGTTCTACTGCTGCAACCTTTGGTTCCTGTGAGATCCCATCTTGGGGCCTGTGTCAGAGCTCCGCCGGAGGGGGGGTCTACCACGGAGTTCTTCTACATCATCATCATCGCCTCACCATGTGTTGTGAGTAGTTTACCACAGACCTTCGGGTCCATAGCTAGTATCTAGATGGCTTCTTCTCTCTCTTTGGATCTCAATACCAAGTTCTCCTCGGTCTTTGAGGAGATCTAGTTGATGTAATCTCTTTTTGCTGTGTGTTTGTCGAGATCCGATGAATTGTGAATTTATGATCAAGATTATCTATGAGAAATATTTGGTTCTTTTCTGAAATCTTTATGTGTGATTATAATATCCTTGCAAGTCTCTTTGAATTATAGGTTTGGTTGGGCCTACTAGATCTATAGTTCTTGCAATGGGAGAAGTGCTTGGCTTTGGGTTCAATCTTGCGGTGTCCTTTCCCAGTGACAGTTGGGGCAGCAAGGCACGTATTGTATTGTTGCCATCAAGGATAAAAAGATGGTGTTTATATCACTATATTTGAGTTTATCCCTCGACATCATGTCATCTTGCTTAAGGTGTTACTCTGTTCTTATGAACATAATACTCTAGATGCATGCTGGATAGCAGTCGATGTGTGGAGTAATAGTAGTAGATGCAAAATCGTTTCGGTCTACTTGTCTCGGACGTGATGCCTATATATAATGTTCATGCCTAGATAGTCTCATAATTATTCGCTTTTCTATCAATTGCTCGACAGTAATTTGTTTACCCGCCGTAGAATATCGCTATCATTAGAGAAGCCACTAGAGAACACTATGGCCCCCGGGTCTATTCTCAACATATCAATCTACAATTTACTTTACTTTTCAACTTTTACTTTCTGTTCTTATATACAAAAATACCAAAAATATCAAACTATCATCTCTATCAGATCTCACTTTCGTAAGTGACCGTAAAGGGATTGATAACCACTTATCGCGCTGGCTGCGAAGTTCTTATTTGTTTGTGCAGGTCCGAGGGACTCGCGCGTGGTCTCCTACTGGATTGATACCTTGGTTCTCACAAACTTAGGGAAATACTTACGCTACTATGCTGCATCTCCCTTTCCTCTTCGAGCGAATACAATGCAAGCTTGAGAACTAGCAAGAAGAATTTCGGGCGCCGTTGCCGGGGAGGCTTACGGAAAAGTCATATACCAAGTACCTATCACAAACCCTTATCCTTCGCATTACATTTTTGCCTCTCGTTTACCTCACCCCCACTTCACCCTTGCCGTTTTATTTACCCTTCTTCTGCCGTGTGTTTACCGTTCGCTTGCTTCTTGTTTGCTTGTGTGTTGGATTGCTTGCTTGTCACTATGGCTCAGAACAATACCAAATTGTGTGACTTCTCCAATACCAACAATAATGATTTTATTCGCACTCCGATTGCTCCTATTACCAATGCTGAATCTTGTGAGATCAATGCTCGTCTGTTGAATCTTGTTATGAAAGATCAATATTCCGGCCTTCCTAGTGAAGATGCCGCTACCCATCTGAACAACTTTGTTGATTTGTGTGATATGCAAAAGAAAAGGGATACGGATAACGATATTGTTAAATTGAAGTTATTTCCGTTTTCACTTAGAGATCGTGCTAAAACTTGGTTTTCCTCTTTGCATAGAAATAGTATTGATTTGTGGAATAAGTGCAAGGATGCTTTTATCTCTAAGTATTTTCCTCCTCCTAAGATCATCTCTCTTAGAAACAATGTTATGAATTTTAAGCAACTAGATCATGAGCATGTTGCACAAGCTTGGGAGAGAATGAAATTAATGATACGTAATTGCCCTACACATGGTTTGAACTTATGGATGATTATTCAAAACTTTTATGCTGGCTTGAATTTTGCTTCTTGAAATCTTTTAGATTCGGCCGCAGGAGGCACTTTCATGGAAACTACCTGAGGAGAAGATACCAAACTCCTAGATAATATTATGGTTAATTATTCTCAATGACACACCGAAAGATCTACTAGTAAAAAAGTGCATGCTATTGAAGAGATTAGTGTTTTGAGTGGAAAGATGGATGAACTTATGAAATTATTTGCTGCTAAGAGTGCTTCTTCTGATCCTAATGATATGCCTTTGCCCACTTTGATTGAAAATAATAATGAATCTTTGGATGTGAATTTTGTTGGTAGGAACAATTTTGGTAACAATGCTTATAGAAGGGACTTTAATCCTAGGCCTTTTCCTAGTAATTCCTATAATAATTATGGTAATTCCTACAACAACTCTTATGGAAAGATGCCTTCTGAATTTGAAACTAGTGTTAAGGAGTTTATGATTTCGCAAAAGATTTTTCAATGCTATGCTTGAAGAAAAATTGCTTAAGATTGATGAATTGGCTAGAAATGTGGATAGAATTACTCTTGATGTTGATTCTTTGAAACTTAGATCTATCCCACCTAAGCATGATATCAATGAGTCTCTCAAAGCCATGAGAATTTCCATTGATGAATGCAAAGAAAGAACCGCTAGGATGCGTGCTAAAAGAGAGAATTATATAAAAGTGTGTTCTTCTAGTTATCATGAAAATAAAGATGAAGATCTGAAAGTTATTGATGTGTCTCCTATTAGATCCTTGTTTTCTAGTATAAATCTTGATGAAGATAGGATTGGAGATGATTCTACTTTAAGGTGTCCCAATAATTCAGAGTTTTTAGATCTTGATGCTAAAATTGTTAAAAGTGGGAGTGAAGAGATTAAAACTTTGCATAGTGATGAACCCAATACTTTGGATTTCAAGGGATTCAATTATGATAATTGCTCTTTGATTGATTTTATTTCCTTGTTGCAATCCGTACTAAACTCTCCGCATGCTTATAGTCAATAAAGCTTTTACCAAACACATAGTTGATGCTTTGATGCAATCTTATGAAGAAAAACTTGAGTTAGAAGTTTCTATTCGTAGGAAGCTTTATGATGAGTGGGAACCTACTATAAAAATAAAAATTAAAGATCATGAATGCTTTGCTTTGTGTGATTTGGGTGCAAGTGTCTCCACTATCCCAAAAACTTTGTGTGATTTGCTAGGGTTCCATGAGCTTTATGATTGTTCTTTCAATTTGCATCTTGCGGATTCCACTATTAAGAAACCTATGGGAAGGATTAATGATGCTCTTATTGTTCCCAATAGGAATTATGTGCCCGTAGATTTCATTGTTCTTGATATGGATTGCAATCCTTCATGTCCTATTATTCTTGGTAGACCTTTCCTTAGAACGATTGGTGCAATTATTGATATGAAGGAAGGAAATATTAGATTCCAATTGCTGTTAAGGAAAGGCATGGAACACTTTCCTAGAAAGAAAATCAAATTAACATATGAATTATTATGAGAGCCACTTATGGATTGCCTTCCAAAGATGGCAATACCTAGATCTATCCATGTATCGTGCCTAGCTAGGGCGCGTAAAACGATAGCGCTTGTTGGGAGGCAACCCAATTTTATATTTTGTCTTTTTGATTCTGTTTAGGAATAAATATTGCATCTAGCTTCTGTTTAGATGTGGTTTTGTGTTTTAATTAGTGTTTGTGCCAAGTAGAACCTTTAGGAAGACTTGTGTGAAGTTTATATGATCGTGCTGTGAAAAACAGAATCATTAGCGCTCGCTAGAATGGTCACCAGATTTTACTGGAGCGTGCTATTTAGTTGATTCTTTTATCAGATGATTAATAGACAAATTCCTCATATTTACCAATTTATTTCAAATTTTTTAATTACAGAAGTATGCGAAAACTGCAGATTACTACAGACTGTTCTATTTTTGACAGATTCTATTTTTTGTGTGTTGTTTGCTTATTTCAATGCATCTATGAGTAGTATTGGGAAGTATGAATCATTGAGAAGATGGAATACAGTAGGTTTAACACCAATATAAAAAAAGAATGAATTCATTGCAGTACCTTTGAGTAGTGGTTTGTTTTCTTATACTAACGGAGCTCATGTGATTTTTGTCTAAGTTTTGTGTTGTGAAGTTTTCAAGTTTTGAGTATTGCTTTGATGGACTATGTAACAAAGAGTGGAAAGAGCCTAAGCTTGTGGATTCCCAAGGCACCCAAAAGTAAAATTCAAGGACAACCAAAATCCTAAGCTTGGGGATGCCCCGGGAAGGCATCCTCTCTTTCGTGTTTATCCATCGGTAACTATACTCGGAGCTATATTTTTATTCACCTCATGATATGTGTTTTACTTGGAGCGTCTTGTATAATTTGATTCTTTGCTTGTTAGTTTGCCACACTTATCCTTGCTGGACACCCCTATTTGAGGGAGTTAAATATGTCCTAGGAATTGATAGAACACTCTATGTGCTTCACTTATATCTTTTGAGTTGAATAGTTTTTGCTCTAGTGCTTCACTTATATCTTTTAGAGCACGGTGGTAATTATATTTTGTAGAAACTGTTGATCTCTCATGCTTCACTTATATCATTTTGAGAGTCTATTAAAACGCATGGTAATGTGCTTTGTCTATAAAACTAGCCTTCACATGATAGACATCCAAGATCAATGTAGTAAAAACTTTCACACTAAGTGCATTGAATATGATGAGAAGTTGGATGCTTGATAATTGTTTTGAGATATGCGGATAGTGATATTAGAGTTATGCTAGTGGAGTTATTATGAAATTGAGAAATGCTTGTGTTAATGTTTGTGATTCCCGTAGCATGCACGTATGGTGAACCGCTATGTGACGAAGTTAGAGCATGATGTATTTGTAAAGTGTCAACCTTTGTGTTGAGGTCGGGGGCGCGCGATGGTTAACTCCTACCAACCTCCCCCCTAGGAGCATGCGTTGATTGCTTTGTTTTCATGATCGTAAATTTTTACAATAAGTATATGAGTTCTTATGACTAATGTTGAGTCCATGGATATTACGCACTCTCACCCTTCCACCATTGCTAGCATCTCTTGTACCGCGCAACTTTCGCCGGTACCATACACCCACTATATATCCTTCCTCAAAACAACCACCATACATTTTCCTCAAAACAGCCACCATACCTACCTATCATGGCATTTCCATAGCCATTCCTAGATATATTGCCATGCAACTTTCCACCATTCCGTTCATATGACACGCTTCATATTTGTCATATTGCCATGTATGATCATGTAGTTGACATCGTATTTGTGGCTAGGCCAGCATACATAATTTTTCATACATGTCACTCTTGATTCATTGCATATGCCAGTACACCGCCAGAGGCATTCATATAGAGTCATACTTGTTTTAGTATCGAGTTGTAATATCAGGTTGTAATTCAATATAAGTGTGATGATCATCATTATTAGATCATTGTCCCATGTGAGGAAAGGCCAATGAAAAAAAGGAGGTGGCCCAAAAAAATAAAAATAAAATAGAGAGGGGCTACAAAAAGAGAGAAAGCCCCTCCAAAAAAAGAGAGAAATAGAGAAGGGACAATTTCTACTAACTTTTTCCACACTTGTGCTTCAAAGTAACACCATGTTCTTCATGATAGACAGTCTCATGTTTAGTCACTTTCATATACTAGTGGGAATTTTCATTATAGAACTTGGCTTGTATATTCCAACGATGGGCTTCCTCAAATGCCCTAGGTCTTTGTGAGAAAGCAAGTTGGATGCACACCCACTAGTTTCTTTTGTTGATCTTTCATACATATTTAGCTCTAGTGCATCCGTTGCATGGCAATCCCTACTCACTCACATTCATATCTATTGATGGGCATCTCCATAGCCCGCAGATACGCCTAGTTGATGTGAGACTATCACCCTCCTTTTTGTCTTCTCCACAACCACCTATCTATTCCACGTAGTGCTATGTCCATGGCTCACGCTCATGTATTGCGTGAAAGTTGAAAGGTTTGAAAGAATAGAGTATGAAAACAAGTGCTTGGCTGAAACCGGGGTTGTGCATGATATGAATATTTGTGTGATGAAGAGGGGGCATAGCCAGACTATATGATTTTGTAGGGATAACTTTCTTTAGCCATAGTATTTTGAAAAGACATGATTGCTTTGTTAGTATGCTTGAAGTATTATTATTTCTTATGTCAATACAGACTTTTGTCTTGAATCTTTCAGATCTGAACATCCATGCCACAATTAAGAGAATTGCATTGAAAAACTATGTTGGTTAGCATTCCTCATCAAAAATTCTGTTTTTATCATTTACCTACTCGAGGACGAGCAGGAATTAAGCTTGGGGATGCTTGGTACGTCTCCAACGTATCTATAATTCTTCATTGTTCCATTCTATTATTTATGATGTTTTGGATGTTTAATGGGCTTTGTTATACACTTTTATATTATTTTTGGGACTAACCTACTAACACAAAGGCCCAGTCCAGATTGTTGTTTTTTGCCTGTTTTAGGGTTTTACAGAAAAGGAATATCAAACGGAGTGCAAACGGAATGAAACCTTCGAGAGAGATATTTTTGGTGCAAAATACGCACGGGGGACTTGAGAATCATGGAGTAGGGCTGACGTGGCATCCACGAGGGGGGGGCACCCCCCTATAGGGCGCGCCCCTACCTTGTGTGCACCGTCTGGCCCCCGGTGCCCTCCTTCCTCCTATATATACCTACGTACCCCGAAACTATCATAACAACAGAGAAAACCCTAGTTCCAACGCCGCAACCTTCTGTTCCCGTGAGATCCCATCTTGGGGCCTGTTCCGGAGCTCCGCCGGAGGGCGGATCTACCAAAGAGTGCTTCTACATCATCATCATCACCTCACCATGAGTTGTGAGTAGTTTACCACAGACCTTCGGGTCCATAGCTAGTATCTAGATGGCTTCTTCTCTCTCTTTGGATCTCAATACCAAGTTCTCCTCGGTCTTCGAGGAGGTCTATTCGATGTAACCTCTTTTTGTGGTGTGTTTGTCGAGATCCTATAAATTGTGGGTTTATGATCAAGGTTATCTATGAGAAATATTTAGTTATTTTATGAAATATTTATGTGTGATTATAATATCTTTGCAAGTCTCTTCAAATTATTGGTTTGCTTTGGCCTACTAGATCTATAGTTCTTGCAATGGGAGAAGTTCTTGGCTTTGGGTTCAATCTTGCGGTGTCCTTTCCCAGTGACAGAAGGGGCAGCAAGGCACGTATTGTATTGTTGCCATCGAGGATAAAAATATGGGGTTTATATCACTATGTTTGAGTTTATTCCTCTACATCATGTCATCTTGCTTAAGGCGTTACTCTGTTCTTATGAACTTAATACTCTAGATGCATGCTGGTTAGCGGCCAATGTGTGGAGTAATAGTAGTAGATGCAGAATCGTTTCGCTCTACTTGTCTCGGACGTGATGCCTATATATAATGATCATGCCTAGATAGTCTCATAATTATTCGCTTTTCTATCAATTGCTCGACAGTAATTTGTTTACCCGCCGTAGAATATCGCTATCATGAGAGAAGCCACTAGAGAACACTTCGGCCCCCGGGTCTATTCTCAACATATCTATCTACAATAGTACAATTTACTTTACTTTTCCGCTTTTACTTTCTGTTCTTATATCCAAAAATACCAAAAATATCAACCTATCATGTCTATCAGATCTCACTTTCGTAAGTGACAGTAAAGGGATTGACAACCCCTTATCGCATTGGCTGCGAAGTTCTTATTTGTTTGTGTAGGTGCGAGGGACTCACTTGTGGTCTCCTACTGGATTGATACCTTGGTTCTCAAAAACTGAGGGAAATACTTACGCTACTGTGCTGCATCACCCTTTCCTCTTCGAGGGAATACAACGCAAGCTCGAGAAGTACCACTGCTCACTCCTATGGATGGCTAGATAGGTTGTACCCTCATCTTACTTGTGTGCAACATTTGTGGCTTTGTTATTCATCTCAGAATGGAAAATATATTTTCACATTTCACTATATATTCATGTTGATCTCTTACGGGTCTTGTTCAGGAGTTAACGTTGTTCCATAGTTCAGCTAAGATACTTGTTCTTTAGGTAACGTTGTTCCATAGTTATCATCCATCAGCCGATGCTATCCTACAGGCTGGTGATTATAGTATTATACCACTTCTACTATTACCTATGTTGTTCTTTAATACTTTTGTGTGCCATCTAGTTAATCTCGAGTACAAATGATACATATTTTGTAGCTTTCATCTGTGTTCTCCCTTTAGTTTTTGAGACCTGTTGCTGCTACCTAACCCTAGTCCTACTATTTATGTCATCTCCTACAAGCACTCATTACATAAATCTAACTACTAGTTGTCTTCCATGCATGTCATATATAATTGGACACGCTGATATATCCACAAGAACCTCACGGAGCAATGTAAAGGCCAATAAACTTGATGTCAATGGTACCCAATATGATGGAACATGTAAAGGCAGTTCTTCAGAAGACTTGCAGAAAGATGTTGAATCCTCTTCACCTGTCGGTGTATTTGGATCGACACCTATGGGATCACAAGAATCCCTACTACGGTTGCGGGACGCGGGGTTGAGAGAAGAGCGGATCTAACGATCGGGACACGGTTCCTTTACCCAGGTTCGGGCCGCAAGGATGCGTAAAACCCTACTCCTGCTTTGGTGGATTATATGTGGTGTTCTTCAGCTAACGAGGAGCTCCAAAAGAGTCGTGAGGGGTTCCAAAAAGCCGAATCCTTCTCCTGGTCGCCTCGGGCCTCCTTTTATAGGGAAAAGGGGTCGCCACAGTGGCACACAGGAGGTGGAAAGGGTACAGTAATGCGAGGTTATCCCTCGCATTACAGGACAAGGTGCATTTAATGCGCCCTGCTTAGGTGTCCTTGCTTTAACGGGGACGAGGGGAGACGCCCGTCTTGTCCGTCGCCGCCCCTCCTCGTGTCGACACGCGCCCTGGCCAGCGGTGCCTGAGGTGCCATGTAGGCAGACAGGCAGCTGAGGTGGCGCAACGGCGGGCCTCCACGAAGACCTGTGGGTTGCCACGCAGGAGCCTGTCCAGCTGGTTGGGTCGGCAGCTGTGTGGGTCGGTGGAGACCCAGTTGGCGTGGGCCTAATGGTGGCCCCGTGGGTGTCCTTGGCAAGGACCTTGCCGGGGCCCCGGCAAGGGTCTCGCCGCGGCGCCTGCTGTCATCCCCGGCAAGGTGCTTGCCGGGGGCCTTGTGGATCCCCTTGGCTGGGATCCCGCCAAGGGTCGTCTTCTTCTTACTTTGTATCTGATCTTGAAGGTCTTCACAAAGATCTGCATTCCACCACGGGGACATCTCCCGAATCTTCCCCCCATGGGGGTGGCGGACTCAAGGGCGATTCGCTCCGT
>LR738711.1:402261313-402273077 GCA_902687465.1 Secale cereale | reverse complement strand
GCGAGCTGCCACGGCAAGGGCCTTGCCGGGGCTGCCAGAGCCGGCCCCGGCAAGGATCTTGCCAGGGAAAACCGCTTCGTCCCCCTTGCTCTTCGTGGTCTTGTTCTTGGTGTCGCTTCAGTCTTCATCGAGCTTCAGTCTTGCCCCGGCTTGCCCCCCTTGCCTTGCTTGGTGGGACGGCGCCATGGCTCAGACTGCCCGTGCACAGTCATAGGGGTACAGAAAGTGCACTCCTCTTTTTGTACACCGACATCACCCCACAAGGTCCTTGCTCTAATTTGGCCCGTGATATGGGTACAACATGCATATAATGTCCTGGATTGTATCTACTATGTTGCAATGCCATGTGCTTAGCATGCTGATCTTGCATGTAAATATGTCATGCCTTCCTGTTTTTCAGTACCTATTCCATTCATGATAACATGTTTTCAAATTCAAGTACTGTCATTCTACTCTATCGCAATGCCATCTGCTTAATTTGGACATCATGCTTATGAATATCTTATGCATTGTTATTCATCAATGTGTACTTCATCTGTCTACCATACCATGTTTTTTACATTGAAGTGCTGTTCTAGTGCTCTGTTGTAATGCCATCTTAGTTTCCCAATCATACACGTGTATGTTGCCTTAGTCTTTTCTATACGTATTCCGCTAGGATAAAGTTTTACATTCAACTAGTGTTTTTTACTGTGTTGTCCTGTCGTATCCCTAGCTCTTACACCATACTCCCTCCGTCCGGATTACATGTTGCCGAAATGGATAAAAAGGGATGTATCTAGAACTGAAATATGCCTAGACCCAACCATTTTTTTCCGGATGGAGGGAATACATGTCAATATGTCATGCCTTTCTATTCTTCAGTACCTATTCCATCTCTCTGCTGTAGCATGTTTCATAATTGAAGCACCATTCTTCTATACAAGAAATGCAAGGGGAAAACAACTATGCTAGAATCTAAAGGGTTATAAACCAGGTCTTTGCAAAAGATCCAAACGGCAGGAGATAATAAACCAACTCCAGTTTTTATAGATACTACTCCAGCACAGAGAAACCCAACTCTTATTGGTAATAAGCAGATTCTAGTGGCCAAAGAACTAGTCCGCTCCAGTCCAGCAAATATATGTCAACTCCATTCTAAGAAGTGTGTGCGTATCCTTGCATCCTGAAATTTTATAGCATGCTGATCATATTTTCTATAGGTTTCTTACCCATCTCTCTTTTGGAAAGTAAGCTTAACATATAGAAGAATTTATGCGCTAGTATCATCTGTGAGGAAAGATTCTTGCAGGAATTCTATAAACTCCAATGCAGATGTAAGTACCCATTGTATATCACTACATTTTTACATCAGCATATATTTTGTTAATCGGCGTGAATCCTACCTTTATCTGATCTAAATTTAGTTGTAGCAAAATGTATGATTAAAGGCCACAATGTTGATTTTTGTAAGGAAAACTGCCTGGTAGTTTTGCATCCTGAGCTGCATGAGTGTACTATCTCGTATCAGTGGGTTTGATTACTTTGGTTCTGCAGTAGGTTTTTAGTGTTTTCTTACTATGTTGTCCTGTCGTATCCCTAGCTCTTACATCATACTCCCTCCGTCTGGATTATATGTCGCAGAAATGGATAAAACTGGATGTATCTAGAACTGAAATACGCCTAGACCCATCCATTTATTTTCGGCTGGAGGGAATACATGTCAATATGTCATGCCTTTCTATTGTTCAGTCCCTATTCCATCTCTGTTGTAGCATGTTTTATAGTTGGAGCGCCATTCTTCTATATAAGGCATGTAAGGGGAAGACGGCTATGTTAGAATCTGAAGGGTTACAATCCAGGTCTTCGCAAAAGATCCAAACGCCGGTAGATAATAAACTAACTCCATTTTTCGCAGATACTGCTCCAGCACAGAGAAACCCAACTCCCACTGATGATAAGCAAATTCCAGTGGCCAAAGAACTAGTCCGCTCCAGTCCAGCAAAATAATGTCAACTCCATTCTAAGAAGCGTGTGCATATCCTCACATCATGAAATTTTGTAGCATTCTGATCATCTTTTCTACATGTTTCTTACCCATCTCTCTTTTAGAAAATAAGGTTAAATGATAGAAGATTTCCTTCATTGGCATTGTATTCGAGGAAAATATCTTGCGGGAATTCTCTGTGCTCCAATGCTGATGTAAGTACCTGTTGTATATCACTATATTTTGTGAATCGGCGTGAATCCAACCACTGTCTGATCTAAAATTAGTTGTAGCAAAATGTTAAAGGCGCCAATGTTGATTTTTGTAAAGAAAACTGCCTGATAGTTTTGCATACCGAGTTGCATGAGTGTACTATCTCATATCATGCACATTACTGAATTGTAGTGCTACTCTGGTTGCCCATTCATTCATTGTGTCAATCTTGCTTTCATATTACCTTACCTGGCTGATGATAGCTATGCTATATTGTGTTCATTTGGTGTTGGCTAGTTGCCCAAACGTTCGTTGTGCTAATGTTGCTTTCTTATTATCTCACTTGGCCAATGATAGCAATGCTAGTGTCTTAATTTGTTGCAGGCTGCTGAAGATAAGAAGACAAACTATGAAAACAGCAAGGCAACCCCATCGTTTCTTTCCAATAAATATAGGCTAGGTAATATGCCAATAACTCATGATTAATCTGTTTGGTTCCCCTCCTAATTTATGTTATGATGCAGTGGTCGAGACACTCTCCCCTATCAATAATACAAGCCTGCCAAAATCGCCATATGAATCTGTTCAGTATCCTCTGTCTCAAATGCAATGGAAAAAATGTATGTTTGTGAACTAATTAATGGCTGAAGGAATGATGGAAATGGTGGAGGAATCAGAGGTGCAGAGTCGTGCGACACAACAACTGATCAATGTTTTCAGAGACAGTGTAGCAAAGCAGCAAGAACTTGCCCACATGCTTATGGGCGTCATCCATGCTGAGGTTGCAGATTGTGACGTTGTAGATCGTTAGGTTCCGTTCATTTATTTGCAATGGCATCAATATTTTATTGCCAAGTGGATGTAATTTCATGTAATATATGCTGGATGTGCAACGTTTTTCCCTGGATGCCGTACCTTTGCTTGATCGGTTTTGGTCCTGTGCATAATTGCTCGTAATGGGCTCAAATTATCCAATTTGACCTAAAGACATGTACGAACTTTAGTGGGCCCATTAAGTTAATGGGCCTCCACCAGGCCAAAAGTTAATGATCGGCCCTCTTAACTCCCTGGTCGTTAACAGGCTGACATCGAAGTGGGCAACAAGTGGGCCCAATTGATTTCACGGGCCGTTAACAGGCCGTTACTAAGTCCGGGCTACATATGGCCCAACTATACTGTGGGCCTTTAGCAGGCCGAAAGAGACAACAGGCTTGTACTGGACCATGAAGAGCATGGGCCGCTAAGAGGCCGAAAGTCAGGTGGTATTGTAAATGGCCCAACTGTGTTGTGGGCCTTTAGCAGGTCGAAAGAGAAACCGGGCTGGTATTGGACCATGAAGGGCATGGGCCGTTGAAAGGCCAAAACTTAGGTCCGACTACAAATGACCCAACTCATTTATGGTCCATTAACAGGCTGAAAGGCACACAGGGCCAGGAATTTGCCCAACACTTAAATGGGTCGCTAAAAGGCCAAAACTCAGGTCCGACTACAAATGGCCCAACAGATATATGGGCTGTCACCAGGCTGAAAGACACACCGGGCCGAAAATTGGCCCAACACTTAAACTGGTCGCTAAAAGGCCGAAACTCAGGTCCGACTACAAATGGCCCAACTGATTTATGGACAGTCAACATGCTAAAGGACACACCAGGCCGGAAATTAGCCCAATATTTAAATGGGTCGCTAAAAGGCCGAAAGATGTACATCATGAAAATTGGCCCATCCACTGAATGGGCCGTTAACAGGCTGAAATCTCATCGGGTCGATATTGAGCCCAAATATATAGCGGGCTATTAAAGGGCTCGAACTGACGATGGGTTCCAATGGTGTCAAATCTTTAACGGGTCGTTGACGGGCCGAATTGGCACATCTCGTATGGGTCGTGGGCTTAAATGGACCTGACACAAGTAGGCCTTATATGGGCGGGCCTGCTATTTTTTACTGGGCCGGCCATTTTCAGTGGAATGGGCCACTATTGGGCCGTGCCACGTGTCGACCTATCATAGGCGCCCCCTGTCCAATGAGTGGGTGACATCAGTCCTAATGGTGACGCAACACGTGTTTCCTCCGGCTAATGATGCTTTTACACGTGGAAAATCCCCATTGGTCAGGGCTGTTAACGGGTTATCGGATCCAAAACTAGAGTCGATAGCTTAACGGCATTCCGTTACGGTGGATGCCACGTGTCGGTCACCCGTGACGAAAGCACTTCTGTGACGCGCGATTTATCGTCATGGAAATGGACACTTCCGTGATGATAATTTTGGTAATGTCAAGGAACACTTCTACGATACCACAGGTATGACTATCTTGGTTCCGTCATAAAATTGTCATGGATGTACATGCATGACAGAAAACGTGACCTACTGTGACAAACACGTATCATCACGGAAGTGTATTTTTTTTGTAGTGGTGGCGGACGCGCCCCCTACCTCATGGGCCATCTGGCAGCCCCCCGATGCCCATCTTCTGGTATAAGGTGTCTTCCGCCCTAGAGAAAATCATAAGGAAGCTTTCGGGACGAAGCGTCACCATCTCGAGGCGGAACCAATCTAGGGCTGCGGCGGAGCTGTTCTGCTGAGGAACCATCCCTCCAGGAGGGGAATATCGTCACCATCGTCATCACCATCGATCCTCTCATCGGGAGGGGGTGAATATCCATCAACATCTTCACCAGGACCATCTCCTCTCAAACCCTAGTTGATCTGTTGTATTCAATCTTTGTCCCAAAATCTCATATTGGTACATGTGGGTTGCTAGTAGTGTTGATTACTCCTTGTAATTGATACTAGTTGGTTTATTCAGTGGAAGATCATACATTCAGATCCTTTATGCATATTAATACCACTCCGATTATGAACATGAACATGATTTTTGAGTAGTTATGTTTGTTCCTAAGGACATGGGAGAAGTCTTGCTATTAGTAGTCATGTGAATTTGGCATTCGTTTGATATTTTGATGAGATGTATATTGTCTTTCCTCTAGTGGTGTTATGTGAACATCGACTACATGACACTTCACCATTGTTTGGGCCTAGAGGAAGGAATTGGGAAGTAATAAGTAGATGATGGGTTGCTAGAGTGAGAGAAGCTTAAACCCTAGTTCATGTGTTGCTTCGTAAGGGGTTGATTTGGATCCATATGTTTCATGCTATGTTTAGATTTACCTTAATACTTCTTTTGTAGTTGCACATGCTTGCAATAGGGGTTAAACATAAGTGGGATGCTTGTCAAAGGAAGGGTAGTACCCAAGCACCGGTCCACCCACATATCAAATTATCAAAGTAACGAACGTGAATCATATGAGCGTGATGAAAACTAGCTTGACTATAATTCCCATATGTCCTTGGGAGCGCTTTCCTTTATATAAGAGTTGTCCAGGCTTGTCATTTGCGACAAAAAGGATTGGGCCATCTTGTTGCACCTTATTTAATTTTATTACTTGTTACTCTTTACAAATTACCTTATCACAAAACTATCTGTTACCGATAATTTCAGTGCTTGCAGAGAATACCTTACTGAAAACTGCCTATCATTTCCTTTTGCTCCTCGTTGGGTTTGACACTCTTACTTCTCGAAAGGACTACGATAGATACCATATAATTGTGGGTCATCAAGACTCTTTTCTGGCGCCGTTGCCGGGGAGTGAAGCGCCTTTGGTATGTGGAATTTGGTAAGGAAAATTTTATATAGTGTGCTGAAATTTACTGTCACTTGTTACTATGGAAAATAATCCTTTGAGGGGCTATTTCAGGGTATCTTCACCCCGACTAGTAGAGCTAAGAGTTTCTCCTCAACCATGTCCGAGGTTGTTATCAAGAAGAAGGTCTTCCCTTTATCTTTGAAGGGAAAGGCATTGACATGGTTTAGGCTATGCGATGATATGGGATCATGGAACTACAAACGATTGAAATTGGAATTTCATTAGAAGTTTTATCCTATGCATCTGGTTCATCGTGATCGTAATTATATGTATAATTTTTTGGCCGCGCGAAGGATAAAGCATCGCTCAAGCTTGGGGGAGGATTAAGTCAATGTTATATTCATGCCCCAATCATGAGCTCTCAAGAGAAATTATTATTCAAAAAAATTATGCTCGGCTTTCTCTCAATAATCGCGCCATGCTCAATACTTCTTGTACTGGTTCTTCTATGATGAAGACTATTGAATTCAATTGGGATTTATGGGAAAGAATTAAACGCAACTCTGAAGATTGGGATCTCGATGAAGGTAAGGAGTCAGGTATAACACCTAAGTTTGATTGTGTTAAATCTTTTATGGATATCGATGTTTTCCGTGAATTTAGCACTAAATATGGACTTGACTCTGAGATAGTAGCTTCTTTCTGTGAATTATTTGCTACTCATGTTGATCTCCCTAAGGAGAAGTGGTTTAAATATCATCCTCCCATTGAATTAAAAGTAGTTGAACCTATTAAAGTTGAAGAAAAGACTATCACTTGTAATATTGATCATGTTGTTCCTACCGCTTATATTGAGAAACCACCCTTTCCTGTTAGAATAAAGGATCATGCCAAAGCTTCAACTGTGGTTCGTAAGAGTTATACTAGAACACCTACACCCTCTGAGCAAATTAAAGTTGAACCTAGTATTGCTATGGTTAAGGATCTCTTCGTCGATAATATTGATGGGCATGTTATTTACTTCTGTAACGAAGCTACTAAAATTACTAGAACTGATACTAAAAATAAACATAGACCTATTGTAGGCATGACTGTTATTTCTATTAGAATAAGAGATCATTGCTATCATGTCTTGTGTGATATGGGTGCTAGTGCGAGTGCAATACCTCGTTCTTTATATGTAGAAATTATGCATGATATTGCACCTGCTGAGTTAGAAGGTATTGATGTTACTATTAAGCTTGCCAATAGAGATACTATTTCACCAATTGGGATTGTTAGAGATGTTAAAGTCTTGTGTGGGAAAGTTAAATATCTTACTGATTTTCTTGTTCTTGGTTCCCCACAAGATGACTTCTGTCCCATTATATTTGGTAGACCCTTCTTGAATACTGTTAATGCTAGGATAGACTGCGAAAAGGATATTGTTACTGTTGGGTTAGGGGATATGTCTCATGATTTTAATTTTGCTAAATTTCGTAGACAACCCCATGATAAAGAATTGCCTAGTAAGGATGAAATTATTGGTCTTGCTTCTATTGCCGTGCCTCCTAACGGTCCTTTAGAACAATATTTGCTAGACCATGAAAATGATATTTTATGAATGAGAGAAGGAAAATAGATGAAGTATTCTTTAAATGGAGACCTTTATTGAAACACAACTTGCCTATTAAAATTCTAGGGGATCCTCCTCGACCCAAGGGTGATCCCGTGTTTGAGCTCAAACCATTACCTGATACTCTTAAGTATGCTTATCCTGATGAAAAGAAGATATATCATGTTATTATTAGTGTTATCCTTTCAGAGCAAGAAGAAGAGAAATTATTGAAAACTTTGAAGAAGCACCGTGCTGCTATTGGATATACTCTTGATGATCTTAAGGGCATTAGTCCCACTCTATGCCAACACAAAATAAAATTGGAGAAATATGTTAATGTGGTTGTTGATCACCAACAACAGTTAAATCCTAAGATGAAAGAAGTGGTAAGGAAAGAAATACTAAAGCTCCTAGAGGCAGGTATAATTTATCCTATTGCTGATAGTTAGTGGGTAAGTCATGTCCGTTGTGTCCCTAAGAAGGGAGGTATTACTGTTGTTCCTAATGATAAATATCAGTTGATCCCACAAAGAATTATTACAGGCTATAGGATGGTAATTGATTTTTGCAAACTAAATAAAGCTACTAAAAAGGATCATTACCCTTTACCTTTTATTGATCAAGTGCTAGAAAGATTATCCAAACACACACATTTTTGCTTTCTAGATGGCTATTCTGGTTTCTCTCAAATACCTGTGTCAAAAGAGGATCAGGAAAAGACCACTTTTCCTTGCCCTTTCGGTACCTTTGCTTATAGATGTATGCCTTTTGGATTATGTAATGCACCTGCTACCTTTCAAACATGCATGATGGCAATATTCTCTAATTTTTGTGAAAAGATTGTTGAGGTTTTCATGGATGATTTTTCCTTTTATGGAACTTCTTTTGATGATTGCTTGAGCAACCTTGATCGAGTTCTGCAGAGATGTGAAGAAACTAATCTTGTCTAGAATTGGGAGAAGTGCCACTTTATGGTTAATGAAGGTATTGCCTTGGGGCATAAAATTTCTGAAAGAGGTATTGAAGTTGATAAAGCTAAAGTTGATGCTATTGAAAAGATGAGTGTCCCAAGGACATCAAAGGTATAAGAAGTTTCCTTGGTCATGCCGGTTTTAATAGGAGGTTCATTAAATACATCTCAAAAATTTCTAGGCCTCCGACTAATCTCTTACAAAAAGATGTTCCCTTTGTCTTTGATGATGATTGCGTAGAAGCATTTGAAATACTTAAGAAAGCCTTGATCACTGCACCTATTGTCCAGCCACCTGGTTGGAATTTACCCTTGAAATTATGTGTGATGCTAGCAATCATGTTGTAGTTGTTGTTCTAGGACAAAGAGTTGATAAAAATTAAATGTTATCCAATATGTTAGTAAAACTCTAGACAGTACCCAGAGAAATTATGCTACTACTAAAAAAGAATTTTTAGTAGTTGTATTTGCTGGTGATAAGTTCAGACCTCACATTGATGACTCTAAAGTAATTGTTCACACTGATCATGCTGCTATTAAATATCTTATGGAAAAGAAAGATGCTAAACCTAGACTTATTATATGGGTTCTCCTACTACAAGAATTTGATTTGCATATTATTGAAAGAAAGGGAGCTGCGAACCCCGTTGCGCACAACTTATCTAGGTTAGAGAATGTTCTTGATGACCCACTACCTACTGATGATAGCTTTCCTGATGAACAATTAGATGTCATAAATGCTTCTCGTACTGCTCCATGGTATGCTGATTATGCTAATTACATTGTTGCTAAATTTATACCACCTAGTTTCACATACCAGCAAAAGAAAAAGGTTCTCTATGATTTAAGACATTACTTTTGGGATGACCCACACCTTTATTAAAAAAGAGTAGATGGTGTTATTAGACATTGTGTACCTGAGCATGAACAGGAACATATCCTACGCAAGTGTCACTCTGAGGCTTACGGAGGACACCATGCTGGAGATAGAACTGCACATAAGCTATTGCAATCCGGATTTTATTGGCCTACTCTCTTCAAGGATGCCGGTAAGTTTGTCTTGTCTTGTGAGGAATGTCAAAGAATTGGTAATACTAGTAGAAGTCAAGAAATGCCTATGAACTATTCACTTGTTATTGAACCATTTGATATTTGGGGTTTTAATTATATGGGACAGTTTCCTTCCTCTAATGGGTATACACATATTTTAGTTGATGTTGATTACGTTACTACGTGGGTAGAAGCTATTCCAACTAGTAGTGCTGATCATAACACCTCTATTAAGATGCTTAAAGAAGTTATTTTTCTGAGGTTTGGAGTCCCTAGATATTTAATGACTGATGGTGGTTCACATTTTATTCATGGTTCTTTTCGTAAAATGCTTACTAAGTATGATGGTAATCATAGAATTGCATCCCCATACCACCCACAGTCTAGTGGTCAAGTGGAACTGAGTAATAGAGAGCTAAAATTAATTTTGCAAAAGACCGTTAATAGATCTAGAAAGAATTGGTCCAAGAAACTTGATGATGCATTATGGGCTTATAGAACTGCATATAAAAATCCTATGGGTATGTCTCATTATAAAATGGTTTATGGAAAAGCATGTCACTTACCTCTCGAACTAGAACATAAGGGATATTGGGCCATTAAAGAGCTCAATTATCATCTAAAACTTGCCGATGAAAAGAGGTTATTTGACATCAGCTCACTTGAAGTGTGGAGAACCCAGGCCTATGAGAATGCCAAACTGTCTAAAGAAAAAGTTAAAAGATGGCATAACAAAAGGATACGAAAACGTGAGTTTAATGTAGGTGACTATGTTTTACTATACAACTCTCATTTAAATTTTTTTGCAGGAAAACTCCTCTCTAAATGGGAAGGTCCTTACGTTATCGAGGAGGTCAATCGTTCCGGTGCCATAAAAATGAACAACTTCGAAGGCACAAATCCGAAGGTGGTGAACGGTCAAAGAATCAAACATTGTATCTCATGTAATCCCAAAAATGTTGAAACCAATGTTATTGAAACCGTAACCCCGGAGGAATACATAAGGCACACTTTCCAGAATGTTTCAGACCACGAAAAGGAATAGGTATGTGGTACGGTAGGTAAACCGACTCCAAAATAGTTCTAATAGCAAATTTTCTCTGTTTTGGAATATTCAAGAAAATAGGAAAATAAGAAGTAGTCCGAAAGGGACATGAGGCATCCACGAGGGTGGAGGGCGCGCCCTACCCCTCTAGGCGCGCCCTACCCCTCTGGGCGCTCCACCTGCTTCGTTGGCACCCCGCGTACCCTCCGGACTCCGTTTTCTTGCATTATACTTCTTTCAGTCGGTAAAAACTCATTATATAATCTCTCGAAGGTTTCGAGCTATTTTCTGCCAGAGTTTTTAGGGCCAGGCATCATGTTGTCCCCCTCCTCCCACAACGCGGGCGACGATACTTAGCTAATGAAGATAGAGCTGAAGTGAGAAGAACTTGAGGAGATCAACAAGGATGATGGGATCAAGAAGGCCACGGAGGATCAAGCGTCGGCAGCAGAATAAGACATCCTTCAACCTCATTACATTCTTCTTACCCCTACTAAAATTGAAGCTTTCAAGATGATTGAAATAGTTCGGGTGCAGAACAAGTATCTAACTCGTGAAAATATTCTGTTGCAAGAGCATATCACCGCACTCAAGGGCATTATTCGTGAGTTGGAGCATCTCCTACGCTCGATGTTGGACGACAAGCCTACATCATCAACAACTCCATCACCACCAAAGGAGAACTAAGTATCGGGTATAGGCACTCCCCTTGGCAATTGCCAAGCTTGGGGGAGGTGCCCCGGTATCGTATCACCATCACACCTCTATCTTTACCGTTTTTCTTAGTTTGATCCTTTTGATTATATCTTGATCTAGTAGAATAAAGTTTAGTATGATTTAGTTTTGAGCTTTGCTTTATGATCCTTCTATGTATCCGAGTCCGTGAGCTATATATAATAAATATTAGTTTTGAGTCAAGGGCTTGATTATCTTACTATGATCTTGAGGGAATAAAAGAAAGAATAAAATAAATAAAGAGATCATATTAATCTTATGGAGAGTAATGACTTCAGATATAAAGAGTATGATGAATAAAAGTTGTTGAGAGTTGACAAACATAGTTTTGGTCATCGTTGCAATTAATAGGAAGTAATAAAGGATGATATGTTCTCACATATAAATATACTATCTTGGACATCTTTTATGATTGTGAGCACTAATTAAAATATGACAAGCAAAAAGGTTGATGTTGGACAAGGAAGACAACGTAATGGGTTATGTTTTGTTATATCCGAAATAAATTATATTGTCATGGATCATCCAACAGGTTGAGCTAGTCT
>LR738711.1:402207044-402261215 GCA_902687465.1 Secale cereale | reverse complement strand
CCCCCCATGCTAGCCGAACTCCTTGCACCAAGTAGAGATACTACTTGTGCTTGCAAATATCCTTAAACCCAGTATTTCCATGAGAGTCCACCATATCTATCCACGGATTGAGTAAGATCCTTCTAGTAAGTTGTCATTGTTGCAAGCACTAAAAATTGCTCTCTAAATATGTATGACCTATTAGTGTGGAGAAAATAAGCTTTATACGATCTTCTGATTTGGAAGAAATAAAAGCGATGCACTGCATAATAAAGGTCCCTATCACAAGTGGCAATACAAAGTGATGTTCTTTTGCATTAAGATTTTATGCATCCAACCATAAATGCACATGACAACCTCTGCTTCCCTCTGCGAAGGGCCTATCTTTTATTCTTGTCTTATACCTTATACAAGAGTCATGGTGATCTTCTACTTTCCTTTTTACATTTTATCATTTGGCAAGCACATTGTGTTGGAAAGATCCTGACGTATATACCCAATTGGATGCAAGTTATCATAAACTATTATTGTTGATGTTACCCTTGAGGTAAAAGGTTGGGAGGCAACACTATAAGCCCCTATCTTTCTCTGTGTTCGATTAAAACTCCATACCCATAAGTATTGTGTGAGTGTTAGCAATTGTGAAAGACTAAATGATAGTTGAGTATGTGGACTTGCTGAAAAGCTCTTATATTGACTCTTTCCGATGTTATGATGAATTGCAATTGCTTCAATGACCAAGATGATAGTTTGTTAGTTTTCAATGAAGTTTCTGATTCATACTTGACACTGTGAATAGATTGTTACCTTAGCATAAGAAATCATATGACAATATATATATATATATGTTGTTGTTATAAGAATGATCATGATGCCCTCATGTCCATATTTTGTTTTATCGAGACCTCTATCTCTAAACATGTGGACATATTTTTCGATATCAGCTTCCGCTTGAGGACAAGCGAGGTCTAAGCTTGGGGGAGTTGATACGTCCATTTGGCATCATGCTTTTATATCGATATTTATTTCATTATGGGCTGTTATTACACATTATGTCACAATACTTATGCCTTTTCTCTCTTATTTTACAAGGTTTACATGAAGATGGAGAATGCCGGCAGCTGGAATTCTGGGCTGGAAAAGGAGCAAATATCACAGACCTATTCTGCACAACACCAAAAGTCCTAAAACTCCACGAAAGTCAGTTTTGGAATATATTAAAAATATTGGGTGAAGGAAGCACCAGAGGGGGGCCACCCACCGTCCACAAGGGTGGAGGGCGCGCCCTACCCCCCTGGGCGCGCCCCCTGCCTCGTGGGCCACTTGGCAGCCCCCTGATGCCCATCTTCTAGTATAAGGTGTCTTCCGCCCTGGAAAAAAACATAAGGAAGCGTTCGGGGCGAAGCGCCACCATCTCGAGGTGGAACCTTGGCGGAACGAATCTAGGGCTCCGGCGGAGCTATTTTGCCGGGGAAACATCCCTCCCGGAGGGGGAAATCGTCACCATCATCATCACCATCGATCCTCTCATTGGGAGGGCACAATCTCCATCAACCTCTTCACCAGCACCATCTCCTCTCAAACCCTAGTTCATCTCTTGTGTCCAATCCTTGTAGTTGATGCTAGTTGGTTTATTCGGTGGAAGATCATATGTTCAGATCCTTTATGCATATTAATACCCCTCTGATTATGAACATGAACATGATTTGTGAGTACTTACATTTGTTCCTGAGGACATGGGAGAAGTCTTGCTATAAGTAGTCATGTGAATTTGATATTCGCTCGATATTTTGATGAGATGTATGTTGTATTTCCTCTAGTGGTGTTATGTGAACGTCGACTACATGACACCTCACCATTGTTTGGGCCCAGAGGAAGGCATTGGGAAGTAATAAGTAGATGATGGGTTGCTAGAGTGACAGGAGTTTAAACCCTAGTTTATGCGTTGCTTCGTAAGGGGCTGATTTGGATCCATATGTTTCATGTTATGGTTAGGTTTACCTTAATACTTCTTATGTAGTTGCGCATGCTTGCAATAGGGGTTAATCATAAGTGGGATGCTTCTCCAAGGAAGGGCAGTACCCAAGCACCGGTCCACCCACATATCAAATTATCAAACTAACAAACGCGAATCATATTAGCGTGATGAAAACTAGCTTGACGATAATTCCCATGTGTCCTCGGGAGCGCTTTCCTTCATATAAGAGTTTGTCCAGGCAAGTCCTTTGCTACAAAATGGATTGGGCCATCTTGCTGCACCTTATTTAGTTTTATTACTTGTTACTTGTTATGAATTACCTTATCACAAAACTATTTGTTACCGATAATTTCAGTGCTTGCAGAGAATACCTTACTGAAAACTGCCTATCATTTCCTTCTGCTCCTCGTTGGGTTCGACATGTTTACTTGTAAAAAAGACTATGATAGATCACCTATACTTGTGGGTCATCAGATATCCTGTCGTTCCATGTTGCTGGTAGAAGAAAATAGAAGGCACAAAGAGGCAGTGATTACATATCGCCCACAAGGAGGACATGTTTCCTATCGGAGCCACGAGGCTTCTTTGAGAGAAGCTCCGGTTTGTAAGAGGCTTGTAATAAAACTTGCGCCACAATGGACGAAAAAATTTCCTCAACATATAAGTGCCATGCCGTGACACCATGCTAGGTTTCACGATTTTTGGCTTTGTTTTGGATTTGCGGGGATTTAAAAACCGAGATTCTTCTCACGAAATGTTTTCAAATAGCATACGGTTCACTCACGAAAGCCGATATTCAATGAAAACTTCGTGGAAACCATATTTTAAAGTTTCATAGAAATCTGAAAAAATGTGGCATGTTAAGAATGTGATGTTTTATTGCGACACAAAATTTCAAGATGAAAAACATTATGAGATGTGAGCTATGAAAAAGACAAATTCAGCCCTGAATAGTGACATTACTATTCGGCACTATTCAACACTAATTTTGTCTCTTTCATAGCTCACATATCGTAACGTGTTTCAACTTGAAATTTTGTGTGGCAATAAAACATCATCCTCTTAACATCCCACATTTTTTCATTTTTTTAAACTTCAAAACATCCTTTTCTCGTGGTTTTCATCGGTTTCCACCGAATGTTGGTTTTCGCATGGTATTCTTCACCCTGCTGCGCGCGCGATCTGAGTCGTGCGATATGATTGGCCAGAAACCAAACCCCATGGATCGTACGTGTGCACCGTTGGATGATGCCAAATCGAACGACAACCCTGAGCCCTTTCGACAACACCTGGAGAGCTTCCTTCACTACTTGGTTTTCAAAACAGGCTGCCGTTTCTCGCCACTCCTCTCATCGGTTTCCCGCCTCTTCTCCCATCCTTTTGTAGCTACCAGTGTCAGTGCTCATTGAAGGCTAGCGGCGACACACCGGCCATGTAAAATATCCCACACAGTTTCTAAAAGCACAGATGTGTGTGATAGGAGGGAGTAGGTCCCATAGGGTGACCAACGTGAATCACAACGCATGCGCAAGCGCGAGCAAAGGTGGAGGTACTGGCTCAACCGTGTGTGATGTAAGTGCGCTGTAAAATCACCATGACCACGCAAGCGCGAGCAAAGGGTGGAGGTACTGGCTTAACCGTGTGCGATGCAAGTGCGTTGTAAAACCACCACCTGTGCAAGCTAAGGGCGGGTAAGTTTATTGGAAATTAGGACGAACCATGTGCGATAGACCAGCTAGCTAGAAATATAAAAACAAAATACCCGCCTTGAGCGTTGCAAAAATCGGCGGTTCCACGCCACTTTTCCTTATTAACATACACACATATTGTTATTGGACCGTGCGCGATCTTGGGCACTCCGGCACTCCCGCCCCACATCAATTCCTTTACCCAAGTTTTAGTAGCCGTCGTACTTCAACCGTCGCCCGCACTCCTCCAGCACTGACCATATAGTAAAATTGCAGTAGCCGAGGCATTTGAACCGTCGTCCTCCCTCGTCCACCACCATCTCCACCCACCATTACTAAAATTTTAAGTAGCCACGGCGTATCCTCAAACACCAACCCCCTCTCCACAATCCCCCTCCCGCCCCCTCCCCCCTCGAACCCTAGCTACCGCCAACCCCTGTCGGTCTGCCCGTTCCTTCTAGCTTAGATAATAAAGTTCAGGTTACCCAGTGATTCCTATACCGTCGCCCCACTCCTCTAAAGTTTTAGATGAGGCATGCGGTGTCCCTCCCCGCTAGATCCACATCCCCTACTCTAGAAAGTCGCAGCCTAAGCTCGACCACGTATCCCGAGGAGCTCGACGAGCGTTCGTCCAAGAAGAGGTTTATCACGGCCTCTTCGGCATACCTGGCAAGGTGCCCGCTGTTCGCCCCAACCTAGTCGATCCCGGAGCAACACGTCGCCGCAGAAGCCGGCGAAGACATTGACTACGTTGCCATAACAAAGGCTTCATGTCAGCGGGCTAGCGTATTACTGTACCTCGGGAAAGCTGCTTATGACATCAAGCTCGTCCACAGCAATGGCTTCGCACGGGCCATGTCACAGGTTAAGTGGTCCATCCCCAACCCCTCTGATTCAACCACTGTCTATCTCTTGGACGACCCTGCTGCTGATCTCCTCTGCCAAGCGGTCAAGGATTTGCGAGCTTTATACGCCATCGAGCCCATTTTGTCATTTCGGAAGGACACGTTCTACGGCGGCGGCTTGGGATCTTCAATTTCCAAGTTAGATCTCATCGACCACGACCACGACCACGAGGAGGGCACCCACGAAGGTTCTTCCAAGGTGAAATAGCCCATCTATGACATCAGAGAGCGCACCATGGGTCTGTGCTCTTCCAACTGGAAGGATCCCGTCCATGAAATGTGAGGCAACATTCTATCAGCTTTAATTATGCCGTGTTTAATTATTTCAGTTATGCAAAAATGTATTGTTCAATAGGGCTATGTGATGTTTAAGTTTGAATTGTCCACTTCAGTTTCACGAATGGCTATATTTGGTTGTTTATAGTGAGTAGATGCCTTGTTTATCTGTATTTGGTTGTTAGGTTGGTTGGGGTGAGCATTTTTTTAGTTATCGAGCAGATGTCTTGTTTATATGTATTTGGTTCTTAGTTTGGTTGCAGTGACCATTTGTCCAGTTATCAGGCAGATGCCTTGTTTATCTGTATTTGGTTGTTAGGTTGCTTTTTTAGCATTTGTCTAGTTATCAAGCAGATGCCTTGTTAATCTATATTTGGTTGTTAGGTTGCTTTTTTTAGCATTTGTCCAGTTATCAAGCAGATGCCTTGTTTATCTTTATCTGCTTGTTAGGTTGGTTGCAGTAAGCATTTTCCCAGTTTTCAAACATATGCCCTGTTTATCTGTATTTGCTTGTTAGGTTGGTTGTAGTGAGACTCTGTCCAGTTTTCAATTGCTATATTTGGTTGTTATACCGTTCATTTATGCCTTGTTTATTTCAGCCATTCACAATGTGTTGTTCATTATGTGCAAGTCGAAACTGTGTCAATCGACTATATCAATACCAGTTTTAACGGCTATATTTGGTACCAGTTATTCCTGGTGTAGTTAACACATGCCCTTTATATCAGTTTACACATTTATCCAGTGTGATGTTTAAGCATTACCTACGTTCTATTCATTTCATCTATACCGGTTTGAATTGCAATATTTGATGGTTGTTATGCCCGCTGTTGGTAACATTGCCTTCCATTTTATATCTGATTTAACAACATGGTGAAACCAACACATTCAAACTATCATTTGGATATGATGTTGTTTACCTTTACTATATTTGTTTAATGTTAAGGTTGTTGAACTTATCATGCCTTTCCACTACTTATGCAGGACAACAATGGGAGTGGCCACCATTTTCCGCCGAGGTTAGCTTCATCCCTCGGCTTGTACTCCCCCCGTTGTTCCATAATGTAGTGCATATAGATCCAGGCTTGGAAACTTGTTAGCTTCTAATATTGACTTGTTGCTTGTAGGTACATATGCCCTTGGCAAGGATCCATGCATCGACCCTTTTTGCGTATGGGGCAATGATATATTCATGAACAAGCGTCAAGTGAGGAAACTGATAAGGATTATTAGCAAAAAGATACGAATGGTGGCAAGCAACTTATTTGTTTATGCTCTATCGAACACAACAGTGATTTGTCGGAGGGTAACTACAAACTCTATTGCCTTCTCTTTTTACTGCCCATAATGAGTTGTTAGACAACAATGTCTGAATCTTTTTCGTTCCCAGTGGTTCCCGAAGCAGTTCACTCAAGAGTACCTTGAAAAGTACATGATTGGTGGACATGCAATGAAGGTTAAAGTATTTCATCCAGACTACAATGAGCATCGAGAAGTCGTAATGAAGACAATGAAGGATGGACGGGCAGCCGTCACAAGGGGTTGGCCTAGAGTCGTGCACGCATTACGCATGGAGGGCACAATATGGGCATTCCGCTTCACCTTCTCCAGCAACCAGAATGTCTTTCGCCCCTCTCTTTACAATCTTTAGTACAACTGTGGTTCATCATTCTTTACTTGCTTCTTCTGTAGTTCTTCAGTGTATGTACCTGCGCATTGAATTATGCATTCATGGTTGAACCTATATTTTTAATAAACATGGTTGGATATGAAATAAGTGATTGCCTACTTACAAATTCAGAACATGTGATTTTTAAATTACGGATTAATTAGGGATTACACTACACACGGTTTGTGAAAGAGAAATGTCTGCGATCGACGTGGAGATCAGAAACGTTTGTAGGATTCACTACATGTGCGATCAATCTCCACTGCACACACGACATCCTCATAAAAACTGTGTGTGATGGACAGCCTTTGCCAAACGTTTCTTATATGCACCGTGTGTGATGCATTCAATAACGCAAATGATAAAATTGTTAATATCGTGTGCAATGGCAACGCTATCACAAACTTTTTAACAGGGAAAATTTGTGTGAAGTACCTGTGAATGGAAATGTTTTCCTTGGAGCGACTGTGTGGGATGTACATACGAACGAAAACATTTAGTGGGACTGTATGTGTGGGATGTACTTACGACCGGAAACAATTTCTCCTGTATAATTGTTTTTTAGCTCTACTGTACGTATTTCCGTATTTGAGTGCTCGCCGATCGCACACGACCTCATCTTGTCGAGCGTGTGTGCCAGGAGGGCATATCCCGGACGGTTTCTGGGTCGTGTGTGAAGGACTCCCTATCGCCCACTGTCGGTACGAAACGACACCTATGGGATCACTGGAATCCCTTCTACGGTTGGCGGGCGCAAGGTTGTGCAAAGAGCGGGTCTAGGAGTTAGCACAAAGATCGTTTACCCAGGTTCGGGCTGCGAAAATGCGTAATACCCTAGTCCTACTTTAGTGTATATTCGAGTGTTCTTGAGTTCTTGAACTAGCTACGGTGCATGCCTAGCTCTCCAGGGTCCGAATCCTTCTCCAGTATGCCGCGGGCCTCTTTTTATAGTCCAAAGGTGCTGCCATAGTGGCACACGGGAGGTGGAAAGGTGTACACTGCATAGGGTTATCCCATGCCATCACGGGACAAGATGCATTAAATGCGCTGCTTAGGTGTCTATTTGCTTTATCGGGGATGGAAAAGAAGCCCATCCCGTCCGTGGCCGCTCCATCTGGTTGCGATGCGCGTCCAAGCCAGCGGGGTAGGTAGCTGAGGTGGCGTGGTGGTAGGGTCTTCACGAAGATCTGCATGCCACCACGCAGGTGCTTGACTAGTTGGACCAGGGACCACGTACCGCCACGTGGGTACCTGCCTGGGCTAGTGGGTTAGCCGCTGAGCTGGGGCGACGACGGGGCGGCAAGCGCTTGCCTCAGTCCTGTGTCTGTTCCTGGCAAGGGTCTTGCCGAGGCATCCGTGAGCTTCCTCGGCAAGAGGCTTGCCGGGGCTTCTGGGTGTCTTTGCCGAGGAGTCTTGTCGGGGCCTCGTGGCCATCCTCGGCAAGGAGCCTCGCCAATGCCTTGTCGTCTGGTTCTCATCTCGTGAGCCATAGACCTTTGTCTTCACAAAGATCTGCATGCCATCACGTGGGCGCTTCCCGAGCCTTGGTTCCAATGTTGTTGATGATGTTGGAGTTCCTAGGCTCAGGGGAGGCTGCAACAGAGGCGTTTGGGTGAGCTACCCTGGCAAGGGTTCTTGCCGGGGGCGCGTAGGCTGTCCCGGTAAGAGTCCTTGTCAAGGTAGAGCCAGTATCCTTGCTTGGTCTTCTTGTGCCATCGTCTTGGCATTGTTCTGGTAACTTTGTGTCTCCGGCTTCCCTCCTCTTCTTTGTTTTGTTTAGTGACAGGCGTGGCTCTGACTGCCCATGCACAAGTAAGGGGTATAAAAGAGTGCCCCTACTTTTGTACATCGACAGGAGCCCCCGGGCCTGGGCCATTCATAAGCGCAACGCGTTGTTGGGCTAGGCCTAGAATGGTGCGTGGGTAGTAGGGTTGGATTCTTTTTACCGCAGGAACTCCCCCGGTGGTTGCGCTTCCCCACGACCTGCCCTGACATGGGGGTCGTGCGTGGGGCGGTTGCTACACGTTGGTGTCATGTCTTAGTAAATGGTAAAGGGGGCGGCCCGCGCCTTCCCCGTAAAAAGGGAGAAACCGTAGGCACGCCGCTCATTTACCTCGTACGCTCCTCCAATCTCAGGTTCGCCGTTCCTCTGCTTCTTCTCCAAGCGAAAGCCAAGGCTCTCACCTCGGCTCATCGCCGCCGTGCTTCCCTTTGCCCCCGATTCCTCTCTTTCTTCCACAGCCGCAATGGAACCCAAGTCCAGCAAGGGCAAGGCAGCGGTCGAGGACGCGGGGGAGAAGGAGCTACCGGAGAGTGAGTTGGCGGTGCTTTGGATGAAGCACGCCTACTTCCCTCTGATTGTCGACGTGGTCCATCTCAGGGACTACATCAAGCACTCGTGGGGGTGCCAGACGACGAGGCATCCAGCCACGCGCGTCATCCCTGCTCAATTCGCAGAGGCCGGCCCGAATCGGTATACCTTCTTCGTCGATTACTTCTATTGTGGCCTCTGTCGCCCTTTCTCCGATTTCTTCAATGATATCATGCATACCTCCAGCTTCCATCTTCTCGATTTCACGCCGAACGTCGTGGCATGCATGTCTTTCTTCGCCCACCTCCGCGAGAGTTTCGCCGGGGTGGTTCCCAGCACGGCACTCTTCCGCAACTACTTCTTCCCCCGCATCCAGGGGGACGCCATCTCCGGCTGCGTCACCTGGATTCCACGGGCCCAGGAGAAGGGCACATATCCGGACGGTGCGCATAAGGACAGGTGGGGTGAGGGGAGGAGCCGGTGGCTGTGGATTAAGGAGGACGACCCACCAGAATTTTGCCGAGTTCGTCAGAGCCCGCCGGTCCGACGCAAGGACTGGAGGTATATGGACGCCAACAACAAGAAGCTCTCGATCGCCACCGCCAGGATCCACCTCCTTGCTAAGGCTGGGCTCACCCTCAAGATGATTGGGGCCGATTTCATCCGCTGTCGAATCACGCTGCTGCACAACAAAGGGAGGTCGGCTTGGCTTTTCCAGAATGTGGCCGACGTCATGAGGCTCCACCCCGGTCTGAAGCACAACTTCACGATGATGAGCACGCTCATCTCTGCCAGAGGCTCTTCTTGCTCAACGTGGACCGCGATGGCAGGGCCGAGAGGACCGGCAAGGCCGCGAAGATAGGCAAGGCCATCAAGGGGCCCTTGTTTGGGTTGCCGGCGGGAGTGGTCCCGCTAAGGAACAACCTTTGCCAGTCCGCCATCATCGCCATGATGCCGGATTTCAACTCGCACGGCCTTGATCCGGCCTGGGTCGAGCCGCCGGCGGATCAGGTGCAGGAGTTCTTCGACACTTTGTCGGAGAGACGTGTCCGGGAAGAGCCGGTACCCGTCCACGACACCACCCAGGCGGAACTAGATTACATTGTCGCCAGGGCGGTAGAGGCGGCACTTGTCCTGGAGGCCGGCAGCGCCGGCCACATGGAGGACGAGGCTAATGTGGCCACCGAGGAGGAGGATCTCACCGGGTGGGTGAAGTCCATCGGGGAGGCTAGCCGCTCTGGCGCCAATGCTGACGCTCCCCTTGTCAAGGACTTGGTCGAGGAGTCGACCGATGAGGAGGCCGAGGCCGCCAACCCTCCCGCCATGGGGAGGAGGCACGTCCTTCGGCGGGCCGGCTCGGGCGAGCCGGTCTGGCGCAGGCGAGCCGGCCTGTCCCAGCAGCATCGTGCGATGACAGTAGCCCCAGGAGCAGCTCATGCGTGAGACGAGGTTGATTGTGCCCGCGGTGGAGAGGAAGGCGGGGAAAACCGCGGTGGCGAAGAGTACGACAGATGCCTCCTCTTCGTCCAGGCGTGGCCGGACCCCATCTCCTTCTCCTCCTCCCGTAGACATCATCATGGACGTCGACTTTGATCTTGGGTCTCTTAGCCCAAGGAGGAAGAAGAGGAAGCCACAGGAGGAGGAGGATACGGAGGACGGGTATGAATTTCGCCCCTCACATTATCTTCTAACTTTATTTCTACATTATCTCTCTTTAATATGATGTTGTCTCCGTAGGGATATGGAGACGCTGGCCCGGAGTGCGGCGAAGAGGGCCAGGGCATCGTCCGCCGATAAGCCCCCGTCGGGTACCTCAGGCATGACACTGGTGGTGGAGAGTAGCCCAGACAAGATCCCCCGGCATAAGTCCACTATTTACTCTTCCATGGACGAACACCGGGGCGTGAATTCTCGATGCTGACCTTCTCGGGTTCGTAGGTTTGGAGCGGCAGCAGGAGGGCCCGCAGGGGGCCACCCCTAACATGCCGCCCCCCTCTACTACACCGCCTGAGGGGCGTCTGCGCAAGTGCACCGACCACTGAGCCCGCGCCCATGGAGGAGGAGGAGAGGAACTTGAGCGCCGGTGACTCTTCCCCGACAACGATCGCTGGCAAGGAGAGCTCCACTCCTTCCCAGCCCAGTATGGATGATTTTCCCTAGTTCTCTCCAAGTTGAGCTTTGACTTTGGTCATTGCCTCACTTTTTCTCTTGACTCATAGACCCTCCCTTGATGGACCGGGTAGATGTCGAGCCCACCATCGAGGAGGTTGCCAAGGACGCTGAGGCCAAGGCTGACAGGATAGCCGCCGAGGAGGCCACCAAGGCCACTGCTGAGGAGACAGCCAACGTGCATGTCGGAGGGAACGGCGAAGCCAGCGCCGAGGAGGCCAGCAAGGGGCCCGCCGGGCGGACCGGCGAGGCTGCTGCCGAGGAGGCCGGCAAGGCTGCTGCCGAGGAGGCCGGCAAGGCTGCTGCTGACGACTAGCCTTCCTCCTCCGCCGCCCCTAGCTCGTGCCGTTACTTGAAGGTGAGTGACGACTTGTTCGTCCACCTCCCAGGGATGGCAAGCAGCAGGGCGCTAACTGAGGGGGAGGTGTTCGACGACGAGGCGTTCGCCGCCGCTGGGCTTGAGGTCGTTGATGAGCCGACCGCCGGCGGCGATGGTTCTCGTGAGGAGCAGCTCCTTCGGGCCATGGGCGCCAGCTTCCAGAAGCTCCAAGCGATTTACCGCGCCACCTGGACAATGCAAAGTCCAGGTCGACAGTGGTGGACAAGGTGGAGGATGACTTCCAGGAGCTTGTTTCCCAGATGAAAGTCTGGTTTGCCAAGGCCCAGAGTGAGTTGAGGGCTTCCCAGGATCAGCTGGACAAGCGCGTCCGAGATCTCATGCTGGCGCAGTCCGATCTCGAGAAGGCCCAGGAGGAGGCCAAGGAGCTAGCCGCCAATGATCTGGCCGCCCACAACCAGCGCAAAGCTCAACTGGACTCTGAGGAGGAAGATCTCGTCGCCCGTGAGCAGGCACTCGCCGCTACACTCCGCGGTAAGGATGAGGAGGTCGACAAGCTCGCCACACGGCGGACCTAGGAGCTGGAACATAGGCACATTGAGGCTCTCAATGCTCAGGCTCGGGTCCACGCTGGAAAGGTAAAGGAGCTAGAGGTGGAGCAGGATGGCCTGAACGAGCGGGAACTGGGGCTGACCAAGGAGAGGGACACGATCCACGCCACTTTGATGGAGGCGCAAGCTGAGGTTCTCCGCAAGGCCGAGCAGCTCTCCACGGCCTAGAATTCCATCAAAGATTGAAGCTGGAATTGGAGGGCCTAAAGGGGATGCTTTCGGAGGCCAAGGCTCGGGAGGAGACTCTAAACAGGGACCTGGATGAGGAGAAACGGCTGCAGAAGGATGACGCCGCTGGCTACGCTGATTACGTGAAGGGCGAGAACCTCTGGATCAGCCGCCTCGTCGCTGTCGCAGAGAAACTCACTGCGCAGCTGGCCGCCATGGGCATGCCAAACTTCAGGTTTTCTCGGGATGTGAACCTCTCCATCCATGCCAGCCTGACCGGATTCTTCGAGTGCATCCTTGACGCCTTGGAAAAGCTCTGCTCCGACCGAGCGGCTTATCTCGCTGACGAGTCCCGGAGGCTCTGCCGGGGTGCCTTGACCAAGGTCCTCACAAAGGTTGCCTACTGGAACCCTGACCTCGACTTCGACGCCGCACTGAATAGCTTGCCGGATGATGTAGATCTCACGGTTCTCAAGGAGAATATCAAGCCAATCTTCACTCGCGTCGACGGAATCCAGAGGGTAGAAGGCCAGCGTCGAGATTAGGAACCCAATTTTTTGTTGCTGGTGTAGGTTCACAACCAAGACAAGTGTTATCTTTAGTTAGAACCGCAACAACAATTGATGTAATATAACTCTGCAGTATTTTCTAGCGATGCATGCTATTTTCCTGTTTAATTCCTCTCTGTATGTCTACCCTATGATTAATTGGATAGGCTTGCAGGTGCGTAAAACCAGGCTTCGGTGCTCTGAGGACGGGTCCCCAATAGCCTGCGAGGTGTGCTTGCTGTCAGGAAAACCACCTTACCGCTCTCAGCGCGGCCGTTTGAACTGTTGAGCAGACTCGAAACAGGACAAAGGCGTTTCCAGCAACGGAAAGGCTACCCTGCCGTTCTCGACGCGGCCGCTCGAACTTTTGAGCGGACTCGAAACAGGACGAGGGCTTTGCCAATAGTGGAAGGGCCCCACTCCTTACAGGTTTATCATACAGAGAGCAGGATCTCCGAGCAGAATAACCTTATGTAAAAAGGAATTACTGAAAGTTTTGCATGACTTATCTTTTCTGTGGTTGCGTGGGCGTCCACTGCATTTGCTGATGATGCCCCGCACTTGGTCATTCCCTTCCTTGAAAATCATGGCCATGTAGAACTGCTACACTAACTGCTAGACCGGATTTTTCACAACTGCGTCCCCTACCTGGCCCGCGAAGGATGTCGATACGAAAAGATACCTGTGGGATCACTGGAATCCCTTCTACGGTTGGCGACCGCGAGGTTGTTTAAAGAGCGGGTCTAGGAGTCAGCACAAAGATCGTTTACCCAGGTTCGGCCCACGAGAATGCGTAATACCCTAGTCCTTCTTTGGTGTATATTCGAGTGTTCTTGAGTTCTTGAACTAGCTACGGTGCATGCCTAGCTCTCCAGGGTCCGAATCCTTCTCTAGTATGTTGCGGGCCTCTTTTTATAGTCCTAAGGGGCTGCCACAGTGGCACACAGGAGGTGGAAAGGTGTACAATGCATAGGCTTATCCCATGCCATTACGAGACAAGATGCATTAAATGCGCTGCTTAGGTGTCTATTTGCTTTATTGTTGATGGAAAAGAAGCTCATCCCGTCCGTGGCCGCTCCGTCTGGTCGCGACGCGTGTCCAGGCTAACGGGGCATACAGCTGAGGTGGCGTGGTGGTAGGGTCTTCACGAAGTTCTGCATCCACCATGCATGTGCTTGACTAGTTGGACCAGGGACCACGTACCGCCACGTGGGTACCTGCCTGTGATAGTGGGTCAGCCGCTGAGCTGGGGCGACGACGGGGCGGCAAGGGCTGGCCGCGGTCCTGTGTCTGTTCCCGCCAAGGGTCTTGCCGGGGCCTCCGTGAGCTTCCTCGGCAAGAGGCTTGCCGGGGCTTTGGGGTGTCTTTGGCGAGGAGTCTGGTAGGGGGCTCGTGGGCATCCTCGGCAAGGAGCCTCGCCAATGCCTTGTCGACTGGTTCTCATCTCGTGAGCCATAGACCTTTGTCTTGACAAAGTGTGGATGCCATCACGTGGACGCTTCCCGAGCCTTGGTTCCAATGTTGTTGAAGATGTTGGAGTTCCTAGGCTCAAGGGAGGCTGCGACGGAGGCGTTTGGTTGAGCTTCCCCGACAAGGGTTCTTGCTGGGGGCGCGTAGGCCGTCCTGGCAAGAGTCCTTGTTGAGGGAGAGCCTGTCTCCTGGCTTGGTCTTCTCGTGCCACCGTCTTGGCATTGTTCTAGTAACTTTGTGTCTCTGGCTTCCCTCCTCTGCTTTGTTATGTTTGGTCTCAAGCGTGGCTCTGACTGCCCGTGCACAAGTAAGGGGTATGAAAGAGCGCCCCTACTTTTGTACACCGACACCCACACTCACTACGAGATGGTTCCAAATGCCATCGGGGAAAGGGGTTTAAAACCGTTTGTATAGCACCGACGCGTACTAGTGACACTCTTCCAAAATAGTGGGATTATAATTAAGGGCCAGTTCTTTTGTTGGCTTCTAGAATAAGCTGAAATAAGATGCCCCCTACCCATCTTATTCTAGAAGCCCAAACCAATTTTTTCCAGAAACCTAATAGTTAAGACTTCACTAGTAGGTTTCTAAAAGAAAAAGTTAACTTGGCTTCTAAATAAGTTGGGTTGGGGACAACTTATTCTGGAAGCCCAAAAAGCAAGCAAAAGAACTAGCCCTAACCAAAGACATGACCTTTAAAAACCCACTTTCATCAAAAAATTCATAAGATTGAACATTCTCCAAATATGTGGGATCTAAGTTCACACTCTTCCAAACCCACTTTCAAAATTATTGCAAACATTCTTATCAATCTCATATTCATCATGGGGCTTAAATAAATTTTCAAGAGCATAAGAAGAATCACCCCAATCCTGATCATTGTAACAAGTAGTGGCATAGCAAAATTAGCATCCCCAAGCTTAGGGTTTTGCATATCATTAACACAATTGACATTAATTGAATTTATAATAACATTTGTGCAATCATGCTTTTGATTCATGGAACTATCCAGTATGGGTGCAATAGCAATAATCTCATGTTTAACATAAGGAACTATAGCAAATTCATCTCCATAAATATTGGCATCATGGCCATATGAATAGCAAGCATCATGTTCAACAAGGGATATTTCAACCAAATCATCGCAATCATAATTATCTATAGATTCATGCATGTCATTATTTTCTTCCAAAGCAATGTTCATTCTCTCAATAAATTCCTTAACATAGGCATTGCGAGCATAGTTTTCATAGCAATATTTAAGTATGTCAGAATTTTCAGATTTGTTGAGAGTAATATCATACTTTTCTATCAAAGAAGCAAATTCATGAGCACCCTTAAAAGCACCAAATTCTTCAATTTGTTCGATATCATAGTAACTATAAACACCCTTTTCATAAGAAATAAGATTTCATTATCATTAAACTCACATAGGTAGGGAAGGTGTTTTTTAGGGTTCTTAGAGCAACAAGAAAAATCATAAATGTCACAAAGATTCCAAGTATAACAAAACAAATAATTTATTTGATTCCATAAGAGTCTCCCTTTTTCAGACAAACGGTGACGCACAAAATGAGCACGCTCATTTAAAGATTTTCCCTCAACTAAACTAGTTGGGGTTTCAGCACGAGCACAAACGGATCAAAGATGATCCAGGTAGAAAACTTTGAGGTGATCCATATTAATATATTTTTAGCAAGCAAAGATGCAAGCAAAATAGAAGGCACATGGCAACACAAGAAAAGATAGCAAACAAAAAAGCAAACGGAAGAAGGGTGAATAAAAGGAAAATATTTTCGAAAATTGTTTTAGAAGTGGGGAGAGGAAAACGAGAGGCAAATAATGTAAATGCAAGAGATCAGAGTTTTATGAAGGGTACTTAGTATGTCTTGTTTTGACGTAGATATCAATGGCACCAGAAATTGGCGAGTTGACACGAGACAAATCTTGACTCTTGACTTGGCGAAAATCTCCCCAGCAACAGCGCCATAAATTCTTCCTGCTACCTCTTGAGCTCGCGTTGGTTTTTCCCCTGAAGAGGAAAGGGTGATGCAGCAAAGTAGAGTAAGTATTTTCCTCAGTTTGAGAACCAAGGTATCAATCCAGTAGGAGACAACGCGCAAGTCGCCAAATACCTGCACAAACAATCAACAACTTGCACCGAACGCGATAAAGGGGTTGTCAATTCCTTCATAGTTACTTGCAAAAGTGAGATCTAATGAGATAGATAAACGGTAAAGTAAATATTTTTGGTGTTTTTGGTTTATAGATTGGAAACTAAAAGGTTGCTAAAAAGTGTAAATAGGAAACTAATATGGTAGATCAGAAACTTATACGATGGAAAATAGACCTGGGGACCATAGGTTTTAGCAGAGGCTTCTCTCAAGATAGAAAATATTACGGTAGGTGAATAAATTACTGCCAAGCAATTGATGGAAGAGTGCATTATTATGACGATATCTAAGGCAATGATCATGAATATAAGCTTCACGTACGTGTCAAGTAGACCGATTCCTGCCTGCATCTACTACTATTACTCCACACATCGACCGACTCCTGCCTGCATCTAGAGTATTAAGTTCATGAAGAACATAGTTAAGCTTTAAGTAAGATGACATGATGTAGCGGAATTAACTCAAGCAATATGGTGAAAACCCCATCTTGTTATCCTCGATGGCAACAATAAAATATGTGTCTCGTCCCCTTCTGTCATAGGGTGAAAGCACCGCAAGATTGAACCCGAGGCAAAGCACTTCTCCCATTGCAAGAAAAACCAATCTAGTTGGCCAAACCAAATCGATAGTTCAAAGAGAATTACTAAGATATTAAATAATGCGTATAATATTTCATAGAAGATTCAAATAATATTCATAAATAAGCTGATCACAAATCCACAATTCATTGGATCTTGGCAAACACACCACAAAAGAAGATTACATCGGATAGATCTCCAAGAACATTAAGGAGAACATGGTATTGAGAATCAAAGAGAGAGAAGAAGACATCTAGCTACTAGCTATGGACCCGTAGGTTAGTGGTAAACTACTCACGCTTCATCGGAACGCCAATAGGGTTTATGTAGATGCCCTCCGTGCTCGAATCCCCCTCGGGCAGAGTACCGGAAAAGTCTTCCAGATGGGATCTTGCAGATTCAGAAGGTTGCAGCGGTGGAAAAGTGGTTTTGATGCCTCCACTAGGGTTTCTGGAATATATGTGAATATATAGGCAGAAGAAATAGGTCGGTGGAGTCACGAGGGGCCCACAAGGGTGGGGGGCGCGCCTTACCCCTTGTGGCCACCTCATGGCTCTTCTGACTAGGTTCTTAAGCTTCTGGGTGTCTTTGGTTCCAAGAAAAATCATCGTGAAGGTTTCGTTCCGTTTGGACTCCGTTTGATATTCCTTTTCTGTGAGACTCAAAAACAAGGAAAAAACAGAAATTGGCACTGGGCTCTTGGTTAATAGGTTAGTGCAAAAAATAATATAAAATAGCACAATAATGCATATAAAACATCCAAAATAGATAATATAATAGCATGGAACAATAAAAAATTATAGATACGTTGGAGACGTAGCACGCTTCCCGTGGCCGGATGTGATATCGCGCAAGGCTCACCTCCCCCTACTACTCCCTCCACTAGCTCATGAACCACAAGTGTAGGGGATCTATCTTAGTCCTTTCAATAAGTAACCCAACGAGGAGCGGAAGGAAATGACAATCTGTTTTTAGCAAGGTTTTCTCGTAAAGCACTGAAATTATGGATAACAGATAGTTGTGTGATAGTATAATTTGTAACAGGTAACAAGTAACAAAAGTAAACAAGGTGCAGCAAGGTGACCCAATCCTTTTTGTAGCAAAGGATAAGTCTGGACATACTCTTATATATAGCAAAGTGCTCCCGAGGACACATGGGAATTACAGTCAAGCTAGTTTTCATCATCTTCTTATGATTCGTATTCGGTACTTTGATAATTTGATAATTTGATATGTGGGTGGACCGGTGCTTGGGTTCTCTCCTTCCTTGGACAAGCCTCCCACTTATGATTAACCACTCTCGCAAGCATCCGCAACTACGAAGGAAGTATTAAGATAAATCTAACCATATCATAAAACATAGGGATCCAAATCAACCCCTTACGAAGCAACACCTAAACTAGGATTTAAACTTGTGTCACTATAGCAACACATCATCTACTTATTACTTCCCAATGCCTTCCCCTAGGCACAAATAATGGTGAAGTGTCATGTAGTCGACGTTCACATAACAACACTAGAGGAAAGACAACAGACATCTCATCAAAATATCGAACGAATACAAAATTCACATGATTACTTATAAAAAGACTTCTCCCATGTCCCAAGGAAGAAAAGTAACTACTCACAAAGCATGTTCATGTTCATGATCATAGGGGTATTCAATAGCATTAATGATCTGAACATATGATCTTCCACCGAATAAACCAACTAGCATCAACTACAAGGAGTAATCAACACTACTAGCAACCCAAAGGTACCAATCTGAGGTTTTGAGACAAAGATTGGATACAAGAGATGAACTAGGGTTTGAGAGGAGATGCTGCTGGTGAAGATGTTGATGGAGATTGACCCCCTCTCGATGAGAGGATCGTTGGTTATGATGATGGCCTCGATTTCCCCTCCTGGAGGGAAGTATCCTCGTTAGAACAGCCCTGTTGGAGCTCTAGATTGGTGTGGCCCGGGTTCCGCCTCGAGACGACGATGCTTCATCCCAAGAACCACCTTCTTATTTTTTTCTAGGTCAAAACACATTGACATAGCAGAATATGGACATTGGGGGCCTGCCAGGGGTGCCACAAGGTAGGGGGTGCGCCCAGGGGGGTAGGGCGCGCCCCCGCCCTTGTGGCTGGCTGGTGGCCCCCCTCTTGTGCTTCTTTTGCCCAATATTTTTTATATATTCCAAAAATATTATCCATGAAGTTTCGGGACTTTTTGAGTTGTGCAGAATAGGTATTGCAGATTTGCTCCTTTTCTAGTCCAGAACTCCAGCTGCCGGCATTCTCCCTCTTCATGTAAACCTTGTAAAATAAGAGAGAAAATGCATAAGTATTGTGACATATTGTGTAATAACCGCCCATAATGTAATAAATATCAATATAAAAGCATGGTGCAAAATGGACATATCAACTCCCCCAAGATTAGACCTTGCTTGTCCTCAAGCGAAAAGCCAATATCGAAAAATATGTCCACATGTTTAGAGATAGAGGTGTCGATAAGAATAAAATACGGACATGAGGGCATCCTGATCATCTTTAGGACAACAACATAACTTGTCATATAAGTTCCTATGCTAAAGTAACAATTCATTCACAAGGTAAAGTACAAATCAGAATCTTCATTGATAGCCAACAAACTATGATCTCAATCATTGAAGCAATTACAATTTATCATACATCGGAAACAGTCAAATATAAGATCTTTTCAGCAAGTTCACATACTCAAACATAATTTAGTCTTTCATAATTGCTGACACTTATGCGATACTAATGAGTTCGAAGTTTCAACCGTACACTGAGAAAGATAGGGGCTTATAGTTTCGCCTCCCAACGATTTACCTCAAGGGTGGTGTCAACAATAATGGTTCATGGCTCTCTACATCCGCATGGGTATATCTATATATATATATATCTAGATCTAGCTCCAACATATTGTGCTTGCCAAAGGATAAAAGGAAAAAGTAAAGGTGATGATCACCATGACTCTTTTATGAGGATAGGACATAAAAGTAAAAGATAGGCCCTTTGCAGAGGGAAGCAAAGGTTGTCATGCGCTTTTATGGTTGGATGCACAAAATCTTAATGCAAAAGAACGTCACTTTATATTGCCACTTGTGATAATGGACCTTTATTATGCAGTCTATCACTTTTTTTTGCTTCCACATCACAAGCTCGTATAAAGCTTATTTTCTTCACATTAATAGATCATACATATTTAGAGAGCAATTTTTATTGCTTGCACCGTTGACAACTTACTTGAAGGATCTTACTCAATCCATAGGTAGGTATATGGTGGACTCTCATGGCAAAACTGGGTTTAAGGGATGTTTGGAAGCACAAGTAGTATCTCTACTTGGTGCAAAGAATTTTGGCTAGCATGAGATGGAAGGAAAGCTCAACATGATGGAGGATCTATAATAGTATAACTTCTATTAGTATGCAAGAAGACATAACCCATTATGTTGTCTTCCTTGTCCAACTTCAACTTTTTAGCATGTCATATTTTAATGAGTGCTCACAATTATAAAAGATGTCCAAGATAGTATATTTATATGTGAAACCTCTCTTTCTTTATTACTTCCTACTAATTGCAACAATGACCAAAACTGTGTTTGTCAACACTCAAGAACTTTTATTCGTCATACTCTCTATATGTGAAGTCATTACTTCACATAATATCAACATATGATCTTTATTTATTTCTTTTTATTCTATTGTTTTCTTTATTTAATACTTCCCTCAAGATCATAGGAACATAGCAAATACCTCACTCAAAACTACTCTTTATTATATAACTCGAGGACTCGATTACATAGATATAGATCAAAGCAAAACTCAAAGCTAAATCATACTAAAAACTTTATTCCACTAGATCAAGATATAACCAAAAGCATAAAACTAAAAAATGGTAAAGATAAAGGTGTGATGGTGATACGATACCGGGGCCCCTCCCCCAAGCTTGGCAGCTGCCAAGCGAAGTGCCCATACCCATGTATTTATGATTCTTTCTTCGGAGGTGGTGTTGAAGTGATATTCTTGGCGATGATGCCCCTTAGGATGCAATTCTCCTCCTCCAACTTATTGATGTGCTGATTAAGATCCATTATTTCCTTGCGAAGTTTGCCCATGATGGATAGAGCTCCAACTACCCATGGATGTTTCATAGCTGCGGGAGAAAATTCAACATGCTTTTTCATATTTTCGTAAGAGAGAAATCTAGCATTGGGAGGGATGACCGAGTTTGGGATCGCCGCGCTCTGAAGTTCCTCCATCATGAATTTAGCTTGGAGACAAGAGGTAACTTCTCCTCTTCCATGGCATCTATCCGCTTCAAGTCAGCCTCCATCTTCTCTTCTGTTGCTGGACCGAAGTGCTCCGGTGTTGGATGAGACACACGACCCTCACCAACCGACTCTTGAGATGACATCTTGCTCTAAATCTGCTGCAGAAACAACTTAAAAACGAAAACATAGGATTCTCTCGAGGTACTGGGGTCTAAACCTTTGGGAGATTATATAATGATTTTCTACTAACAGAAAGAAGTATTTTGCAAGAAAATGGAGTCCGGTGGGCACACGGGGTTGCCACAAGGTAGGGGGTGACGCCCAGGGGGGTAGGGCGCGTCCTCCACCCTAGTGGCTGCCCCGTCTCTATTTCGAGCTAGTTTTAATTTTCCTAATTTTTTAGATATTCCAAAATGGAGAAAAATTGCTATTTGGAACGTTTTGGAGTTAATTTACTTACCGTACTACATGCCTATTCCTTTTCGGAGTCTGAAACATTCTGGGGAAGTGTCCCTTATGTACTCCTCCGGTGTCACAGTGTCAATTATATTGGTCTCAATATTTAAGGGAGTACGCGAGATATAGTGTTTCATTCTTTGACAGTTTACCACCTTTGGATTTGTGACTTCGGTGTTGTTGATTTTGATGGCACCGGAACGATAGACCTCCTTGATAATGTAAGGGCCTTCCCATTTGGAGAGAAGTTTTCCCGCAAAAAATCTTAAACGAGAATTGTATAGCAAAACATGATCACCTACATTAAATTCCCATTTTTGTATCCTTTTGTCATGCCATCTTTTAACTTTTTCTTTAAATAACTTGGCATTCTCATAGCCTTGGGTTCTCCATTCATCAAGTGAGCTAATGTCAAATAACCTCTTCTCACCGACATGTTTGTAATCATAATTGAGTTCTTTAATAGCCCAATATGCCTTATGTTATAATTGAAGAGGTAAGTGACATGCTTTTCCATAAACCATTTTATACGGAGACATACCCATATGGTTTTTATAAGCGGTTCTAGAAGCCCATAATGCATCATCAAGTTTCTTAGACCAATTCTTTCTAGATCTATTAACAGTCTTTTGCAAAATCAATTTAATCTCTCTATTGCTCAACTCTACATGACCACTAGACTGAGGATAATATGAAGATGCAGTTCTATGGTTAACATCATATTTAGCAAGCACTTAGGGAAAGCACCATGAATAAAATGTGAACCACCAGTAAATAATTCATAGGCATTTCCTGACGTCTACTAATATTACCAATTCTCTGACATTCATCACAAGACAAGACAAACTTACGGGCATCTTTGAAGAGACTAGGCCAATAAAAACGAGATTGCAATACCTTGTGTGCAGTTCTATCTCCAGCATGGTGTCCTCCATTAGGCCTCAGAGTGACACTTGAGTAGGATCTGTTCCTGTTCATGCTCAGGTATACAACGTCTAATAACAATATCTACTCCTTTATAAAGGTGTGGGTCATCCCAAAAGTAATGTTTTAAACCATAGAAAAACTTTTTCTTTTGTTGGTATGTGAAGCTAGGTGGTACAAATTTAGCAAAAATATAATTAGCATAATCAGCATACCATGGAGCATTACGAGAAGCATTTATGACAGCTAATTGGTCATCAGGAAAGTTATCATCAATGGGTAGAGTGTCATCAAGAATATTTTCTAACCTACAAAATTTATCTGCATCGGGGTTCTCAGCTCCATTTCTATCAATAATATGCAAATCAAATTCTTGTAGCAAGAGAACCCATCTAATAAGTCTAGGTTTAGCATCTTTCTTTTCCATAAGATATTTAATAGCAGCATGACCTGTGTGAACAGTTACTTTGGAATCAACAATATAAGATCTGAACTTATCACAAGCAAAAACAACTGCTAAAAAATTATTTTTCAGTAGTAGCATAATTTCGCTGGGCACTTTCTAGAGTTTTCCTAGCATAATGAATAACATTCAATTTTTTATCAACTCTTTGTCGTAGAACGGCACCTATAGCATAATCACTCGCATCACACATAATTTCAAAGGGTAACTTCCAATCAGGTGGTTGAACAATAGCTGCAGAAATCAAGGCTTTCTTAAGTATTTCAATTGCTTCTACACAATCGTCATCAAAAACAAAAAGAACATCTTTTTGCAAGAGATTAGTGAGAGGCCTAGAAATTTTAGAGAAGTCTTTAATAAACCTCCTATAGAAACTAACATGACCAAGAAAACTTCTTATACCTTTGATATCTTTCGGACACGGCATCTCTTCAATAGCATTTACTTTAGCTTTATCAACGTCACTATCTCTTTCAGAAATCTTATGCCCCAATGGAATACCTTCATTAACCATAAAGTGGCACTTCTCCCAATTCAAGACAAGATTAGTTTCTTCGCATCTCTGCAAAACTCTATCAAGGTTTCTTAAGCAATCATCAAAAGAAGTTTCGTAAATGGAAAAACCATCCCTGAAAACTTCAACAATCTTTTCACAAAAGTCAGAGAATATAGCAGTCATACATCTTTGAAATGTAGCAGGTGCATTCATAAACCAAAAGGCATACGTCTATAAGCAAAGGTACATAAAGGGCAAGTAAAAGTGTTCTTTTCTTGATCCTCTTTCGACACAAGTATTTGAAAGAAACCAGAATAGCCATCTAGAAATCGAAAATGTGTATGTTTGGATAGTTTTTATAGCATTTGATCAATAAAAGGTAGAGGGTAATGATCTTTAGTAGTAGCTTTATTCAGTTTGCGAAAATCAATTACCATTCAATAAACTATAACAATTCTGTATGGGATCAATTCATTTTTATCATTAGGAACAACAATAATGCCTCCCTTCTTTGGGACACAATGAACATGACTTACCCACTGACTATCAGCAACAGGATAAATAATACATGCCTCTAGAAGCTTTAGTATTTCATTTCTTACCACTTCTTTCATCTTAGGATTTAATCAACGTTGGTGATCAACAACTGGTTTAGTATCTCGTTCCAACTTAATTTTGTGTTGCCATAAGGTGGGACTAATGCCCTTAAGATCATCAAGAGTATATCCAATAGCAGCACGGTGCTTCTTCAGAGTTTCCAATAGTCTCTTTTCTTCATGCTCTTAAAGGTAGCACTGATAATAACAGGATATATCTTATTTTCATCTAGACAAGCATATTTGAAAGTATTGGGTAATGGTTTGAGCTCAAACACGGGATGACCCTTAGGTGGAGGAGGATCCCAAAATATTTCAATATGCAAATTGTTTTTCAGAATAGGTCCTTGTTTAAAGAATATTTCACATATTTCCCTTCTTTCATTCATAAACATATCATTCTCATGTTGTAGCAAATATTGTTCTAAAGGTTCAGTAGGAGGCACGACAATAGAAGCAACACCAATAATTTCATCCTTACTAGGAAATTCGTTATCACGGGGTTGTCTATGAAATTTAGAGAAAATTAAATCATGAGACATATCCCCTAGACCGACAGTAATAATATATTTCTCGCAATCTATTCTAGCATTAACGGTGTTCAAGAAAGGTCTACCAAATATAAGGGGACAAAAATCATCTTGTGGGGAACCAAGAACAAGAAAATCAGTACGATATTTTATTTTCCCACACAAGACTTCAACATCTCTAACAATTCCAATTGGTGATATAGTATATCTATTAACGAGCTTAATAGTTACATCAATTTCTTCTAACTCAGCAGGTACATTTTCATTAATAATTTCTTCATATAAAGTAAAAGGAATTGCACTCACACTAGCACCCATCACATAAGCCATGATAACAATGATCTCCTATATTAACAGAAAGAACATGCATGCCAGCAACAAGTCTATGTTTATCTTTAGTATTAGGTTTGGCAAATCTAGCAGCTTCATCACAGAAATAAATAACATGCCCATCAATATTATCAGCCAAGAGATCTTAAACCATAGCTATATTAGGTTCCACTTTAATTTGTTCAGGTGGTCTTGGTGCTCTAATATTACTTTTGTTAACCATGGTTGAAGCTTTAGCATGATCCTTTATTCTAACAGGAAAAGGTGGTTCCTCCATATAATCAGTATGAATAATGGGATCAACATTATAAGTAATAGTTTCTTCTTCAACTTTAATAGGTTCAACTACTTTAACTTCAATGGGAGGATGATATTTAAACCACTTCTCCTCAGGAAGATCAACATGAGTAGCAAATGATACACAGAAAGAAGCTACTATCTTAGAGTCATGTCCATATTTAGTGCTAAATGCATGAAAAGCATCAGTATCCATAAATGATTTAACACAATCCAACTTAAGGCTTATAACTGACTCATTACCTTTGTCAAGATCCCAATCTTCAAAGTTGAGTTTAATTCTTTCCAATAAATCTCATTTGAATTCAATAGTATTATTCATATAAGAGCCAACACAAGAAGTATCGAGCATGGATTGATAATTATGAGAAAGCCGAGCATAAAATTTCTGAATAATAATTTCTCTTGAGAGCTCATGATTGGGGCATGAATATATCATTGACTTAAGCCTCCCCCAAGCTTGAGCGATACTTTCTCCTTCACGAGGCCAAAAATTATATATATAATTCCGATCATGATGAACTAGATGCATAGGATAAAACTTCTGATGAAATTCCAATTTCAATCGGTTGTAGTTCCATGATCCAATATCATCACATAGCCTATACCATGTCAATGTCTTTACCTTCAAAGATAAAGTGAAGACCTTCTTCTTGAAAAAATCATCTAGGATACCTCCAAGCTTAAGTAATCCACAAACTTCATCCACATTGATTAAGTGTAAATCGGGATGCAATGTTCCGTCTCCTGCATAAGGATTAGCTAGCAGTTTCTCTACCATACCCAAAGGAATTTCGAAGTAAATATTTTTAGTAGGTGCAGTAGATTGAGGTGCAGCTCTTTGTTATTCCGGTCGGGGTGAAGATACTCCGAACAAACCCCTCAAAGGATTATTTTCCATAGTAACAAGTGATAGTAAATTTCAGCACACTATATAAATGTTTCCTTACCAAATTCCACTTACCAAAGGCGCTTCACTCCCTGGCAATGGCGCCAAAAAAGATTCTTTATGAACCACAAGTGTAGGGGATCTATCGTAGTCCTTTCAATAAGTTAGAGTGTCGAACCCAACGAGGAGCAGAAGTAAATGACAAGTGGTTTTTAGCAAAGTTTTCTCTGCAAACACTGAAATTATCGGTAACAGATAGTTGTGTGATAGTATAATTCGTAAAGGGTAATAAGTAACAAAAGTAAACAATGTGCAGCAAGGTGGCCCAATATTTTTTTAGGAAAGGACAAGCCTGGAGGTACTCTTATATAAAGCAAAGTGCTCCCGAGGACGCATGGGAATTATTGTCAAGCTAGTTTTCATCATGCTCACATGATTCGCATTCAGTACTTTGATAATTTGATATGTGGGTGGACCGGTGCTTGGGTCCTCTCCTTCCTTGGACAAGGCTCCAACTTATGATTAACCATTCTCGCAAGCATCCGCAACTACGAAAGGAGTACTAAGATATATCTAACCATAACATGAAATTTAGGGATCCAAATCAGCCCCTTACAAAGCAACGCATAAACTAGGGTTTAAGCTTCTATCACTCTAGCAACCCATCATCAACTTATTACTTCCCAATGCCTTCCCCCTAGGCCAAAATAATGGTGAAGTGTCATGTAATCGACGTTCACCTAACTCCGCTAGAGGAAAGACGACATACATCTCATCAAAATATCGAACGAATACCAAATTCACATGATTACTTATAACAAGACTTCTGACATGTCCTCAGGAACAAAAGTAACTACTCTAAAAGCATGTTCATGTTCATGATAAGAGGGGTATTGAATAGCATTCAAGATCTAAGCATATGATATCCATCGAATAAACCAACTACCATCAACTACAAGGAGTAATCAACACTACTAGCAACCCACGGGTACCAATCTGAGGTTTTGAGACAAAGATCGGATACAAGAGATGAACTAGGGTTTGAGACGAGATGGTGTCGGTGAAGATGTTAATGGAGATTGACCCCCCCCCCTCGATGAGAGGATTGTTGGTGATGACGATGGCTTCGATTTTTTTTACTATACATAGTAGGGCAAAGCCCCACTACATTTTTTTAAATTAATAAAAGCCCCACGGGCATAAGTACAACATAAGAAAGAAATAAATAAACAAGAAATAGGGCTTGAGGGGAGCCGCAGAAGAAGAAAAGAAAGGAAAAATACTAAGGGCTACGAGGAAGAAAAAGGAAAAAGCTTACAACTATATTACAAATAAAGTACATGGGGAAGAGTTCTCATGTCAAGTGGTCTAGCCATCTGGAGAAAGAAGCTGCATGCTTGTCCTTATTCTGTATTTCAGCCATCTAAGATCCATGTTGAAAATTGCCTTCCATCTATTAAATGAAGGTTGTATGTTTTCAAAAATCAGACTATTCCTAGATATCCAAATGGCCCATGATCCCAGCATAACAATTTCCATTGCAAATGGTACTCTTAGTTTCTGAATTAAATATTTAATAGCCGCCCATATAGATGATGGTGTGTCTCTGTTTGGGCAAATGAAATCCCAGCACCTGGCAGCAAAGGGACATTCCCAGAATAGGTGGAACAATGTTTCCTCATGCTGACATCCCCTGAGTGCACAATTGTATGTTACCAAGTAAAAAGTTTTTCTCTTGAGTAGGTCTCTTGTATTTACCCTATCATGTAACACCATCCAGAAGAACATCTTGTGCTTTGGCTGACATGAGCTTTTCCATATCCATTGAAAGTGAGGTGGCACAACAGTTATCCCAACCATAACCCTATAAGCTTTCTCAGTGTAGAACTGTTCAGATCCCTAGATGTAATACCATGTGTCTGTGGAATCAATATGCTTAGAGGAGTTAAGGCCATCACATATATCTTCAACCTGCAAGAATTGTTGGTATGCCTTTGTTGTTAATGGTAAGTGAAACAGATCCTCCATGAACTCAGCTTGCAAGGCAATGTGGACTGAAATGTGTTTGTCTTTTGCAAAAGATAGTAGTTCTGGGAATATGTGGTACTGACAATTAGAGGACCAAAGATCATACCAGAATCCAGCTAATTTTCCATCACCTAAGTTGCATTTAGCCATTGTTTTGTATATATCCACCAGCTTTAGGTTGGCCTTCCACCAAAAGGAGCCTTTCATTTGATCACTTGGGAGCTGCCCATTATTACAATATGCCTCCCAAATTATGTTGACCCAGTGTATATCTTGTCTGTTGTAAAATTTATGCAGATTTTTTAGCATGAGTGCCTTGTTCTGAATATTCAGGTCTTTGACCCCCAACACTCCCTGATTCTTTGGCCTACACACAGTCTGCCATTTAACCATAGCAGGCCTATGATCTTCCATATCAGAACCTCTCCAAAAGCAGTGCCTAAGATACTTAATTATTTTTTCTTGATTGTTTCAGTAATATCCAGGCAACACATGAAGAAAATTGGCGAGAGTATTGATTTGACAAGCAGTAGTCTTCGTGCCTGAGTCATGAAGGTAGCAAGCCCCATGAGTTTATTAGATATCCATCTCACCACTGCTATACATTGTTCCACAGTGGGTTTTTGCAGACTGAGAGGCATGCCTAGGTATGTGACTGGGAAGGCCCCCCTCTTGTAGTTTCATGTATGAATCATGTGATCATGCATGTCTTCAGTCAAGTTGATTGGAATAAGGCTGGATTTATTGTAGTTTACTTTCAGATCAGTAGAATCTGCAAATGTGTTTATAAGGGTTTTCAAACAGAATAACGGTTTTGCATATGCATGCATCATGACCAGAGTGTCATCTGCATATTGAACCACTGGAAATTCTGGAGCTGAGCTGAATGTCAAGGGTGGGGAAATGGGTCCTTCTCTCATACCTTTATTGAGAAGTGTCTACAAAAGGTCTACTACTATGACAAAAAGAAGAGGTGGGAGTGGGTCACCATGTCTGACACCTTGCTTGCAATAGAATTTCTTTCCTGGAACTCCATTTAACAGTATAGCAGAAGATGCACTCCGAAAAAGTAGTTTCATCCACATCATCCATCTATGTCCAAAAACATTGGCTTGAAGAATGCTTATTAAGGCCTTCAAGTCAATGGTGTCAAAGGCCTTCTCAAAGTCAAGTTTGAGGACCACACATTCCCTCTTGATTTATTACATTGGTGAATATACTCATAAGCCCACCCAAGACAATCATGTATTGATTTGTTCTGCGGAAACCCAAACTGATTGATGTGTATCAGCTTCAAAATAATATGTTGCAACCTGTTGGCAAGCAATTTGCTGATGATCTTGAGACAACTGTTAAGAAGGGAAATTGGTCTGAAATCATTTGGAGTTGTAGGGTTGGCCACTTTAGGTATTAGAGTGATGAAGGAAGTATTGATACTTTCCAAGTTGATGTCACCTTTGTAGAAGTCATGTATCGGTCTTCTGGCATCAGGTCCAATAATATCCCAACATGTCCTGAAGAATTCATTGTTAAACCAATCAGGCCCTGGTGATTTGTCTGCTGGTAGCTTTGATGGCCTTGATTTCCCCCTCCATGAGGGAAGTATCCCCAGCAGAACAGCCCTGCCGGAGCTCTAGACTGGTTTCGCCCAAGTTTCGCCCCGGGACGGTGGCGCTTCATCCAGAAAACCTCCTTCTTATTTTTTTTCCAGGTCAAAACACATTGCTAAGGGGCCCACAAGGTAGGGGGGCGCGCCCAGGGGGTTGGGCGCGCCCCCCACCCTTGTGGCTTGCTTGTGGCCCCCCTTTGGTGCTTATTTTGCCCAATATTTTTTATATATTCCAAAAATATTCTCCGTGAAGTTTCAGGACTTTTGGAGTTGTGCAGAATAGGTATCTCAGATTTGCTCCTTTTCTAGTCCAGAACTCCAGCTGCCGGCATTCTCCCTCTTCATGTAAACCTTGTAAAATAAGAGAGAAAACACATAAGTATTGTGACATATTATGTAATAACATCCCACAATGCAATAAATATCAATATAAAAACATGATGCAAAATGGACGTATCGCTGCCGAGGCCATCCCTCTACCCACCCACAGACCTCCACTGATGTGGCTTCGCTACCTCCGGGTCATTCCGTTCCTAGGCCTCGCCGTCGTCCACCGCATTGGTGTTCTCGGCTGGGAGTGGTCAAAGTTGTCAGCAAACGACAACATCGGAAGAGGGATGTACGTGGAGAGGCTGACATTAGGGACCCAAAAGCTCCATGGCCGCACGCATGAAAGGCCACCTTATTATGCGGAAAAAAGAAATCCTCCCCCTCACAGATGGGACCCACCAGCTATATCTTGGAACGCTAGGAAGTGCCTCCTTATTAACCGAAAAGTAACGATTCCTCCCCTTGGCAACTGGGGCCCATCTTATTCGGAGGCTGACTTGTCACCCTACTCGCTTGACGCGTACGTGGGGCTTTTTCAACTTAGTCAACAAATGATTCTTTTAGCATTGATAGTTGAATGGGAATCCAACTATTGTTCAGCTTCTTCAACATCTGATTCTCTTGATGTAGCCGCCCAAACCAACGTCAGAGGGACCACGTGCTCCTGCCTCCAGTGGCTGACTGTGCTGTCGACCAGGCCTCACCGCCCACTCCTACTCCAACCACTAGCTATGCCACCCCCCTACTCACCCACACCCACTATTATTTTGTGGCAACAATAGCCTCACCACGCAGCCGAACCAGTCAACCCTCGTACTCCTCTCCGCATGGGCATCCACTGACGCGTCTTCCCCTGCACCACGTTGTTCCCTTCCTAGGCCCTCGTCGCCGTCCACCTCCTTGGTGGCCTCGGCGCGGCTGTAGATGGTGGCGCTGACAGCGTGACCCACCAGCTGCATGTTCGCACGCAAGGAAGTGCCTCCATATTACGCTAAAAAAATTATTCCTCCCGCTGACAGTTGGGACCTACCATCTATATCTTCACGCGCAAAGAAGTGCCTCCTTATCCTCTCTGATAGATGGGGCCCACCCGGTTGAAGCGTACGTAGCGTTGTCTACCTGGTTGCCAATGTGTACTTACATATGCGGTGTCTCTCCAGGATGAACCGTGGCTGAGAACGTGGCGGCACATGTCGTAGTACAGTCCGGCCCCTATGTAGCAGTCCTTGCAATCACATCTAAATGGAGTACACGTACATACAACCACTCTCCAAAACTACGGGCACATACGTACATATGGAGTACATGTACGTACAGCCATGCTCGAAAACTACTGCAAAACGGAGGAAAACAACCTTCTATTCGACCCCGTAAGGTCAAAATGGGGTCTTGTTCATCGGGAAGGGTTTGGTGTATCACAAAACAGAGGAAACGGAGTTGTGTTCGACCTCCAACAGTCAAAACGGGGTCTTGTTGATTGGGAGGGGTTCGGCATACCGCAAAACGGAGGAAACAGACTTGTGTTGGAGCACCTACGATTGAAACGAGGTCCTATTGATCGGGATGGGTGTGGCGTACCGCAAAACCGGACTCCATGGGCTACCGTTCATCCATCGTCAACTGCCTCGCTCCAACCTCCACTAACTACTATTGATACACCGTCGATTTCCTCCTACCTCCACCAACCACTGTTCATCCACGGGCCACTGTTCATCCAGCCCTCCACCGGCTACTATTTAACCAGCCATCCATGGGGTCCTGTTCATCCACTCCCAACCAGCACGGCTGTGGCGGCCTCCTCTTGGGGTCCTGTTCATCTAGTGGCAACCGCCTACTACCACGAGGTCATGTTCATCCAACCACTACCGAGAACTGTTCATTCAACCCCAACCATGTCTCGACTCATTCAACCAACCCTCACTTTCATTGTTCATCAAGAGGCAGCAGGTTCGATCGGCTTCAGTAGGCAGCGGCAGCGATTGATCGAACGCTCGGGTTTAGTTCGCAGCAGTAGCAAAGGAATTTCTCGGGTTCATTTAACGGCCAAGGGATGGGTTGCTCGGGTTCCAAGCCTCACACACACGTGTGCACGTATACGAGAGAAACGCGCAAACCTCCGTGCATCTCTCCACCTGGACCACCCATCATAACCAGGATCTCCCTGAAATTTTCATCACCCTCGCTTCTAAAATGATTTTTTCCATCATGGACGGCCCAAAGAATGTCATGCAGGTGTGTCTCCAGCCCGCCCAGGACGAAAAGCCCATTGTCTATCCTGATTTTTTGTCATAGAAGTAGGAGCCCACCACATATATGATGATACCGGGTTTTGTCACAATTATTGTCATAGAAGTGTCATGGGCATGATAAAAAATTTGTTTGGGCCAAAATGTCACGGTTGTGTCTTTTTTTGTAGTGATGATTAAGAACTAGGAAATATAGGAATTGTATAAGTTTCTCATGTATTTAGTACAGCCAAATTCTATGTATTCCTCGCATGCATAAAAATATAAAATTGTACCCCCAACAATTGGACATCGCAATGCAGAATTGAACCAAGAAGTTAACTAAACACCACAACAAATGAACCAAACATTAACTGAGCACCACATTCCACAATATATAACATACTAGAAGATCAGACAGTTAACCAAACCAAGCATGCTTGACAATTTGTAAATATATCAATTGTATTTGTTTCTCATGTATTTTGTACAACAAAATTCAATTTATCTTTCACATGGAAAATGATACAACATTGCACCTAATAAGACAAGCTACTCATCATCGTCGGAGATATTGATGACGATAGGCTCCCTAGACTTGGAAGAGGGCAACGCCTCCACATCGTGGGTGCCCTCCTCATGGTGGTGAGTTGCCTGAGTCGCTCCAGGCACTAACCTTCTCCCTCTAAAGTTGAGGTAAGCACGGGCACGATGAGAAAACACCTCGTAGTCTTCCTCGAAGGAACCAATGGTGGCGGGCTCAAGAAATGCAATGAACAATCATTTAAAGCAGCCAATCGCGTTGCGGTGTCGGTGCGCGAGGAGTTGATGGTGGCCTCGACGGCAAGGTGATCCTCCAAGATCTGGAGGTCGGCACGAATGGAAGCCATCGCGACCTCGCGTGTGCGGCCGCGATTTGGCCGATTCACTGCTGCCAAATGCTCCTTCACCTCATAGCTATACTTCGTGCACCATGGCTTAGGGTGGTGCTTATTTGGAGTAGGGGTCGGTGATTTGGGTGGAAGGTGTCGCGTCGATGGTTGGGCATGTGTGATGTGGAAGGAGGAGGTGGAGGATGGGGTTTGGTGTGGATTACCTGCCTAGATCGACGAGGCCGAGCAGGGTGAAGGAGGGTCGCTGTCGGTGCAACAAACCCTCGGTCTTTTGCCCAGACTGTGCATAGGCGCAAAGACAGGATTGAAGCACCAGACCAAGATGTACAAGAGACCAAGAGGTCCATGAGGCCAACAAGTAGACCATAGAAGCAAGGCGCCGCCGAGAGAAGGGCCTCCTTTGTCGGGCAGGCGAGCCTGGCGAGGGGCAAGGCCATCCTCAGAAGGAGACAGTCAGGACACCCTGGCAGGGCCTGTCGGGGCTCGCGGAGGCAAAACCACCTCACCAATCTCTCAAGCACGACCCACGTTGTCGATCAATGCGTTGTCATGCCGCAAGATGATTAAGAGGCAGCCATTAGCCACATGGAAGCCTTTCCTTACGAGAAGAACCCGCAGATGACACCCGTCCAGCGATGTATCAAGATGACAGACGCGAAGCTGGTGAGATAGCCCAGCAAGCCTTGTTGGGCAGCCGATGATGTGACACTAAGCGGTGCATTTAATGCACTCTGTCAGCCCGCAGAGTTAGGTATGATAGCATTGTTTGCTATCATATTAGTGCATAATGATGACTTTGCCACTGTGGTAGCCCCTTGATCTATAAAAGGAGGCCCATGGCAATCGTAGAAAGGGTTGGAGAGTTGATGAACCCACAGCCCCATACGCGCGTAGTCGCTGCTGCCTAAGGCAACCCCTACCGGGCAAGTGTACTACGCTCCACCACCTCCATTCCACCATCAATTCACCAAAGCAGCAGTAGGGTTTTACGCCTCACTACGGCCCGAACCTGGGTAAATTGCTTGTGTGCTCTCTGCCATGCTGCCTTGTGCTGGTCTGCTCTTTGTGCAACGCGACGTCCCCCTGCCGAACAAGCAAGTGGCCTCCTGGTCCCATAGGTGACCGCGGATATCCCACGACATCTTTGGCACGCTAGGTAGGGGGCTCACTTGCACGAACTTGAAACCATGCGCAGCGCGTCATCTTCGCCACCGTCTTCATCTTCGACGGCGCCATTAGCTATGGCGCCCAAGAAGAAATCTGATACTTTTGCCCACCTGTCCACCTCGAAGTCTCCGCCGCCCATAGACTCTAATTCCATGGGGGATGGAGATGCAAGCGGAGACGTGAACGCTGCTGGGGATGTGGTTGGAGCAGGTGGCGCCATCACCACTTCCTCGCGGCCGACACAAGGGCGGGAGATGTCGAAGGAGAACAACATCAGCAGCGCCTCTGCGGTCATGCTCCGCAAGGTGTGGGCGAGGGGTCACTCCATCTGCACCCTCTCCTCCCACCGATGGGCACAGCCACAGCAATGGCGCTCCGTCCGATCTAAACCATCGCACTTCGACCGCCCCCGCCACGGGGGCGAACGCGGCACATATACCTCTGCCCGGACAAGCCTCTGCGCTCGACGGAACCATTGACCCTCGAGCACCACCGCCGTGCAATCCGGCTGCCCAGGTGGTTGTCCCACAGTAGCGTGGACACGGCACCACGGCCGCCGTCGTCACTGGCATCGTCAGGAACCCGACAATGGTGCAGTTGACATCATCAACATCTATGCCAAGCATAGCCATGGAAGCTATGGCGCGAGCTCAACTACTAATGGGATTTCCGCCAGCAGCCGAGCAAATGTATGAATGGTGTGCCACCATCCAAAGCCTGCTCGGTTTCGCTGCAAAATGGGGGCTCTCGACAAGCTGGCCCGCCCCGACCTCCCCAAGTAACATCAACCGCCCGTACCGCTGGCTGAACAGAGGGGACTGTACCCAGGTGCAGTCACCACCACGACAGCCGGTGTGGGCGCAGCAGAATCAAGACCCCGATGACGTCTCGATGGCCTCTTCTGGCCCTCGAGCATGCCCTAGCCAAAATTGAGCCCTGGAGGATAGGCGGCGGGGAGACGCGTGCGTCATCATAGATCGACGCCGCAACGATCTTCGCTAGACCGATGGGTGCGACGGCCTCAACGTCGACGAGCCTGCGCTCGGCGTTGGTGGGTGCCTACCATTCGAGGTCAGCTGGCCTACCTTCACACAAGAACTGCGGCAAGTCCGTTGGCCGTCCATTCGCACATTCAAGCTAGAGATACCTGGGAAGTACGACAGGAGGCTCATTCCGGCAAAGTTCCCGAGCATCTACACCATCGCTGTGCAGCTTGCCGGGGGAAGAGATGAGAATGTGTTCGCCAACTACTTCCCTTTGGCCCTCAAGTCCTACGTGGAGTTCTTGGCTGATGCACATACCGGAAGGCTCCATTTCGTCATGGGCAGACCTGTGCCACGAGTACATCGGTGCATTCACCGGTGGCCACCAAGAGCCCGGCTGGCCCAGCGACCTGCAACTCCTTCAGTAGAAGGACGGAGAAACTCTTCGTAAAGTTCATAGAAATATTCCAGTTATCCATCTGTCAGCTATTATAGTAGCTTTCCAGTCCAATGTGCGCAAACGCTGCATTCGTTCCAAGATGAACGTGCGATTGCCCAAGACTGTGAAGGAGCTATACACACTGGTGAATAAATGTGCTCAGATGGAGGAAGGAAAGAAGTTGCCCGGAGAGGAAGATTGCAGAAATGTTGATTCAGAGGATGAGGATGAATCAACCAGCGAGAGAAAGGGCAAGAAGCATAGTAAGAAGCCAAGAGATAAGGTAGTGATGACCGTGGAAGGATCAGGCGCACCTAGTATTGGCAAGAAGGCCAAGGCTGAGGCCCCCGGTGAGGAAGCTACTGCTTGCGCTACCTGCCGAGCAGCTGTTTCCGCCAAAAAAGCTGAGAAGGGCGATGGATCGTACTGCAAGATCCATAGGACCAAGGGCCATAATCTTTAGGAGTGTTACCAAGTTGAGAAGCTTGTCAAGAAACAGAAGGTAGAATACGATAAGCGTGACAAGCAAAAGGGTTAGAATGCCGCTGGTGGTAAGGGCCGTGGCGGTGAAGCAAACCGCCCCGACAAACCCTTTCAGAACCAAGGAAAACCCACCAGGGGTCAAAATAAGGAAATTTGTGATAATGTAAGTGACGGAGGGGATCAAGAGGAAACCAGTGAGCAGGAGTTTCAGAAGGCCACTAGCGCCCTATGCATTGATGGGGGTACATCTTTGCACGCCTCTCACCACCAGCTCAAGTAGTGGGCGCGAGAGATCAATGTCGTGGAACTAGCACCAGAGCCCCGGAAGCCGCTCAAATGGTCCCGCACGCCCACCATCTTTGACGAGGAAGATCACCCTGGCCGCACCACTGAGGTAGGGTGTTTCCCATTGTTGGTCTCCCCAACAATTGGCAACCTCAAGGTCACAAAGATATTAGTGGATGGCCGGGCTGGGTTGAATCTGTTCTCTCCGGCAGTCATCAACAAGCTTAAGATAGGAGAAAAAGAGCTAGAGGTTACCGGCACGTTTCAAGGAGTTAATCGCGGTAGGAGCCGTCCCAAGGTAAGATTATGCTGCCGGTGACGTTTGGGAGAAAACTAAACTGTCGGACTGAGAAGATTGTGTTTGATGTGGTTGATCTCCCCCTACCGTACAACGGGATTCTTGGATGCCCGGCCCTGGTCAAGTTCATGGCAGCATCCCACAATGCTTACATCACTTTGAAGATGTCTGGGCCACTGGGAGTCATCACCATCCCATGAGATGAGAAAGATGCAATTATCTATGTTGACAAGATGTATCGGGATGCAGTTGCAGCAGAGGCAGTGGCAGTAGCAGCTCCTGCCAAGGAAAGCAAAGGAAAGGAAGAGGATGGTAGGACCTCCCGTGAGGAGTCCAGGAAGCGTGCCCCCTCTGAGTGCACAACACCCATTGACGACATGCTGGAGTGTTCCAATAGCAATAGATCAAAGGTTGTTACACACCAAGTGGAGAAGCTCCAGGCGGGGCTGGCTAGCGTTGATGGTACTTTCACTATCAATGCCACCCTCGACGACAAATAGGAAAGCGTGCTTGTTGCCTTCTTGCGGGAGAATATCGATGTGTTTGCCTGGCAACCATATGATATCTAGGGTGTTCCTAGGGAGGTAATCGAGCACCACCTTGCTCTCTGCCGACACACCTGATCTGTGAAGCAGAAAGTCTGGAAGCAGGCCTTCGAGAGGTAGTAGTTCATTGTTGAAGAGATCAAGAGACTGGAGGCGGCTGGTTTGGTCAAAGGAATAGTGCACCCTACGTGGTTAGAAAATCTAGTGGTAGTCCGGAAGGCCAACGAGAAGTGGAGGCTTTTAATTGATTTCACAGATCTCAACAAGGCTTGTCCGAAAGACCCATTCCCCTTGCCGCACAATGACCAGATTATGGATTCCACTTCAGGATGTGATTTTCTCTCCTTTCTGGATCCATACTCTGAACATCATCAGATCATCATGTCGAAGGAAGATGAAGAGAAGACATCATTCATCACTCCATGTGGTACGTACTACTTTATCCCCATGCCATTCAGATTAAAGAGTGTTGGGTCAACTTTTGCAAAGGTAGTCCGGATTAGTTTTGAGCCACAGTTACACAGAAATATAGAAGCTTATATGGATGTGTAGGATCGAAAGTAGGTCTAGAGGGGGGGTGATTAGACTACTTGACAATATAAAAAATCTGCCTTAAGATCATGCAAAGTTTTTGGCAGTTTCACAATTAAGATCACTTCAAGTATCACCCTACACATGCAATTCTAGAGTATATGCAGCGGAAAGTAAATTGCACATGTAAAAGAGAGGTGGAGAAGATCAAACGCAGTTTGGTGACACGAAGATTTTTGTCGTGGTTCCGATAGGTGGTGCTATCGTACATCCACGTTGATGGAGACTTCAATCCACGGAGGGTAACGGCTGCGCGAGTCCACGGAGGGCTCCACCCACGAAGGGTCCACGAAGAAGCAACCTTGTCTATTCCATCATGGCCTACGCCCACGGAGGACTAGCCTTACTCGGGGTAGATCTTCACGAAGTAGGCGATCTCCTTGCCCTTACAAACTTCTTGGTTCAACTCCACATCTCAAAGACGGAGGCTCCCAAGCGACACCTAACCAATCTAGGAGGCACCACCCCCCAAAAGGTAATAGACGGTGTTGATGATGATGAACTCCTTGCTCTTGTGCTTCAGATGATAATCTCCCCAACACTCAACTATCCTCACTGATATGGCTGTGGTGGAAGAAAGATTTGAGTGGAAAGCAACTTGGGAAGGTTAGAAATCAAGTTTCATATGGTAGGAATGGAATGGCTTGATCTCAACACAAGGGTAGGTGGTTCACTTCTCAGAAAGTGTATGGTAGAAGTGGTGGTACTTTCTGATGGCTCTCCTCACGAATGAAGAGGGGGTGGAGGGGTATATATAGCCTCCACACAAAATCCAACCGTTACACACACATTTGACCAATCTCGGTGAGACCGAAGTGAAAACTCGGTCAGACCGAAAGTTCAAATATAGTGAACGTTGGGATTTTCGGTGGGACCGAAAATACCATCTCGGTGTGTCCGAAGTGAGTCAAAGGTTGGAGCTTGCCATCTCGGTGGGACCGAAAACAACAACTCGGATATTCCGAAATGATGTCAATTGGTTACAGAAGGTTGGCAGTCCATTTTCGGTGAGACCGAAACTCAGAATCGGATGGACCGAGAAATTAGGGTTTGGAGAAATAACTGAGGTGGTTCATCTCGGTGGGACTGAGTTTGCAGAATCGGTTTGTCCGAGATTACTTATGAGTGTGTTGAATAGTGAAGAGTGCTGATAGTTGAGGGAGCTAGATCACCAAGCACTTGAGCAACTAGATCATTAACACAACCTCATCCCCTTTTAATAGTATTGGCTTTTCCTAAGGACTCAATGTGATCTTTGATCACTAAACCAAAAATAGAGTCTTGAGCTTTTGCCAATGCTTGTCTTAGCATTTTGAGGGGTCCACTTCTTCAGACATTTCCATACCCATATCATCGAACTTTTCTGAAATGATTCTCAAGTAAATATTAGTTCAATGATATATATGTTGTTATTAATTACCTAAACCACCCGAGGATTAGTTGCACTTTCAATCTCCCCCTTTTTGGTAATTGATGACAACATATAGATCAAAGCTTCGACAAAAGATATAATTAATGAATAATATCGTCGCTTTGAGAAGTATGTGATAAACAAGAGCTCCCCCTAAATTTGTGCATTATTTAAAATTTGCGTTTGAATGCAAATGCACAATCGATTAGGATTATGGGTCACTCTTCCATGTCACATACATCTTGGTGGAGCGCACAAAATGATAAGAATGAATAACATGCACTCAATCACCAAGAAAAGAGTAAATAGCCATACAATAAGGAATAGCATAGGATAAGCAATAAGCACACATTAAAGCATAGTATGACTAAGCACTCATTAAGGTAGCATCAAACTTAGTAGCAAGCACACTTAAAGTTTCAGGAACCAAAAGAAACCAATGTATCTCAAAGAAAACCGGCAAAAGAACGAAAAGACGAAAGAGCACTCTCTCTCTCGAAGCCCTATGATCTATAACAATTTCTCCCCCTTTGGCAACAAGTTACCAAAAAGTTCGAAAAGGTATAGAGCTAAGCGTCACTGCGGGCTCTGCTGGCGGCTCCCGTCTGGGTAGATGTCGGTGTAGAGATAGCTGCATCGGCGAAGACTTCTGCTGATGTCTGCGGTGGAGGAGTGGATGCTGGAGCTGGAGCAACTGCTGGAGCTGTGGCTGGTGTTGAAGTGGTAGCCCTGGAGTCTGTCACTGGGATAGCTGCAGATCTGGATCCTCTGGGAACCTGAGCAGTCTGGCGATGAGAGTCCTGGACTAGATCATCCTGCATAAGCTCTGCTCTCTCCTGCCTTGTCTCCTCCATGTCTGCTTCAAGCTTGTTGACAGACACCTGAATCTCAGTCAGCTTCACGTTCAGAGCGTGGATCTTGTCCTCGACAATCCTCTCTGGGGCTCTCCTGAGATTGCTCAATGCTGGCCAGGCATTGTTCAATCCTCTGGGTAGCTTCAAGAATCTGTTCTCCAAAGCTCTTTGGCTTAGCTGCTGCTGCTGCTGCCTCTTTGTCAGCTTTAGCCTTCTTCGCAGCTTCGATTTTGGCCTGTCCTTCAACTGAGGTAGGATCCTCTTCATCCATCACAACTACGTTGTCCTCATGCTCTGGCTGCAGTGGCAAGTGCTTCCTATCCAACATGAATTTGCCCGTGCCAAACTCGGCGTTGATGAGCATCTGTATCTGCGGTGCAAACCCACACGACCTCTTCTGGTCAGCTGCAGTCCTCTTAATGGTCTCTACCATCAAGTCCATCACCTTAAAAGGTGCCTTCTCATCGAGAATGTGCAGCATGTTGATAGAATAGCCTCTGATCATCCGGTGGTCTCCAGACTTAGGCATCAATGTATGCCTCAGAATAGTGTTAGTGGTGGTCAGACCAGCCTGGAGATAGTACACTGAGCCAAGCTTCCATCCTTCCAAATCAGCAGCCGGGATCTCCTTGTACATGTTCTTCATGGAATCATGACTCTTCTTAGGAATCCCATAGACATCAATGTCGTCCTCTCTCTGCACTGGAGCGTTCAGAAGTTCTGCCCATTCTTCAACAGTCGAAGAAAACCTTTGACCTTCAGTCATCCAGGTGATCTTGCCATCAGGGTAGAAGTGGGCTGTGGCATAGAACTGCATGATCATCTCGTCATTCCAAGCTGTCAGCTCTTGACCCACAAAATCAGCAACTCCACATGCAGTAAAGCTCTCATGCACATGGGGAAAGAAGTCCCGGTGCTCTTCACTGTCAATGTACTTCCAGTCAACATACCTGGTGTCAGCAACAATGGGCTTCTTATCCATCAGCACGGTCTCATAGAAATCCTGCTGCTCTCTGGTGTGTAATCTGGGGTCCACAGCAGTCCTTCTCCTTACAGCATATGGATCAGACTGTCTCCATAGCCTGAGACCTTTGTCCTTCCTTGCCTTCATGTCCTCAGCTTGAGGATGAGCATCATTGTGGAGTGGCAACTTGGGACGGAGCTTAAGCAACACATGCTCTTCATCTGATTCAGACGGTGGCATCTCACCTTTGTTCTTCTCAGAAGCTGGAATGCTTCTGGTTGTTCTCTTGGGCTTGGCTAGAGCTGCCTTGGCTTGAGCAGGCTTCTTGGGCTTAGAGGAGGCTTGAGCCCGAATAGCATCACCCATGAACTTAGCTTTCTGAGGAGGAGGCTGGGGTGCATCTTCTTCTTCTTCTTCTGCAGCATCATCTTGAGGTTCAGCATATACTACCCTCTTCCTTTTGGAAGTCTTCTTCACTTGGCTTGGAGCAGGCTCTTCCAAGTTGAGCTTCTTTGCAACTGCTGACTGCTTCACTTTGCTTGTGCCTTTCCTTGACTGCAGCCCTTGGTGCTCTTTGGCAACCACATTCCTCTTGGGCTTGGAGGTAACTTCCTCAGCAACAAAGTCAGAGTCCTCATCATCAGAAGTTCTCTTCTTCCTGGTTCTGGTGGCTGCAGGAGGCAAACCACTAGGGGTGCTCCTCTCACCATCATCACTGGAGCTGCTAGCAGGACTTGTATCTGCCTCTGGAATTTCAGCAAACGGTGATTCAGACCTGTTCTGGCTGTCACTGACATCTGACATGGCTGAAAAACCTGTGAAAAGATAAGGTATAGGCAGAGTAGAAGAGTTATCACAACTGCAGAGGTTTTTGCAAAAAAAATGAGTTCAAAAACTTAGTTTTGAGTTTTCACAGAATGTATTTCGGTCAAACCGATTTCATGTTTCGGTGCAACCGAAGTGCTCAACAGAAACCTACACACCACTTTCGGTCAGACCGAAATGGGTTTCGGTCCTACCGATAACTTAGGGTTTCACTGAAACTACGTTTCGGTCGTTCCGATTGGCACAACTAGGTTAAACAGAATTATGCAGTGCAATGGCCAGAGGCCAAATCGGTCATTCCGAGTTTCAAAAATCGGCTTCACCGAGATGCATTCCGTGGAAACCTAAACCTAAGAATTTTCCTCGAAACTAGAAGATCTGAACTAATGTATAGGGAACATATCAAACGTGGATTGAATCATGGCAAGCCTATCGTGCAAGAATCGGAAGGGGAGCACGAAAAGGGATCAGGACACACCCTAACTTGGTGGTGTCCCTCTACGGCGGCAACGGTGGAGATGATTACCGTTGACGGCGGCGGAGACCTATGGCGAGGGCGCACAGGCGACGACGGCGACGATCCGTAGACCAGGGCGACGGCAGCAGGGGTATTGGGGGCGAGCGGTTTGAAGAATTGAATCGCGCGCAGCCCTCAGGTATATATAACCCCATGCTGTCGGTGGGACCGAGTTGAAAAACTCGGTGTCATCGAGATGTATAACTGCTGTGCAGTTACGCATATCGGTCAGACCGAGATTTTGAACTCGGTTTCACCGAGATGAAACCTAGATCAGTCTAAGCGTTTCGGTTGGACCGAGATTGAGAAGCCGGTCAGACCGAAATGGACTTAGAAGGTTTTGGAAGTCAGCCTTAGACGAATCGGTGGTTCCGAGTGCTCCTCACTCGGACTGTCCGAAAAAGACTTGTTCAAAGTTGTGATATGAGCATGAATAGAATTTGAGACAAGAAAGCATAGATATCTAGGGAAAGGTGCTTAGGCATTCTTGTCCATCCATTTGGCCAGAAAAATCAAAACAATCAAAACAACAAATGGATGTCCTTGAATGGATGAAATCATGCATTCAACATGCTCACACAATAAGATAGCAACTGAAATATGTGTCAAACATGCACAGCCAATCACTCTAGCTACTAGCACACAATTTGTCGATGACTAGGTCATCTATATATGAGTATATTGACTTAGGAGTCAAATGAGAACATTTGATCATAGGTCATACTCATCGTTTAAGCACAAGTGGGGTTACCACTTTTACATAAAGCATTTATGTGTTCACATCATTTTGAGATGCTTTAGCTCAATTTTTAGAGCAAAGCTCCCCCTAGATGTGAGAACCCCTTTTAAAGGGTCAAACTAACCTTGGGTTGTCGTAGAAGACTTCATGTAGATGTTGAAGATGTGGATGCTCAATGTTGATGTAGATCATCAAGAGTTGGGAGCAATCCTTTGGATTAGGGCACTTTCCATACCTACATGGGTTAGTCCCACAAGGAACAAACAAGAATATCCATAGACATAGAGTGAAGTACTCAAAAGATGATGTCCATGAAAGCAATGATTACCTTGTCCCTTGACTTACCAACAAGAGGGTTTGTGACTCCATGAACAAGTGCATGATGTGGAAGTTGATTGCACAAGTTCTTGCCAAAATGAATATGAGTGAAGTTTGTTGGCGGAGTCACCCTCAAGAACCTACTAGTTCTTCTTCTTTGGGATCCACATCATCTTGATGGGAATCCTTGGTGTTGTAGTTGAGCTTGACGAAGTAGAACTTGATGTGTCCTTGGGAACCCACTTGACCATGGCTTGAGGTGCTTCAATGAATGCATCAATCTCCTCTTGAAGCTTGTCCTTGGCCTTTAGCTTGTGGTCTTGTGGTGGAAGGTCATCTTGAGCTTGTTTCACATCGGAAGAAGTAGGATCATACTTCTCCTTTTGTGAAACAAACTGTGGAGTAGGGTATTGACCTTCTTCGCACTCAACACCTTCGGCGTTGAACTTTCGCTCAAAACCAATCCCTTGATTCTTCCGGTGTCTTCCTTGTTTGCGAACAATCTCCTCAAAGTTCTTGCTTCCGGCAAGACTCTTGTAGACACCTTTCTCTATGATTTCCTTCTATAAGCTATTTTCTTGCTCAAGTGTAACTTGGCTTGAAACATTGTTAGTGGAATCAAGAGAACTACTAGAAGTAACAATATTGGATTTAACATTGTTATTGTTACTACTAGAGGAAGAATTTTTCTTATGCTTGTCATGCTTAGTATTAATAGGTGGCAAGAAATTAGACAAGAGAAGTCGTTTGGCAAGGTATGAAGAACTCTTCTTTCGAAGATCGTCATTGATCGCTTTTAGAAACTCATGTTCTTGCTCTAGAGTGAGCTTCTCGAAGCGTAGCTTCTCATGAGATCTTAGGAGCTCTCTATGATCTTCTTGAGTTGTTTCATGAGCTAACTTAAGAGTGTTTAGTTCTTTAGTTAGACGCTCAATCTCCTTCATAGCATTGTCATTCGACTCTTCTCGACTATAAAGACTACTAGCATTTTCATCATTACTAAGCTCACTAGATTTATCATGCAAGAGCTCATCTTCACCAAGCAAGTCATCCTCATCACTATCAAAGTCAATGAATTCAGGGTGTGTTACCTTGGGACCTTTAGCCATGAAGCATCTTCCAATTCCCTCATTTGGTGAATCAAATAAGTCGTAGGAGTTGGAGTTGGAGGATACGAGTGCAAGTCCGGCAACACCTTCATCTTGACTATAGTCGGAGTTGGAGTGATAGCTTCCATCGGATTGATTGTCAGAGTCGGAGCCGGAGACCCATTCACCAATATGAGCTTGATGTCTTCTTCTTGTGTAGCTCCTTGATGACTTGTCTTTCCTCTCCGAATCCTTGCTTCTCCGAGAGGGTCTTCGTTCATAACGATCATCTCTACTCCTTCTCTCTCTCCGAGGTGACTCATCTCTTGCTCTTCTTCTTGGAGATTCTTCTCTTCTTTTGTGGGGAGCCGTATACTCATTTGAGAAGTGTCCGGGTCTTCCACAATTGTAGCAGTTTCGATCACGACTAGAAGATCTCTTTTCATCATATGATCTAGACTTTGAGCTTCTTTCTTTGCCTCTATTCTTGTAGAACTTGTTGAAGTTCTTGACCATTAGGCTTATCTCTTCATTGGAAATTAACTTGTCACTTGAGGTAGTAGGAGCATCACTTGTAGCTTTGTAAGCACCACTTGACTTGTTGTGAAGCTCTTCCTTATCCTTAAGTGTCATCTCATGAGCAACAATTCTTCCAATGACTTCAGTTGGCTTGAGAGTCTTGTAGTTTGGCATCATTTGGATCAAAGTGCACACGGTGTCATACTTTCCATCCAAAGCTCTGAGAATCTTCTTAATGATGAATCGGTCGGTCATTTCTTCGCTTCCTAAGCCGGCAATCTCATTTGTGATGAGAGCAAGCCTAGAGTACATTTCAACGACTCCTTCACCATCCTTCATCTTGAACTTGTCAAGTTGACCTTGAAGAATATCTAGCTTTGATTCCTTCACAGACTCGGTACCTTCGTGCATTTCAACCAAAGTATCCCAAATCTCTTTAGCATTCTCAAGACGGCTGATTTTGTTGAACTCCTCGGGACACAAAGCATTGAAGAGAATGTCACAAGCTTGAGCATTGTTTTGCAACATCCGCAATTCTTCAGGTGTGGCTTCGCGATCCGGAACTTTTCCTTCCTCGAAGAATTCACCTTGCATACCAACACAAATAATGCCCCATGCGGCTGGGTTATGACCAAGAATATGCATTTTCATTTTATGCTTCCAACTAGCAAAATTTGTACCATCAAAGTAAGGACCTCTACGATAATTACCCTCACTAGACGCCATACTCTCCTAGGTTGTGAAACCAAGCTTATGGAGTCCAATGCAATGGAAACCAAAACAATGGAGACCAAAGCTCTGATACCACTTGTAGGATCGAAAGTATGTCTAGAGGGGGGGGTGATTAGACTACTTGTAATTATAAAAATTCTGCCTTTTGATCATGAACAGTTTTTGGCAGATTCACAATTATGATCAATTCAAGCATCACCCTACACATGCAATTCTAGAGTATAAGCAGCGGAAAGTAAATTGCACATGTAGTAAAGGGAGGTGGAGAAGAGCAAACGCAATTTGGAGACGCGGTGATTTTTCCCGTGGTTCCGATAGGTGGTGCTATCGTACATCCACGTTGATGGAGACTTCAACCCACGGAGGGTAACGGCTGCGCGAGTCCACGGAGGGCTCCACCCACGAAGGGTCCACGAAGAAGCAACCTTGTCTATTCCATCATGGCCTACGCCCACGGAGGGCTAGCCTTACTCGGGGTAGATCTTCACGAAGTAGGCGATCTCCTTGCCCTTACAAACTTCTTGGTTCAACTCCACATCTCAATGACGGAGGCTCCCAAGTGACACCTAACCAATCTAGGAGGCACCACCCTCCAAAAGGTAATAGATGTTGTAGATGATGATGAACTCCTTGCTCTTGTGCTTCAAATGATAATCTCCCCAACACTCAACTCTCCTCACTGATTTGGCTGTGGTGGAAGAAAGGATTGAGTGGAAAGCAACTTGGGAAGGTTAGAAATCAAGTTTCATATGGTAGGAATGGAGCAACTTGATCTCAACACAAGGGTAGGTAGTTCTCTTCTCAGAAAGTGTAAGATAGGAGTGGTAGTTCTTTCTGATGGCTCTCTCCACGAATGAAGAGGGGGTGGAGGGGTATATATAGCCTCCACACAAAATCCAACCGTTACACACATAATTGAGCAATCTCGGTGAGACCGAAGTGGAAACTCGGTCAGACCGAAAGTTCAAATATAGTGAACGTTGGGGTTTTCGGTGGGACCGAAAATACCATCTCGGTTTGTCCGATTTGAGTCAAGGATAGGAACTTGCCAGTTTCGGTGGGACCGAAATCATCAACTCGGATATTCCGAAATGATGACAAACGGTTACAGAAGGTTGGAAGCCCGTATTTCGGTGAGACCTTGCTTCCGGTGCCTTCCTTGTTTGCGAACAATTTCCTCAAAGTTCTTGCTTCCGGCAAGACTCTTGTAGACACCTTTCTCTATGATTTCCTTCAATAAGCTATTTTCTTGCTCAAGTGTAACTTGGCTTGAAACATTGTTAGTGGAATCAAGAGAACTACTAGAAGCAACAATATTAGATTTAACATGGTTATTGTTACTACTAGAGGAAGAATTTTTCTTATGCTTGTCATGCTTAGTATTAATAGGTGGCAAGAAATTAGACAAGAGAAGTCGTTTGGCAAGATATGAAGAACTCTTCTTTCGAAGATCGTCATTGATCGCTTTTAGAAACTCATGTTCTTGCTCTAGAGTGAGCTTCTTGAAGCGTAGCTTCTCATGAGATCTTAGGAGCTCTCTATGATCTTCTTGAGTTGTTTCATGAGCTAACTTAAGAGTGTTTAGTTCTTTAGTTAGACGCTCAATCTCCTTCATAGCATTGTCATTCGACTCTTTTCGACTATAAAGACTACTAGCATTTTCATCGTTACTAAGCTCACTAGATTTATCATGCAAGAGCTCATCTTCACCAAGCAAGTCATCCTCATCACTATCAAAGTCAATGAATTCAGGGTGTGTTACCTTGGGGCCTTTAGCCATGAAGCATCTTCCAATTCCCTCATTTGGTGAATCAAATAAGTCGTAGGAGTTGGAGTTGGAGGATACGAGAGCAAGACCGGCAACACCTTCATCTTGACTGTAGTCGGAGTCGGAGTGATAGCTTCCATCGGATTGATTGTCGGAGTCGGAGCCTGAGACCCATTCACCTACATGAGCTTGATGTCTTCTTCTTGTGTAGCTCCTTGATGACTTGTCTTTCCTCTCCGAATCCTTGCTTCTCCGAGAGGGTCTTCGTTCATAACGATCATCTCTACTCCTTCTCTCTCTCCGAGGTGACTCATCTCTTGATCTTCTTCTTGGAGATTCTTCTCTTCTCTTGTGGGGAGCCGTACACTCATTTGAGTAGTGTCCGGGTCTTCCACAATTGTAGCAGTTTCGATCACGACTAGAAGATCTCTTTTCATCATATGATCTAGACTTTGAGCTTCTCTCTTTGCCTCTATTCTTGTAGAACTTGTTGAAGTTCTTAACCATTAGGCTTATCTCTTCATTGGAAATTAACTTGTCACTTGAGGTTGTGGGAGCATCACTTGTAGCTTTGTAAGCACCACTTGACTTGTTGTGAAGCTCTTCCTTATCCTTAAGTGTCATCTCATGAGCAACAATTCTTCCAATGACTTCAGTTGGCTTGAGAGTCTTGTAATTTGGCATCATTTGGATCAAAGTGCACACGGTGTCATACTTTCCATCCAAAGCTCTGAGAATCTTCTTAATGATGAATCGGTCGGTCATTTCTTCGCTTCCTAAGCCGGCAATCTCATTTGTGATGAGAGCAAGCCTAGAGTACATTTCAGCGACTCCTTCACCATCCTTCATCTTGAACTTGTCAAGTTGACCTTGAAGAATATCTAACTTTGATTCCTTCACAGATTCAGTACCTTCGTGCATTTCAACCAAAGTATCCCAAATCTCTTTAGCATTCTCAAGACGACTGATTTTGTTGAACTCTTCGGGACACAAAGCATTGAAGAGAATGTCACAAGCTTGAGCATTGTTTTGCAACATCCGCAACTCTTCGGGTGTAGCTTCGCGATCCGGAACTTTTCCTTCTTCAAAGAATTCACCTTGCATACCAACACAAATAATGCCCCATGCGGCTGGGTTATGACCAAGAATATGCATTTTCATTTTATGCTTCCAACTAGCAAAATTTGTACCATCAAAGTAAGGACCTCTACGATAATTACCCTCACTAGACGCCATACTCTCCTAGGTTGTGAAACCAAGCTTATGGAGTCCAATGCAATGGAAACCAAGGCAATGGAGACCAAAGCTCTGATACCACTTGTAGGATCGAAAGTAGGTCTAGAGGGGGGGTGATTAGACTACTTGACAATATAAAAAATCTGCCTTAAGATCATGCAAAGTTTTTGGCAGTTTCACAATTAAGATCACTTCAAGTATCACCCTACACATGCAATTCTAGAGTATATGCAGCAGAAAGTAAATTGCACATGTAAAAGAGAGGTGGAGAAGATCAAACGCAGTTTGGTGACACGAAGATTTTTGTCGTGGTTCCGATAGGTGGTGCTATCGTACATCCACGTTGATGGAGACTTCAACCCACGGAGGGTAACGGCTGCGCGAGTCCACGGAGGGCTCCACCCACGAAGGGTCCACGAAGAAGCAACCTTGTCTATTCCATCATGGCCTACGCCCACGGAGGACTAGCCTTACTCGGGGTAGATCTTCACGAAGTAGGCGATCTCCTTGCCCTTACAAACTTCTTGGTTCAACTCCACATCTCAAAGACGGAGGCTCCCAAGCGACACCTAACCAATCTAGGAGGCACCACCCCCCAAAAGGTAATAGACGGTGTTGATGATGATGAACTCCTTGCTCTTGTGCTTCAGATGATAATCTCCCCAACACTCAACTCTCCTCACTGATATGGCTGTGGTGGAAGAAAGATTTGAGTGGAAAGCAACTTGGGAAGGTTAGAAATCAAGTTTCATATGGTAGGAATGGAATGGCTTGATCTCAACACAAGGGTAGGTGGTTCACTTCTTAGAAAGTGTATGGTAGAAGTGGTGGTACTTTCTGATGGCTCTCCTCACGAATGAAGAGGGGGTGGAGGGGTATATATAGCCTCCACACAAAATCCAACCGTTACACACACATTTGACCAATCTCGGTGAGACCGAAGTGAAAACTCGGTCAGACCGAAAGTTCAAATATAGTGAACGTTGGGATTTTCGGTGGGACCGAAAATACCATCTCGGTGTGTCCGAAGTGAGTCAAAGGTTGGAGCTTGCCATCTCGGTGGGACCGAAAACAACAACTCGGATATTCCGAAATGATGTCAATTGGTTACAGAAGGTTGGCAGTCCATTTTCGGTGAAACCGAAACTCAGAATCGGATGGACCGAGAAATTAGGGTTTGGAGAAATAACTGAGGTGGTTCATCTCGGTGGGACTGAGTTTGCAGAATCGGTTTGTCCGAGATTACTTATGAGTGTGTTGAATAGTGAAGAGTGCTGATAGTTGAGGGAGCTAGATCACCAAGCACTTGAGCAACTAGATCATTAACACAACCTCATCCCCTTTTAATAGTATTGGCTTTTCCTAAGGACTCAATGTGATCTTTGATCACTAAACCAAAAATAGAGTCTTGAGCTTTTGCCAATGCTTGTCTTAGCATTTTGAGGGGTCCACTTCTTCAGACATTTCCATACCCATAACATCGAACTTTTCTGAAATGATTCTCAAGTAAATATTAGTTCAATGATATATATGTTGTTATTAATTACCAAAACCACCCGGGGATTAGTTGCACTTTCAGGATGATATCATGGTCAAAACCAAGGATAAGGCCACCCTTATCCATGATTTGGAGGAGATATTTGCCAATCTGCGCAAGATCAATTTGAAACTTAATCCAGAGAAGTGTGTGTTTGCTGTCCCTTCTGGCAAGCTACTTGGATTCTTCGTACCCCACCGGGGGATCAAAGCCAACCCCGACAAGATCAGTGCCATTGAGCAGATCCAAGTACCAAGGACAATTAAGGATGTGAGGCGCTTAACAGGATGCATTGCCGCCCTGAACAGATTCATCTCCAAGTCTGCCGAGCGTGCACTGTCGTTCTTTAAGATTTTGAAGAAGGCATGGCCTGTGATGTGGACACCGAAAGCAGATGCAGCCCTACAAGAGTTGAAGGCCTACTTTTCATTTGTACCTACCTTGGTTGCATCCAAACTCCAAGAACCGTTGTTGCTATACTTGGCGGCAACCAAGCAAGTGGTCAGTGTGGCCTTGGTAGCGCAGCAAGAAGTGGATGAGGCAGAAAACAAGCATAACACGCCAAAGTTCGTTAAGGATCATGACAATAATGAGCACGACAACAAGGTTAGCCGCAAGGACGCAGCAAGGAAGAAAGTGGTGCAACGCCGGTGTACTTCGTCAGCTCCTTGTTACAGGGGGCTAGATCGAGGTATTTTGGTATGCAAAAATTGATCTTTGGTCTCGTTATGGCCTCAGGGAAACTGCGCGACTACTTCCAAGCCCACGAGATCACGATTGTCACTCGTTTTCCGTTACAAAGGATACTCTGAAACCCTTAGGCTACTGGCAGAATAGTGGAGTGGGATTTGAAGTTATCCAGGTTTGGATTGAAGTATGAGAGCATATCAACTATCCAGAGTAGGGCATTGGCAGAGTTTATTGCAGAATGGACGCCAACCCCTGATGAGGAGATAACAGAGACAGCTATCCGGCAAGGAATCACCCTAGGAATGGATTATGTATTTTGATGGTGCCTTTTCCCTACAAGGTGCACGAGCTGGCGTGCTTCTTGTTGCCCCCTCCGGGGAGCACCTAAAGTATGTCGTCCAAATGCATTTCGCCTGGGAAGAATCCACCAACAATACAGCAGAGTATCAAGGGCTCCTTGCCTGGCTCAGAATTGGCGCAGAATTGGGAATTAAGAAACTGATCACTCAAGGAGATTCATAGCTTGTGGTGAGACAAGTCAACAAAGATTACCAAAGTCCATCGATTGAGGCATACATCGATGAAGTGAGGAGATTGGAGGAGCACTTTGATGGGTTGCAAACAGAGCATGTACCTCGTGCGTTAAACAGCATAGCTGATCACCTATCAAAGTGTGCTGAGTAGAAGCTTCCTGTGGAACCCGAAACTTTTGTTCGCCGTCTGTCTCAACCCTCCGTATCACCTGCAACAATGGCCCAAAAAAGGAAAAAGTTGGACTATGGTACGCCTCTCCCGGTCGAGCCGTCCGCTCCCGGCAGAGACCCTACCGGAAGTAACTCCTCACAGCCTGCCGGACCACCCCCTCCAGCCGGGACAACGGACCCCACGGTCGAGGCTGGTGCTCCCGCAGTAGAGGAGGTGCCGCTAGTCCTCGTTGCTGAGCCACAGTCTCCACCTTGGGCAAGGCACATTGTCCACTTCCTCCAAACCACAGAATTCCCCGACGACCAAGATGAAGCTGAAAAAGTAGCCCGGAGGGCCGGTACGTATCAGTTTGTCGATGACACTCTATACAGGAGAAGGCCCAGCGGTGTGAAATTGAAGTGTGTTTGCCGGGAGGATGGAAACGAACTGCTGGCTGAGATTCACAGAGGAATGTGCGGCTCCCACATTGGATCAAGGGCATTAGTTGGGAAAGTATTCCGGCAAGGATTCTATTGGCCCACGGCGCTCCAAGAAGCGGTTGAGCTCTGTCACGACATGTGAAGCCTGTCAGTTCCATTCCAAGAAAACACACCTGCCTGCCCCAGCTCTTCAGACAATCCCTCTATCATGGCCGTTTTCGGTCTAGGGGCTCGATATCCTCGGCCCATTCCCCTGAGCAATCGGGGGCTTTGAATTCTAGTTTGTTGCCATTGACAAGTTTACAAAGTGGCTAGAAGTGACTGCCGTGAGAAAGGTGACTGCTCAGACATCTATCAAGTTCTTGAAAGAATTGGTGTGTCATTTAGAGTTTCCGGCAAGGATCATCACCGACAATGGCACCTAGTTCACGAGCCACGCCTTCATCCAATATGTCCGTAACCTCGGATGCAAGGTCTCATTTGCCTCTGTGGCACAACCCTAGAGCAATGTGTCGGATTTTGGGCTCCGCAGACCCTAGAGAGGTATGAACTCTAGGTTGCACACGAAGAACACTCTCTACACAGCGCGCTCACCCTATGATTCCACGGCCTGGCTCGACGAACTCAAGGAACAAGAGACACCGGGGTTAATACTGGTTCGGGCCACCTTGCGGTGTAATACCCTACTCCAGTGTGTGTGGTGGATTGCCTCGTAGGGCGAAGGATGAACTAGTGCCGTGGATGAACAGCCTCGGTAGGTGAGGTCTTCTTGGTCTTGATGAGCTGGTGAGGGTGAGGATGATCTGGGTGATCCGCTCCTCGTCATGATGGAATACTCTCTCTGGTCGAATCTCTCCCTTGTCGTCGAATCGCCCTTCTCTATGGTGGTGGCTAGGTCCTATTTATAGTGGCCTTGGTCCTCTTCCCAAATGTAGGCGAGAAGGGATCCCACAATGGCCAAATTTGAAGGGGAACAACTAGTACAAGCTATCCTGACAAAAGCGGTCTTCGCCTACCAAAGGCTCTTGTGGCGACGCCGCGCCGGGCTCCACGGTAACCTCCGTCCTGCTGTCCTGGCGGTGCTTGGTCTTGTTGCACTGATATGGAAACCTTTGCTTGATTCCTCAGGACTCTGCGCCTGCGCTTTCCCCCTTGGCACTAAAGGGGAAACAGGTACACTATGCCCGCTGGCGCACACCTGGCCTTGGTCGTCATGGCTCACGTCACGTGAACCTCGCGAGGTGCACCTTGCATAGATATCTCCGCTCCTCAGGAGCCACCCTAAAGAGGCAGCCCCCAGGGAGGTCTTGCCGTCGTCCGTCTTGCGAGGCCTGGCCCCTCACGAGTATCTTTAGCTGTGGTTGCTGAAGCTGGGCCGTATCAGCCGTCGGTGGAGCCAAGTCATGGGCCATAGGTAGGAAAATCTAGGTACCCCCGTTCCCAGGACACCGACAGTAGCCCCAGGGCCCAAGGCGTGCTCGAACTTGGCTTCGAGGCGAAGCCAAGGGGCAAGTGCGGAGCGCTGTGGGGCCCAATCGGCTGCGGCCTTGATCAACACGTGGTCACTGATTGGACGTGGGCGTCTCCGCTTCCCCATGTTGTCTCGACAGCTGCCTAACTTGACGAGACCATGTTGCATGCATAGAAAATACCATCATTACGTGCGATCGTGGAGGTCGGTGGTTGGCCTTTTCCTAGATATAAATGAGGGGAGGGCAAAGCCTCCGTTGCACATCTCCTTCTTCTCGCCGCCCGCCCTTTCTTCTTCTTCATTGCCGTGCCGGCTTGCCGTGTTGCCCATGGCACCGATAAGGAGATTCTCCGCCGCTGATAAGGGAACCCCCCCCCC
>LR738711.1:402194390-402206922 GCA_902687465.1 Secale cereale | reverse complement strand
GTAAGGAGCGGGGACCACTTCCACCGAAGAAGAGGTTCGGACGCCCCCGCGACGCTGGCATGAGGCTGGAGGTGACGAGGCCTTGGTACGATCGGCCTCCTCCCGGCTACCGGTTGCCCTTGTACTCCCAAGCGCAAGGCTCCGGAGGAGGGGGAAGCACCCCACGCCGCTTGCATCGTGGCCGAGGTGGCCAAGTTGTGGTCGCACGAGCCGCCGGCCCACGAACCCACGTCGAGGGCTCCTCGCGCGAGTTCATGGTGTGGATAGCGATGCCACTGCCTTCTTGGATCCGGCTCCTGAGGTTCCTCGTAGAGCTGATGCCAGTGAGGGGTCCTGCTGAGCTGTGGTTGCAGCACACTAGGTGCTGCAGCCAGGCTTCCGAGGCGGATGTCGAGGTCGTCCCCCCATCCGGTGTCTTCATGACTAGAGGATGGGGCAAAATCTCCCGCGCGTGCCGTCCTAATAGAGCCTCCATCATCCACTTCGAGTTCGACGACTCCACCACGTTGTTCTGCAAGGTCTTTGATGGGGAAGGGCGTCGCCTGGAGTGTTGCCCTGGAGGGAGCCACCAGGGTGGCGCGACAGCAGGCGCCGGGCCTGCCCCCGACCTTACCGATAGCTCCCCTAGTTGTTACGATGGCCCCTGGGAATCCAGCAGCTCTCCCGAGCCTAACGAGTATCCAGAGACGAGCGACGACAGCTATGCTCCACCGAGCTCACGCCACGCCGGGAGTGCGACACACCGGCAATAGCCTATCCTCATCGATGACCTTGGTGGGGTTGGTGCCGGCCTCTCATGGCCCTCTGTTGATGATGGTGTCGGCAGCAGCGGCCGCGGTTAGAGCCCCTTGAGACCTTCATCTTTTGTTCCCTGCGAGGAATCTAAATGAACGATGTGGGGTGTGTAAAGAATATGTAATGCTTTTGCTCTGATGTTTGTTATTCTCTTTACAAAACCGTAGTTGCATGTCTTGCTTCGGCAGTATCCCCCCTTTCGTCCTTGGAGTAACTTTGCGCTCTATGTCGGTGGGTCCTAGTCCCAAGGCAAGCTTCAGCCATCGCAGGTATGCCAGGTCGTGATGCCATGGTCAAGGCCAAGAGGTGAGCGGCCCGAGATCCGTTAAGAGCTCCTGAGGAGCGATGCTCAGGAGGTCCCCCTTGGCGTGCAAGCAGCTTCTCGGAGGCTAAAAAGGAAGGCGGCATTGCCGGAGCTAGACTGCAGAAATTAAAAATTCATCGGCTCATGGTGTCGCGCCAGTTTGAATATGTGACTTATCTTGATGGCCCTGAGGTGGTTCTTCGCGCGGTGCGCCTGATCAGCGCTTCGGCGGAAGTGTAGCTAGGCCATGTCCGCGTTGGCCACCCCCTTTATGGCTCTTCTAAATGTTCTGCGTCCTCGGGTCCCAACCCCCGAGCGAAGCTTAGCCGTCGTTGGTATGCCAGGTCGCGATGCCATGGTCAAGGCCAGGCGGTGAGGGCTGGAGAGTCTGTAGGAGTTCCTGAGACACGATGCTCAGGAGCCCCCCTTTAACGCGCAAGCGAATCGCATGAGAAAGGGATAGCCGGCAGGGCCGCCTGTAGCTAGGCTCCGGAGACTCCTGCGGGTTAGTTTGATGAAATATCATAGTTTACAATCATGTTTGCTGCCATGCCACTGATCTTTCCGCAAGAAGATGAAGGCGCTGAGGATCTAGTGAGGTGATGTGCACGAGGCGGGCCGCGAGTCAGAGCTCGATCTCTCAGATTTTTCAGCGTTGCAGGGACGGACCCGAGCACAAGCGCCATGCCAGCATGTGTATCCCTCATTGCGGGATGAGCAGGAGGCCGGTTAGCAGCACGGACGGCCATAAAAGGTGGTGGGTAAGCAGGTGATGATCATAATGTAACTCATAGGAGGAAGCGAGCTAGATCAGGTAATGCAAGTCCAATACATGCCACAAGGACAAACCCACGCGGCCTGGGGATAATGAAACCCAAAGGGCGCCCCCAACAGAGTAAGTAAAATATGTAAAAGGATATACGTCACAGGGACAGGCCCGTGTGACTTGGTGATGATGCAGCCCCAGGGGCGGACCAACCTGAACAAACTGAAACAGAGTTACCTAGCATCGTAGCTGGAGAGATGGTGATGCAGCTGAAGACACTCACTACAGATGTCGCTCCTCATGAGCCGCCTGGCTCCGGGATCTCGCGAGGCTCCTGAGGTTCCGAGAGCTCTGGAAGAATCGTTGCCACCACCACCAGGATCTCCTGATGCCTGGCCTCGCGAGCCGCCAGGACGTCCCGCGTGTGGTGCTGGTGTAGGGCTGTTTGGTCCGGCAAGCTGAAGGGCGTGCGAACATAGCTGTGAGGAGGGCCTTCACACCGGTCCACCTGAGACGGCCAGTAGAGCGGTTGTACATGTAAGGTTGGGATGGTAAAAAATCTTAAATCTAATCCAACTCTGTAACAACACTTTCATCAAGCCTCGGTGCACTACTCCTCCATCAAGTAGTGCGCTAGTTCATCATCATCTCCCAGGGGCATTAGCGGCACCCAGTGGGTTATTTAACAGTATGTCAAACCACACTTATTTCTTTCCATGCATATCCCTGACCCATTTTGCGTAGCCAACTAGTAGAGCATATTTCTTCAACCAACCAACACAACTCTAAACATAATAAAGTCATGTGCAATGCAAGTATAAACGGGTATGCAACGAAGGCAAGCCTAGCAAGGTTGCCACTCAAGGTATATCATGCACTTAGTGAAGCAACATAAATGCTATTATGAGGGAAAATGGTTCATCCTGGTCAAAGGGCTGCTTGCCTGGTTCATCAGACTCTTCAAGTCTTCTGGTCCTTTTCAAAGTACTCCGTATACTTCGTCAACTAACGTCAGAAACAATCACAATAAGCAACACAACAAGGCAAAAACAAAAGTTCTCTAAAAATATGAATTTGACTTTTCTATGGCATCTCTAGTTATATGAAAAATAGCCAGAGTGGTTTCATTGGAATTGGATCTGTGGGTATTTATGAACATTTCAAAATGATGGAATCAAGGATTTGTGGATTTTCAAGAAGTTTACAGAATAATTATTTTGAAAAATGAGCAAAGGCACCCATTTAACAAAGGATGATTTTACAAGCATCTAGGAGTTGGTTTCACTTGAATTGGATTTCAAAAGAATTTCCTATGATTTTGCAAAGTTGGCTATACATGGATAAATAGACTAATATTTGATGTGGTACATCAAGCATTGGGAGAAATGTTCATAAACTAGATTAGGATCTTAGAAGTGCCTATAAATTTGAATCAATGGATTTGGATCATCTATGAGCTCTCTGTGATTTTCTAAAGTTGATCACAGAAATGGAAAAACAACATTTTGATAAATATCTGAGAAGAAAATGTTTCTAGAAAAATGTGCAAATAGCACCATGTGATAGAACATGATCTATCGAGTCACTTGAAATTTGAATCACCAAATTTGGAGTTCAAATCAATTGTTTATGGATTTTAAAAGTTCACAGAAAAAGAAAAAGGAAAGGTAAATTGGTTTTACCCTTATACTGCGCACAAGGCGCAGTATAGCGCCGCAGCGCACTGGGCCGGCCCAGCTGTACGGCCACGCGAGCGCAGAGGCGACGTCGAAGGCGTAAGCCATGGAATCGGCTTTTGCTGCGGGGACACGGGAACGGCCAGACCCGCCGCCACTTAAGCCGCTGGGCCCGCCCCGCTAGGTCACCGACGAGCGGGTCCCACCGGCTGGTCATCTCCCTCCTCCCGCCCGCGACACAGGAGGCAGAGGCCTCATCGGCGGGAGGTTGCCGAATCCCGCCCCCGGCGGCACAGGCCACCTCCGGCCAAGCCGTGGCCACCGGAGGGACCACCGGGAAGCGGCGCATCGGGGGGATTGACCGGGTCAGCGGAAGACGGCTGGGGCGCGCCCGGCACGGGCCTCAACGGATGACCAATCGGGCGACGATGAGCTGGGGGGCATGGTGCCCCGGCGGACTAGGAGAAGTGGGGGAAATGGTCGTCGGAACCTCGCGCCTCTTCTGGTGGGGAGAGGAGGATCGGGGAAGCCCGCCCTTCCTGAATCGAAGCGGAGGCCGACAGCAGCACTCCGGCCATGGGAGACGCTGGGAGGCTTGAGAAGGAGAGTGGGCTGTCTAGGAGGTTTGTGGAAGAGAGGAGGTTTGATCGGAGGCGAGAGAGAGAGAGAGAGAGAGAGAGAGAGAGAGAAAGAGCTCGGGGTGGCTTATATGGCGGGGCCATGGCGCACCGTGGGCGGCGTCCACGGCCGTGGCCAAAGCGGTGCCAAGGGCCGAATTGGCACACGGGGCATTGTCCAGGGTGTTCGTGGGTGTGGTTTAGGACGAGGGAAAGGCAGATGGGGAGCGGGGAGGTGCCAGAGGCTTTGCGCGTGTGAGCTCGCCCATTGAAGAGAACTGTTTTCCTGCTCACCATAGTGAGGCGGACCAAATGGCGAGGTGCTCATCCACCGGTGGTTGCCGATACAACGACGGTAAGGACATGGTTGCTCTATTAGCGATGTATATCATGTTATTGCATTACTTACACCCTGATCATCATAGGATAAGGTTGCATCATCCTAGGTCAAATTCAAAGGTGTCACCATCTTTCTGGGTCTGCATGTCCTCTTTCCTCGAGGATGTATCTTCTGTTGGTATCGTCTTGTTGTGGTGTCGCCAATCTTGTGTTCAAAAGATGTGGGTGAATATATGGCAAGCCATATTCCTTCTAGATTATCCACAAGGTTTACAAGGAATCCAGTGGTCATGGGCATAAGGGTTCTAGCGACCAAAAGTTTCAAAGGGGAAGAGATCAATAAGGAAAGTATACCTTAGTTTTTTTCGGAAGACCAAGAAAGGAAGAGATGTATAGATAGTTTTGAAACAAGTAATAGTTTTGGAAATAGTTTTACCCTAACTAACGACCATGCTAACTAAGGCTTCCTACAGTCAGGATGGCTCTAATACCAGCTCTGTGGGGACCCCGACTCATAAGTCAGGATCATCGAATGCACGTGTACAGTGATCCCATAGATCAATGCTCACTAAACACACAGAAGCTGAATAACAAGAGTCTTACATCCATACATACCGTGTTACACAAATTGTGACCTTTATGGTCAAGTCTTGAGTATATGTCATCGCAGCTGAAATCTTCAATAACAACTTGGACCCATGCCATCTGCCTTAACTCTACAGGCATTCTGACTGGGAAGCGTCCTAGCTCGCATGTTCGTCACCAAAGCGATCTTCATCTTACACCTGTTCTTTCATGACTGTCATATAAAATAACCAGCGGCAATCCAATGAGTACTTTGAATGTACTCGCAAGCAACCCAAGAGTGATAACAGAATAATTATGCAGGGCTCTACTACTAAATTGGCAGTTTTCCGGAAAGCTAGTTTTTCTCATGCAAGTATGATCAACATTTATCAAGGATATTAATGCGTCTGCAACAAGTATCAGGAGGTTACAAACATCAATATCGGGAAAGAGTTATAAACAACTCATGCTCGAGCTCATCATGACTTCCTTAAGAATCACATCACCAATATCACTGAACCGTGTTGTTTTCATCAGACACACACACCAAGTTTCGCAAACATTGGACGTAGCCCAAGAGCAGTTACCCAACTGTCCTTGACCGTGGACACGGCTATTCTAATAGTTTTACACTCTGCAGAGGTTGCACACTTTACCCACAAGATCCGGGGAACTTCCGTGTCATCCACGACCCGCGGTACTTCAAGTACCCGGGGTAAGGACCCGATCACTATCTTTCCCTAGACGACACTAACATAGAGTCCACTCAACTGGTAGCAAACCCCGTGCCCAACATTTCACATCTTAAAATTTTGGAGCCTTGCACCCATACTCATCACATACCACAAGCACGGGGTACCAACGGTGTGTCCGGTACCTTGTATAGACAGTCATGGCCGACTATCCAAGCACGACCCCGTCCCGAGAGTGACCTCATGTCACCCCCGTCACTAGTAATGCGGGCACCATGCTAGTACCGGCCTAGGTAATCAATAATGCCCTTTCCCATATAAGGGTAGAGTGGTTGCGCATGTAAGGTTGGAATAACGGTCACAACTGAAACCAATCCGTTTTCAAAACAACACACACACTTGCCTTGGTACACCACTTCGTCATCAAGTGGTTACCCAACTCATCATCTCCCTCTGGCATAAGTGGCACCTGACGGGTTTTTCGAAAAGTCTTTCGAAAGTACCCTGCCTCCATTACCATGCATATTCGCGTCCCATTTGTGTAGCTACTACTATAGCATCCTATCTACTCCCGCCTGCATAACCCTCATTGGAAGGTAGGATCATGCTTGATGCGAGTTTCAATAGGGAAGTAATAAAGGTAGCCAACCAAAGAGGTCCCCTATATCAACATGATTCTGATGCGTCGATAATCAGGTGCTATATGACATGCATAAAAAGGGTTTCTTAAACATTGTCAAAGGGCTGCCTGCCTATCTTAACCAAGTCCTTGGGGTCTTCAAATCCTCTGGTCCTTCTCCGAGTACTCCGTATACTTCGTCAACGAACATCGGAAATAATAACAATAAGCAACACAACAAGGCAAAAATAAAAGTGCTCTAAAAATGTGAGTTGGACTTTTGTAGGATACTTTGGGTCATATGAGGAATGACCAAAGTGGTTTCATTGGGATACAATCAATGGATATCTCTAAACATTTCAATATGATGTAATCAAGGGATTTGTGGATTTGCAAGAAGTGTATAGAAGAATTATTTTGAAAAATGGTTAGAGGCACACATTTGACAAGGAATGATTTTATAAGCATGTAGGAGTTGGTTTCACTAGATTTGGAGTTCAATTGATTTTCTTATGAATTTGCAAAGTTCGCAATACATGGAGAAATGGACCAATATTTCATCTGGCATAGGAAGTACTAGTAATAATGTTGAAAAACTATGAGCTCAGTGTGATTTTCTAAACTTCATCATAGAAATGGAAAAATAGCATTTTGGTAAATATCTGTGAAGAAAATATTTATGGAAAAATGTGCAAATAGCACCATGTGATAGATCATGATTTACGGAGTCACTGGAAATTTAAATCATCAAATTTGGAGTCTGTTTGATTTGTTTATGGATTTTAGAAGTTCACTAGAAAAAAAAGGAAAAAGGAAGGGGCGGTTATACCTATACTGCATACCAAGCGCAGTATAGCGCCGAAGCGCCCTGGGCTGGCGCAACTGCTCAGCCGCGCAGAGAGCCACGCGACGTCAATGGCACCTTTGGCCAGGCGTTTTTACCGCAGGGACGCGGTATCGATTGATGCCGTCTCCACTTATCCCGACTAGTGGGCCAATTCGGTGGCCACAACCACTGATAGACGGGCCCCCTGCCAGCTGGCGGGGTGGTCATCCCCTACCCCGCGCCTGAGGCAGAGGAGCGACGTGGGAGGTCCGGCCTAGCGGCGCCGGTGCCCGCCCTGACGGCTCCGGTCACCATTGACGGGTCCTAGCACTCCGGAGGTGTGGGGACCCCGACTCATAAGTCGTGATCACCGAATGCACGTGTACAGTGACCCCAGAGATCAATGCTCACTGAACACACAGAAGCTGAATAACAGGAGTCTTACATCCATACATACCGTATTACACAAATAGGACCATTATGGTCAAGTCTTGAGTATATCATTGCAGCGGAAATCTTCAATAACAACTTGGACCCATGCCATCCGCCTTAACCCTACATGCATTCTGACTAGGAAGCGTCCTAGCTCGCATGCTCGTCACCAAGAAATCTTCAACATATCCTGATCTTTCATGCCTGGCCAATAAAATAACGAGTGGCAAGCCAATGAGTACTTTGAATGTACTCGCAAGCAACCCAAGTGTGATGACAGAATAATTATGCAAGGCTCTACTGCTAAGTTGGCAGTTTTGCGGAAAGCTAGATTTTCATATGCAAGTATGATCAACATATAACAAGGTCATGCTTGCGTCTGCAACAAGTATCATGAGGTTACAGACATCAACATCAGAAAAGAGTTATGAACAACTCTTGCTCATGCTCATCGTGACTTTCTCTCAATCACATCAACAAATTTACCCAAACCGTGTTGTTTCCAAGAAACTTATGGACATAGTCTAAGCAGCACCACCCAACTGTCTTTGACCGTGGACACGGCTATTCGAATAGTTTGACACTCTGCAGAGGTTGCACACTTTACCCACAAGATCCGGGGAACTTCCGTGTCATCCACGACCCGCTGTACCTCAAGTACCCGAGGTAAGAACCCGATCACTATCTTTCCCTAGACGACACTAACACAGAGTCCACTCGATTAGTAACAGCCCCGTGCCAAACATTTCACATCTTAAAAATTGTGGAGCCTTGCGCCCATATTCATCACATACCACTGAGACGGGGTACCAACGGTGTGTTTGGTGCCCTGTGAAAACAGTCATGGCTGCCTATCCAAGCACGACCGCGTCCCGAGAGTGAACTCATGTCACCCCCGTCACTAGTAATGCGGGCACCATGCTAGTATCGACCTAGGTAATCAATAATGCCCTTTCCCATATAAGGGCAGAGTTGTTGTGCATGTTTGGTTGGGACGGTAATCATACATAAATCTAATCCATCTCTGTAAACAACCCTTTCATCAAGCCTCGGTACACTACTTCTCCACCAAGTAGTGCCCTAGCTTCTCATCATCTCCCGGGGGCATTAGTGGCACCCACTGGGTTATTTGCAAGTATGCCAAACCACACTTGTTTCTCTCAATGCATAACACTGACCCATTTTGCATAGCCAACTACTATAGCATATATCTATCTACTCCCGCCCACATAACCCTCATAGGAAGGTAGGGGCATGTTTGATGTAAGTTTCAATAGTAAAGTAACAAAGGTACCAACCAAAGTGGTCACCACCTCCACATGATTCCGATGGGTTGATAATAAGGTGCTATGAGACATGCATAAAAAGGTTTCTCAAACATCGTCAAATGGCTGCTTGCCTTGTCCTTCCGAGTCTTCAAACCTTCTAGTCCATCTCCAACTACTCCGTTTATTTCGTCAACTAACGATGGAAACAATCATAATAAGCCACAGAGCAAGGCAAATATAAAAAGTGCTCTAAAAATAGGAGTTGGACTTTTCTAGGATACCTCTGGTCATATGAAAAATGACCAAGGTGGTTTCATTGGAGTATGATCAATGGATGGTTTGGCACATTTCAATATGATGGAATCAAGAGGTTTATGGATTTGAAAGAAGTGTACAGAAATATATATTTGAAAAATGAGCAAAGGCACCCATTTAACAAATCATGATTTTAGAAGCATCTAGGAGTTGGTTTCACTGGTTTTGGAGTTCAAATGAATTTCCTAGGATTTTGCAAAGTTGATAAATAAGAAGAAATGGCTCATTATTTTGTGGGGTATAGAAAGTATTAGGAAAAATGTTCCAAAACTAAGCTTTGATATTACAAGTATCTAGGAATTTGAACCATTGCATTTGGATCAAATTTGAGCTCTCTGTGATTTTCTAAAGTTCATCACAGAAATGGAAAATGACATTTCATAAATACTTGTGAAGAAAAAGTCTCTGGAAAAATGTGCATGATGCACCATGTGATAGATCATGGTTTTTTGAACTACTAGAAATTTGAATCATCCAATTTGGAGTTCAAATGATTTGATTATGGATTTTAGAAGTTACAGGAAAAGAAAAGAATAAGGAGTTACCCTTATTACATGCACCGGGCGTGGCTTAGTTAAATGGCGGCCATTGGGCTCAGCCCAGTAGCTCAGCCCTGCGCGCGAGCAAGGTGACATCGATGGCGCATTCGGCTAGTGCGCCTTCCCAAGGTGGAGACGGATTGAGAGGAACCCGCCTCAACTTAACCCGGGCGGGTCCGGTGTGCCATGTCTGCTGAGGCTGACTGGTGGGGCCGCCGGACCCACCGGCCGGCCGTCTTCTTCCCCGTGCGGCCTCCCTGTGCCGCAGGAACAGAGGAGCGAGGCCAGGCTCGTCCCGGCAAGCAGGGGCATTGCTGCGGGCGCCCTGAGTACCAGCGAGCTCAGGGGAGAGGGGCGCGACCACCTGGATGGGTCCTAGGCCCTGGGGAGGTCGAGGTCACGAGCGGCGTCGGCCATGGCGGAAGATGGTGATGCCGATGATGGGTTCAGTGCTACGGCCGCCGGGAGGAGCGAATGGAGCTCGGGAGAGACCTGCGGTGAGGTTGTAGGTGTCCTAGTGGAGTCTAAAATGGGAGGGGGAGGCCATAGGGCATGAATTTAGGAGGAGGCCGACGACGACACATCGGCCATGGAGAGGGAAAGAGAGCACCAGGTGGAGAGGGGGCTTGTCCGGGAGGTTCACGAGAGAGAGGAGGTTCTAACCAAGATGAGAGAGAGGGTCGGGGGTGGCTTAAATGGGTGTGGCCGCGGTGCATCGTGGGCGCGGTCTAGGCCATGCTCGGGCGAGCTCGTAGAGGGGAGAGGAGAGTGGGTTAGGTGGGGGCCGGCGACGTGTCGTTTCCCAGACGTCGAGGCGACCTCGGGGGACATGCTGGGGAGGCCCGAGGTTGTCGGGGCATCGGGATGGGGGGCGGCTACAGTGCGCCGGAGCACTGTAGCGCGCTCCAGAGCGCCGTTTTGGCATGCCAGGGCATGCCATTGGCAGTTGGGCGTGTCCAAGCTTGTCTACTGGCTTTAGGTTGGCACTGGGATGCTCTATGAAGCTTCGTAGGTAAGGTAGGAGGGAGGGGTAAAATGTAGAAGGGTGGAAAGGTGCTGCCATGGTGAGAACAGAGAGGTAATTGGGGGTTTTACCCCCTCCAATGATTGAGCTGAGGCATGGGTGAGTTACTGGAGGTAGAAGGGGATCAGGTTCACCTGTGGTAAGAATTAGAGGTAAAGGGGGATAGTGAAAGGGGGCAAAACATTGGTTTTGGTAAAATGGCAGAAGGTGTTTGATGCAATTTTGGGCAAGCAATTGACTTCCAATTGACATGAGACTTAACAGGATCAAATGGCACATACATTTAGGCCCTTTCACCAAATTTGAGCTCATTTGGGAAAAGTTGCCAATGCAACTTTTGTAAACCCTAGAAATCAACATAAATGGATTTTTCAAGATTAGGTTAAGCAAATCATAACTCCTTGATGCACCACTTGGTGTAGTGTCATCATTTGGGGTTGTGAGCATGTCCACAAAATTTGAAGCCCCAAGTAAAAAGTTGGCAATGTAGAGTTGTTCAAATTTGGATCTGGTCCCAAAGGGTTTTGGGGCACTTAGATCAAGTTATCCTTCTCCAAAACTTGTGCCATTTGGTATAGATGCATGTTTACATCATTTTAGCATGTGCACCAAGTTTGAGAGCATTTAGACAAGTTTGGCAATGTAAAGTTGCTCAAACTTCAAAATGGACAGAAATGGTTTTGAGGGGATTAGATCATGTTTTATTGATCTTCAAGGCATGAGGCGTTGTAAGATCATCAAATATGTAATATCTGACATGATAGAATTGCCTTGGAATTGTCAGGGAATATTTCCTTTGTAAATATTTCAAAAGCTTGAAATATCCAGAACGGGTTAATGAAGGATTTTCCCAATATTTTGAACATGACCATGTGTTGGAACTCTTATATATGGACAATATATGTCCATGAGTTTCCCTGAATTTTGGCAAATATTTTTTGAAATAGCAAAATAATTGTTACCTATTAAAGACCATTTTTGGCCTAAAGAAAAGGGATTTAAATAAAATATAAAAATAACTTTTAAAATTATAATTTTGTGGTTTATGTGAGTCCTATACCTAATAGGATTCAAATATACCTTTTGAAAGATTTTTCACACCCTAAATAAGGTACTTGTAGTGCAAACCTCAATTCAGGGGTTTTTGGAAAACTAATTTTAGAAAATACTCTTTGGCCAAAATATTTTTATAAGAAAATACTATACTGGTCTATACACATGGCATGACCATTGGGAAAAGGTTTTGGATCAAGGAGATGAAGTATAAGAGTTGGAGGATTTATTTGATTTTTAGAGCACTAGCAAACAGCAGACAAGAATCAAATCAAGCAATCTCAAAAACACTCAAAAGTTTTTGCCAAACCACATTTTAGCATGATTATTAGCTTAAGTGTTGTGGCTTGAAAATCAGGGTGTGACCAACCTACCCCCCTTACAAGAATCTCGTCCCCGAGATTCCCAGACTAGGCGTGGAAAGGAATACGGAGTCTTGGATACGGGGTAGTCTTCACTCCTTCTTGTTGGTTCTACTTCCGAGTGGTGCTCCATGGAATCTTGAAGTACTTGGTGGTGTGGCTTCTCGCTTGTTACCCTCTTTGATGGAGGTTGCTAAGGGGTCTCTTGTATGTGTTAGGTTGAGCTAAACGTCAAAGGCTCGGTGATCGATGTCCTTGCGGGCACCGGGCTAGTTAGGAAGTCAAAAGTATTTCCAGGGTTGTGACTCTTGGAAAATTTGGTGCACGGGGGGGGGGGG
>LR738711.1:402138889-402194316 GCA_902687465.1 Secale cereale | reverse complement strand
GGGTAACTCAGGTGGTAAATCTAGCTGGTAGACGTCTACTATTCGTTTTGCAGTGGTCTTGAAGAAAGTCAATAAATCTTGGCGTGAGCGTCCCTTCGACATGGAAATGCTTGGTTCCTACGAGAGGAGTGGTTTGCAGATACGCCTGGTCATTGACGCGGAAGTTTACTTCTTGATGACGGTGGTTGGTGTAGTTCTACCTTCTTTACATGGCGGTCTTCAAATGTCTTCAATCCAGCTGACCGTCTCTTCTTTTGTCTTCGAGCAGACAAGTAGGTCATCAAATAATGATGTTACCCAAGTTGTCCAAGTACTCCATGAAGTCTACGGGGTACGCAAGGTAGGCTGGGGTATTGGTGGTGGTCTCCGTTGAGTATTTGCAAAGGCCTTCCTGACATAGAGCCAAGGGCCGTGGTCGAGATCTGACCATGTTGTGGCTTGGTGGGGCTTAAGGGTTTCAAGGATTCTAGTGGGTGAGTGAACGTTTATTATCTTATCCTTACGCACGGTTTCTGAGATGCCAATAGCTCCATCTAGTACTCCAAACGAATAACCTTATACCACTAAATGCATCCTCTCTTATAGACCAACTTCAATCACCACTCATGCCATACATATCCTCATGACTCCCAAGAGGAGGTCTGACAAAATCGTACATGTCTACGATCCCAATAATCATAAGCATGGATACCCCCAAAAATCCACGGGTAGGGCATACAAGCTGCCAAGCACAGATCAAACACCACAATCCAAGCGCCCAACCTATTCTTTCAAGGTTCAAGATAATGCATCTCTATTCTAAGGAAACACGTCATATGCCACTCCAAGATTTTGTTTCCTTCCTATAGATCAACTCCAACAGCCCATTAACTTTCGTCAATCACCACATAATCCAACAATTCTACAAATCCGATATCTACGGTGTTCCACAAGATCTCAAGTCCCTATAATACCCAAATACTTGGAAGGGCTATGCATTACGATAGTAAGTACACCAAATTCCCACCATCATGGTCAAGTAAACTCCAAGGTCATGATTATATAGATCCCTAAATCAACTCCGACAAATAATCCAATCTCCTAGTTTATTGTCCATCGAGAAACATGGAATCATGATCGGGATTATCAGTCTAAATCCAATTTACTCCGAACCATGTAGACATACTTAGCAACTCAACTAGAATCTCCTACTTAAATCCAAGTCTCATGTCCAGCGAGAATCCCTACATTTCCCCCAAGTCATTATTAAAATGTCAACTATCTCCAATCATTATCCTCCGGTGAAGTCAAAACCTTATACTTCTAGGAATTTCATCTTGCGATCACCATTGCCTTGCAAGTCCAAGTTACTCCAGGGTGGTGATAGTTACGCTACTCTATTAATCATGATCCCATCAACATGAAAACCTCACAATCCATCAAGGCCTCAGATAATTCCTCAAAGTCACTGATATAAAGTCACCGAATCATCTGTCCTATATCCTCAAATTGGTCTATCTATGGCATCGTCAGTTCTTGTGCTATATTAGGACGAAAATGTGCTCACTCACTGTGTCCACTAGTTCCATTACGAACCCAGTGTTGTGCAAGGTTGCAGAGGCTTAACTGGTTCTCTTATAATTCTATGGGTTAAGCACATGGTTAAGGGTTTGTGCTGGAGTATCTCGTGAAGTCTCAAAGGGTCTAGGAATGGGTTACTAGTATGGAGGGTTAAACATAACTTCACGGGGTTGCTCTTGGTCGTGGAGGTTGTAGCAGAGGTCTTCATTGTTAGTTGGTTGCCGAGTTGGAATCCTTGGTACTTCTTGTCTTGCTGGTCTTCAGTTGAGGAGAGAGAAGAGAGGGAAAAAGTAGCATAGAGGAGGGGAATTCCTAAAGGGGGTTCTATAGTGCAAGTGCAAACAAACAGGTGCAAAAAGGCCGAAACAAAAGAAACAAGGCAAGGAAGATGATATAGCCATGCACTTGTTACCTAGGGCAAAAGTGCGACTTATATCAAAACACAGACAAATAAAGGCAAACAACACACAATCATGGTTCTATTCGAACCATCATACGGACTCGACTGCGCATAGGGGGTACACGACTCATCCTACCCTAGGGGTTCTCGGACTCAGTAGTCGTGACTTGTGCCTCGTGTAGTCTTCTGAGTTTTCCTCACGTGTTGCTATGTCCCTTGTAGTTGTTTGACGAACGATCTGGGTTAAGCCTGAAGAATATTCAACAACTTCTCGCCTGATGAGGTGATGCGGTGAAGGGGTCTCCTTGTAGCTGGCGTTGACTTGGTCTTCTCTTGTCTCTTTAATCATGAGGATCCCTTGTGCCTTCTGGGGCGTCGAGGGTGTCAGGTAGGCAATCCTTTATGCAATGATATCAATAAGGCATAGTAAAGGTTCAACATGTTGGTTATGTTGATGACAACATCGACACCAAGAGCGGTGGACGAAGAGAACCGTTTTCCTGCTCACTATAGTGAGGCGGGCCAGATGGCGAGGTTCTCATCCACCGGTGGTTGCCGATACAACAACAGTACTGACATGATTACTCTATTAGCGATGTATATTATGATCTTGCACACCCTGTGCCCTGGTCATCGTAGGTTAAGGTTGCACCACCTTGGGCAGTGTTAAGGGTGTCACCATCTTCTGGGTCTTCATGTCCTCATTCCTCGAGGATGTATCTTCTGTTGGCATCGTTTTGTTGTGGTGTCACCAATCTTGTGTTTAGAAGAGATAGGTGAGTGTTTGGCAAGGTGTACTCCTTCTAGATTATCCACGAGGATTGCAAGGAAATCCAGTGGTCTGGGGCATAAGGGTTCTAGCGACCAAAGTTTTGAAGGGGAAGAGATCAAGTATAGCCTAGTTTTCGAAAAACTGAGAAGGGAAGAGAAGTATAGATAGTTTTGAAAACTAGTAATAGTTTTGGAAATATTTTTTCCCTAACTAACGACCATGCTAACTAAGGCTTCCTACAGTCAGGATGGCTTCGATACCAGCTCTGTGGGGAGCCTGACTCATAAGTCGTGATCACCGAATGCACGTGTACAGTGATCCCAGAGATCAATGCTCACTGAACACACAGAAGCTAAATAACAAGAGTCTTACATCCATACATACCGTATTACACAAACAGGACCATTATGGTCAAGTCTTGAGTATATCATTGCAGCGGAAATCTTCAATAACAACTTGGACCCATGCCATCTGCCTTAAACCTACAGGCATTCTGACTGGGAAGCGTCCTAGCTCGGATGCTCGTCACCAAGAAATCTTCAACATATCCTGATCTTTCATGCCTGGCCAATAAAATAACCAGTGGCAAGGCAATGAGTACTTTGAATGTACTCGCAAGCAACCCAAGTGTGATGACATAATAATTATGCAAGGCTCTACTGCTAAGTTGGCAGTTTTGCGGAAAGCTAGATTTTCATATGCAAGTATGATCAACATATAACAAGGTCATGCATGCGTCTGCAACAAGTATCATGAGGTTACAGACATCAACATCAGAAAAGAGTTATGAACAAGTCTTGCTCACGCTCATCGTGACTTTCTCTCAATCACATTACCAAATTTACCCAAACCGTGTTGTTTCCCAGAAACTTATGGACATAGTCTAAGCAGCACTACCCAACTGTCCTTGACCGTGGACACGACTATTCGAATTGTTTGACACTCTGCAGAGGTTGCACACTTTACCCACAAGATCCGGGGAATTTCCTTGTCATCCACGACCCGCGGTACCTCAAGTACCTGGGGTAAGCACCCGATTACTATCTTTCCCGAGACGACACTAACACAGAGTCCACTCGATTGGTAACAGCCCCGTGCCAAACATTTCACATCTTAAAAATTGTGGAGCCTTGCTCCCATATTCATCACATACCACTGAGACGGGGTACCAACGGTGTGTTTGGTGCCCTGTGAAAACAGTCATGGCTGCCTATCCAAGCACGACCGCGTCCCGAGAGTGAACTCATGTCACCCCCGTCACTAGTAATGTGGGCACCATGCTAGTATCGACCTAGGTAATCAATAATGCCCTTTCCCATAAAAGGGTAGAGTGGTTGCGCATGTTTGGTTGGGATGGTAATCATACATAAATCTAATCCATCTCTGTAAACAACACTTTCATCAAGCCTCGGTACACTACTTCTCCACCAAGTAGTGCCCTAGCTTCTCATCATCTCCCAGGGGCATTAGTGGCACCCAATGGGTTATTTGCAAGTATGTCAAACCACACTTGTTTCTCTCAATGCATAACCCTGACCCATTTTGCATAGCCAACTACTATAGCATATATCTATCTACTCCCACCCACATAACCCTCATAGGAAGGTAGGGTCATATTTGATGTAAGTTTCAATAGTAAAGTAACAAAGGTACCAACCAAAGTGGTCACCACCTCCACATGATTCCGATGCATTGATAATAAGGTGCTATGAGACATGCATAAAAAGGTTTCTCAAACATGGTCAAAGGGCTGCTTGCCTTGTCCTTCCGAGTCTTCAATCCTTCTGGTCCATCTCCAAGTACTCCGTTTATTTCGTCAACTAACGATGGAAACAATCATAATAAGCCACACAGCAAGGCAAAAATAAAATTGCTCTAAAAATAGGAGTTGGACTTTTCTAGGATACCTCTGGTCATATGAAAAATGACCAAGGTGGTTTCATTGGAGTATGATCAATGGATGGTTTGGTACATTTCAATATGATGGAATCAAGGGGTTTATGGATTTGAAAGAAGTGTACAGAAATATATTTTTGAAAAATGAGCAAAGGCACCCATTTAACAAATCATGATTTTAGAAGCATATAGGAGTTGGTTTCACTGGTTTTGGAGTTCAAATGAATTTCCTAGGATTTTGCAAAGTTGATAAATAAGAAGAAATGGCTCATTATTTTGTGGGGTACAGAAAGTATTAGGAAAAATGTTCCTAAACTAAGCTTTGATATTACAATTATCTAGGAATTTGAACCATTGCATTTGGATCAAATTTGAGCTCTCTGTGATTTTTTAAAGTCAATCCAAGAAATGGAAAAATGACATTTCATAAATACTTGTGAAGAAAAAGTCTCTGGAAAAATGTGCATGATGCACCATGTGATAGATCATGATTTTTTGAACTACTAGAAATTTGAATCATCCAATTTGGAGTTCAAATGATTTGATTATGGATTTTAGAAGTTACAGGAAAAGAAAAGAATAAGGAGTTACCCTTATTACATGCACCGGGTGTGGCTTAGTTAAATGGCGGCCACTGGGCTCAGCCAAGTAGCTCAGCCCTGCACGAGCGAGGTGACGTCGATGGCGCATTCGGCCAGTGCACCTTCCCAAGGTGGAGACGGATTGAGAGGAACCCGCCTCAACTTAACCCGGGCGGGTCCGGCGTGCCACGTCTGCTGAGGCTGACTGGTGGGGCCGCCGGTCCCACCGGCCGGCCTTCTTCTTCCCTGCACGGCCTCCCCTTGCCGCAGGAACAGAGGAGTGAGGCCAGGCTCGTCCCGGCGAGTAGGGGCATCGCTGCGGGCGCCCTGAGTACCAGCGAGCTCGGGGGAGAGGGGCGCGACAACCTGGATGGGTCCTAGGCCCTGGGAGGTCGAGGTCACGAGCGGCGTCGGCCATGGCGGAAGATGGTGATGCCGATGATTGGTTCAGTGCTACGGCCGTCGGGAGGAGCGAATGGAGCTCGGGAGAGACCTGCTGTATAGTTGTTGGTTTATCGGCCATTTGCAAAGATATTTCAGTTGGTGTCAACTTATTCAAATCAAATCTTTGATACAAAGAGAAAATCATAACACTATCACCAGCTCCTAAATCACAGAAAGCAGTTTTAACATAGTTTCTTTTAATTGAGCATGGTATAGTTGGTATTCCTGTATCTCCTAGTTTCTTTGGTATTCCACCCTTAAATATATCATTTGCAAGCATGGTGGAAATTTCAGCTTCCGATATGTTTCTTTTATTTGTAACAATATCTTTCATATACTTAGCATAAGGAGCCATTTTCAGAATATCAGTCAAATGAAAGCACAAAAACACAGGTCTAAGCATTTCACAGAAGTGTTCAAATTCTTCATCATTTCTGCTCTTTGAAGCTTTAGGAGGAAAAGGCATGGGTTTATGAACCCATGGTTCTCTTTCTTTACCATGTTTCCTAGCAATGAATTCTATTTTCTCACATCTTTTGTTCTTGGGTTGTGGATTATCAAGATCAACAATAGGTTCTATCTCCACATCATTAACATTACTAGGTTGAGCATCATTACGAACCTCATCATTATCATTGTCACTAGGTTCATATTCATTACCAGATTGTGTTTCAGCATCAGAGATAGAAATATCATTTGTATTCTATGGTGTGTGTACGGTAGGTTCACTAGAAGCATGCAAGGTCTTATCATTTTTCTTTCTAGATGAACTAGGTGCATCAATATAAATTCTTTGAGAATGTTTTTCAATCCTTTTAGGATGACCTTCTGGATAGAAAGGTTCCTGAGTCATTTTACGACCTCTAGTCATAACTCTATCAACATGATCATTTTTCTTATTGTTCATGTCATTAATCAAATCATTTTGTTCTTTGAGAACTTGTTCTACTCGAGTCTTTACCATGGAAGCATGTTTACTAACAAGCTTTAGATCATCTTTAACTCTAGACATATAGTCACTCAAGTGTTCAACCATATAAGCATTTTGTTTCAATTGTCTACTAACATATGCATTGAAGTTTTCTTGTTTCACAATAAAGATATCAAATTCGTCCTTGCATTGACTATCAATTTATTATGAGGAATATCACCTTCATCAAATCAATAGAGAGAATTTACCTTTACTACATGTATCGGGGTATTGAGATCATGTATTTCTTCGATAGGTGGTAAATTCTTAACATCTTCACCTTTAATACCTTTTTCTTTCATTGATTTCTTTGCCTCTTGAATATCTTCAGGACTTCAAAATAAATTCCTCTCTTCTTTGGAATTGTCTTAGGAGGTTCAGGAAGATTCCAGTCGTTATCATTTCACAATATATTATTCAATTGTTCTTCAGCTTGTCCAATTGTTAGTTCCCTGAAAACACAAGCATCAAAACTATCTAGGTGGTTCCTAGAAGCATCGGTTAGTCCATTATAAACAATATCAAGTATTTCATTTTTCTTGAGAGGATGATCAGGCAAATCATTAAGTAATTGGAGAAGCCTCCCCCAAGCTTGTGGGAGACTCTCTTCTTCAGTTTGAACAAAGTTAACTATTTCCTATATTGCAGCTTGTTTCTTATGAGCAGGAAAATATTTTTCAAAGAAGTAGTAAATCATATCCTGGGGACTACGCACACAACTAGGAGCAAGAGAGTTAAACCATATCTTAGCATCACCCTTTAGCGAGAAAGGAAACAACTTAAGGATATAATAGGAGCGAATTTTTTCCTCATGAGTAAATAGGGTGGCTATATCATTCAGTTTAGAAAGATGTGCCACAATAGTTTTAGTTTCATAACCATGAAAAGGATCGGATTCAACCAAAGTAATTATCTCAGGATCAACACAGAACTCATAATCCTTATCGGTAACATGGATAGGTGAAGTAGCAAACTCAGGATTATATTTCATACTAGCAGTCAAAGATTTTTCCTTCCACTTGCATAACAATTTGTTTAGATCATCTCTATCCTTACAAGAAAGAAAGTATCTAGCTACCTCCCCCTCCATAACATGACCTTCAGGTATATTACGCAATTCATATCTAGGGAAGCTAGGTCTAGCGGGTGTTTCATATTTTCAGTTTCAAAGACTTCATCAGTTTCAGCATGCTCAATATTTTGAAGTCTAGAAAGTTGTTCATATAGAAATTCACCTAGTGGCACATCAAGCAAAGTACTAGCATCATCATAAGTATCATTCGTAGAAGATGTAGCATCATCAATTACATGCGACATATCATGAATGATAGCAGGTGGTGGTGTTACAAGCTTACTCAAAACAGAAGGAGAATCAGGTGCGGAGCTATATGGCAGTTCCTTACCTCCCCTCGTCTTAGAGGTAACGATCTCGGTTCTATCATTCTTCAGTTTCCTCATAGTGATAAACATATATAAATCCCAAGTGACTCAGCAAATATAGCTATGCTCCCCGGAAACGGCGCTAGAAAAAGGTCTTGATAACCCATAAGTATAGGGGATCACAACAGTTTTCGAGGGTAGAGTATTGAATCGAAATTTATTGATTTGACACAAGGGGTGTGAGGGAGTCATGGACTAAGGGGTCCTCGGGGTGACGGCCCATTGTACATGGGCTGGACTGGTGGAGGCGTACTATGATAGGAGTTCTATGAAGCCGTGGTGTGCCATCCAAGTCAAGAAGGCGCATGATCTCTTTTATTCCTTATTGTAATCTATCGTCGGTAACCCTAGCCCTATCGGTGTCTATATGAACCGAGGGTTGTAGTCATTAGGAAGGAGCTATCTTCATCCCCCATAACCTAGTGTTAGCTCATACTGATCTCGAGGTAGATCTACTATGTAATCCATGATATACAATCAATACAATCAAGCATGACTTAGGGTTTTTTCTCTTAGAGAGGGCCCAAACCTGGGTAAACATTGTGTTCCTCGTCCCTTGTTACCATCGATCCTAGATCCATAGCTCGGGACCCCCTACCCCGAGGCCTGCCTGTTTTGACACCGACATTGGTGCTTTCATTGAGAGTTCCGCTATTGGATCACCAGATGGATCGATGTCTTGCTTAGTCCTTGGAGAGGACATTAGTCCCGTGTGTCTCTTCGTCCCCGAACAACTCTTCACCTTTGGTAGCATCGTGTTGCACGCTAATTCCACTGCCCGTCTTGACCAGGTCAACAACTTCGCTCCCGAGCATCGGATTTGATTCAGCAATCTAGAGTACGTCACTGACACATGGGGGAATTTGGTTTTTGTCAGATTCACCGCCTCCACAGGCCCAGCTACGCCTGCTCCGACGTACACTTCCGATCCGATCTATGAATCGTCCCCAATCCACCAAACGGCATCGAGCCAGGAAGGACTCCTTGATATAGGGGAACTTACCCCACCAATGACCGAATTCAAATTGGCAGAGAATTTATCCTCAGCCCTAGAGGCAAAACCAGAGGTGAGAGGCCAAGATTCGATCTCGGCCGGACTCCTCCCCCCTTAGTCCCTGCTGGCCTCGAACCCGCACCCTGAGTCGGTGAATAGTGTCCAGGGCAGGCCCTCGAACCTAAACGACCCTACCCCATACACTAGCGCAGAAGGTGCATGGGAGGGAAAAAGCACACCCTCTTTTTCCGAAGACAATCCCTTGACCCTCGCGGTTATGGACCCAAATCCCGGGGATCGATCCATCGAGGACCAAGGATCGGTCAAGCCACAGTCTAGCCTAGAGCCCTCAATTCCGATAACCCTTGATATGTTGAACGAGGTGCTAGACCGAATTCAGAAGCTGACTATCCAGGAGAACATACCCTCCGCTTTCGATCACCAGCCCTCCGAGGCGTTTGACAGGGAATCTTACGTCCCACCCACCACCCACTTTGTAGCCATCGTTGAAGATTTAACCGACATGCTAGGCTATAATTCAGAAAACACCTAATACAAGGAAGAGGATAGTGGGGCCATGACCAATACCGATGTTGCCCCCCTGTCACTGGCCGCTGGTCGGCCACGTCCACGTATGATATCTACATGGTGGGAACCCCCAAGGACAGCAAAGGCACTCCCAAAAAGGACCAAGACAATCGTGGAGATGAACCACCCAAGCGTCGAAGGCCGCGTTGTCGATTAGAACGTCAATGAGGCCACACAAGTAACATGGACTCCATGGAGAACGTCATTGCCAATAATACGGACGACCTCACGGGAGCCGTGGCTAATGAACACCAGCAGGGTGACCCCACGATGCAGGAGGACCAGCCCAATCCGTAGGACTGCGAGGATGCCAAAGAAAGCAACTACATCCCGTCATCAAAGTTGGAGGCCAGTCTCGGGGAGGAAGATTTCATCATCCCCGAAGACCCACGGGATCAGGAAGGGTTGAAGCAAAGGCTCTTAGCCACCGCCCGCAGTCCATAGAAAAAAAATGCATGATCAAAGCCGAACATGGAACCCTCAACGACTGATGGACAAAAGTCGTAGCCGCTGTTGAAGGATACGGCCACGAACGGCTAACGAAAAGTTACCCAATGCAACGACTATTGCTGAAGTTCGATGACAAGGCCTTAGAGCCAACGCGTCCATAATACCCCATGCCGAACAGCCGGACCGCCCCCGTCAAGGGTGGTACAGAGAAGAAGACAGGGCCAAACCCCTTGCCATGCCACCACACCGATCCGTCAAGGATAATACGCGGCCAACCTACGAATACGACCTCCATCGCGACCTGGACGCTCGGGAGGGCCACACTAGATCCATCTACTGACCAAGAAAAAACCCGCCCGCTTATTGTGACGGTTATTACGACTGGCTGAACCACAATTGTTGGGGATATAACATCGAGGTGTGACCCGCCCAGGAGGCTCCGGGTTACACCATAGGAAACTTATTGTGAAGAAGGCCGAAGAGGTCCAAGAAAACCTAAGGATGGCGGTTCATAAGGCAAGCTTATTGGAGGGCCCAAGACCCGGAGGTGATCCAAGACCCAAAGGTGTGAGCGGTTTGAGGCTAACTTGCTCTATGAGGCAGGTTTGGTTAAAAACCGAGCTGGTCACGTTGTGTGAGCCGGTCGGGACTCTGTATGCCGCGGGGCATCAACCTGTATATAAAGGTGAGACCCAGCGGCGGGTTAACTCAAGAGACAAACAATCGAGAACTAGGTCAAGCATATTTCCTCCCTTGTAATCGAATATCAAGAAATACAACTAAAAGCAGGACGTAGGCCTTTACCTCGTTGCGAGGGGCTGAACCTGGGTAAATTATCTATGTCCTTTGTCCCATTCAACCCCTTCAAGATAACATAGTTGCGATGTCTACACACCTAAGTCCTTTCACTAGGTCATCTGCCGTGGCAAACCCACGACAGTTGGCACCCGCCATGGGGCCTGCACATGGTGGTTTCGAGTTCCTGAATGGCAGCTTTTCAGGGATCAAGGGATACGCTGTGTGCCGGATGACCAAGAGCCGCTGCGGCAAGATCTACATCGATGATGCTGGCTAGGGTCCCGAGGCTGAATCAATCAAGTACGGATACCGGGTCCCCTTCGGTGGAATTAATGTCTTCTCTAGCAAGATTGGTGGGTTGGAGCATGAGCCAGACGCCCGCACCGACACCATTGAGATGGCTCGACGCGCGCAAACCGCCATGGTCCAACCCGCCCGGAAGTGCACTTTTGTTGGTTTTGTTCATGGGACGGATCTTGAGGAAGGTTCTACGTCTGGTGGAGAGACAACCATCTATTCAGGTGATGAGTTCTCAACCGGCGAAACCGATTCAATCTACCAATTACAAGATGGCGGCCTTAGGGGTTGTTCCGATGGTGATAGTATTCCGGACCCCTAGGAGGCGGGGAGCAGGGCTGCTATTTTCATGGCCGGTACACAACAGATGGTGAATTCATCAACTACCGCTGCTATGACCTCCGGCTCAACGGCTGTTGCGACGGCTGGGGCGGCCGGCCCTGTGCGCCCGCCAGCTCAGGTCTTATCCGAGCTCTTGGATTCTTTGGCGGCTCTGTTGGCCACAGAAGTAACCCATGCGAATCAAGCACAACACAATGTGGAAGTTGTGAAACTATGGGATGAGATAGCCCAAAACTAGAGTGGAGCTCAATGCGGAGAATATCGGGATGGCAATAGAGCGAGCCGCGTTGGAGGCCGAGTCACAGCGGATTCAAGCAGAAGATTTCTATTTAAACTTGGATCAAAATGCATCAAATGTTGTTCTTTCGAGGAGGCACCAGAGCCGCCTACCTCCGCAGTTTGAGAGGCGAAACCTTTTCAATACACCTGGAGCATGGCCGAGTAACCCGCCCGGCGTGACCCGGAATGCGGAAGCGCCCGTGACTGGGGTGACAGCTCAGCCTCGCGTGCAGACCCGCCTCGTTTGAACTTGACCCCGCCTCAACGAATGCTAAAACCTTCGGGTCATTATTCATACCCGTTGGATAACGTGATTGCTATGGCCTCACGACTGGTGGCTCTCCTAGTTGAAGGTGAATCCCCAGCTACGGTAGAGACCCGGAACGCTGTGCAACTTCTTCAGACAACTGTGGCTCAGCACACGGCTTACTCTTACAGCCGGGAACAAATTAATTCAACACCGCGCCACAGTTGAAACTATAGCCAGCACATCGAGTTGTCGGCAGTTTCCAGCAGCGAGCGGTGCCGTCAGACACCCCATGGGCATGACCCGCCCCAAGATGATAATATTGTTCGAGATGTTAGGGATCAGGCGAGAGCACGTTAGGAAGCAGAACTGGCGTCTCAATTGGCAGCTCATCAGCAGATTCCACAGAACCTTTCGGCATCCATGTAGACTGGGATGACATCCAGGATGGTGGATGTGCCATGCCTAGTGGTGGCTCTGCATAATGAGCGTCTGCCTGAAGATTTCAAAGGGCCTCGCAATGTACCTAATTACACGCCGGATCTACCACCCAAGGGCTGGATCGAGAGTTACGAGCTGGCTATGGACATGCTAGATGTTAACGATGCTGTATGGGCCGGCTCAAACTTGGCTGAAAGGGTTACCTGCCAACTCCATTAACTCATGGGCTGAATTGAAGGCGCGTTTTATTCAGAATTTTAAGGACACATGCAAGCAACCTCTGTCTATTATCGACCTAGACGCTTGTGTCTAGCGCGAGGATGAGTCAACCAACCACTGGGTCCGCCGGGTTTCAGCTATTATTCACTCGTCAGATAGCATCAATGCCGGTTCTGCTGTCCTAATTTTGGAGAAAAATTGCTGGTTCGTCCCCATCAAACAGAAACTAGGGCAGCTTAAACGTCACTGCAATGACATGGGAGAGCTCATGGCGGCTCTCATCAAGTACGCTGACTCAGAGAACACTAAGGACCCTAATTTAGATGAGGAAAAGTCTAGTAAGGGGAAGAAGAACGGCAATGTAAAGGGGCAGCGGCCGAATATGGCAGGGCATAACCAGGGCAATAATGGCAACCATAAGAACCCTGACGGCGGGTCAGATTTTGTTGCCAATACCTATTCACAGAACGATGGTCAACGCCATAATGGAAAACCACAACCTCGGTTTGCAGGGCCAAAGTTCAACCTCAAGGCGATGTTAAACTAGCCTTGTCCAAAGCATAGTTATTATGATAAACCGTCGACTCACATGTGGAAAAGATTGTTTCATCATGATGGAGTATAAGAATTCCGGGTCTCATCAGGACCACCATAACAATAATGGCCCGCGTGGTGGGTCAGGATCTGTCTCACACGGGCCCGACTTTGGAGGTGGCAGCTCAACTTCTGGATTTCAAGGTCAGTGCAATCAGGGCAATTATAACCAGGAGGATAGTTAGGGTAACCAGCAACAACAGTCACGGTATCAAAGTAATCCAAAAGAGTATAATAGTGGTGAATATCATGTTTTCACCACAAGCCATTGCAAGCGGGATCAGAAAGTTCATAAGCGTGCGGTTAATACAGTTGAGCCTGTGGTGCCTTGATAATTACGGTGGTCCAAGCAGTCAATTGTTTGAATGCGTGAAGGTCACCCGCCCCGGCTTGAGAATCTGGGTTAGTTAGCATTAGTGGTGGCCCCTCAAGTTGGGGGTTATAAGTTTACTAAGGTGCTTATGGATGGAGGCAACAACATCAATATCCTTTATTATGATACTTTTCGCCGTCTGGATTGAACTGACAAAAATCTTAAGCGATCTTCTGCAGTTTTTCATGGTGTGGTGCCTGGTAAGTCGACATATCCAGTTGGTAAGATTGCCTTGGAGGTGGCTTTCGGTGATGACCATGATTACAGGGCAGAGACATTGTGGTTCGAGGTCGTCAAAATTAAGAGCCCTTATCATGCTTTGTTTGGATGGCCGGCTTATGCCAAATTTATGGCACGACCCTGTTATGTGTATCTGCAGCTTAAGATGCCAAGACATCAAGGTACCATTATGGTTCACGGTATTAGTAAGATTGATTTGGAATGCGAGGAAGGTGATGTTGCTTGTGCTGAGTCTGCCTGTGCTACAGAGGAACTTATGTTTTATAAGGATAATTTTGACCTGAATGACATGACTCCGTTAAAGAAGCCGACCATAGAGCAAAAACCCTTGTTGAAATTTAAATTGGTGGATGATACCAAGAAGGTTGATTTTGTCCCTGGCGACTCATCTCAACAATTCACTATAAAGTGCTAATATGGATCCGAAATAGGAAAGCGTGCTCGTCGAGTTCATCCGTGAGAACCGGGACATCTTTCCATGGAAGCCTTCAGACATGCTGGGTGTACCAAGGGAACTGGCTGTGAACACTCTCAACATTGGTCCTAAATTTAAACTATTCAAGCAATTCCTTCGTCTTTTTAATGAAGAGAGACGTAAGGCCATTGGAGAAGAAGTGGCCCGGATCATAGAGATCGGGTTTATCGTTGAAGTTTTTCACCTTGCCTGGTTGGCCAACCCGGTGTTTGTACTTAAGAAGAACGACACTTGGTGTATGTTTGTGGATTATAAAAACCTCAATAAAGCTTGTCCAGCGGATCCTTTTGCTCTTCCCCGTATAGATCGGATCATAAGTTCCATGGCGAGTTGTGAGCGTTTGTGTTTCCTTGATGCTTATTCTGGTTAACATTAGATCAAGATGGCAGCCAATGACCAAGAGAAGACGGCTTTAATCATAGCTTTTGGAGCTTTCTGCTATGTGTATATGCCTTTTGGGCTCAAGAGTGCCCAGACGACTTATCAGCATTGTTTTCAGAATTGTCTTCATAACCAGATTGGACGCAATGTTCACTGTTACGTGGATGATATTTGTGTAAAGTCCAGAAAGAAGGAGACTTTGTTGGATTATCTGAAAGAGTCCTTTGATAATCTCTGGGTCTACAAGATGATGCTTAACCAGGCCAAATGTGTTTTTGGTGTGCCTGCAGGAAAGCTCTTGGGATTTTTGGCTTCAGAGAAAAAATGAAGCTAACTCGGAGAAAATAAAAGCTATCACTTCATTGGCTAAGCCGGTGTGCGTCAATGATGTCCAGCGTTTGGCAGGTCGTATTGCAGCTTTAAGCCGGTTTCTAAGCCTCTTGGGAGATAAGGCTATTCCTCTATACCAGATGATGAAGAAAACATATTGTTTTCTGTGGAGTGAGGCTGCCAATGAGGCGTTTGAGGCGCTTAAAAAATAGTTAGCTGAGTTGCTAGTTCTTGCAGCTCCTATTGATAAGGACATTTTCTCTTATATGTGGTGGCTAACAGTGGAGCAATCAGCGTGGCGGTTGTAGTGGAAAGAAAAGGAACGGGTATGGAATATCCGGTTCAAAGGCCAGCTTATTATATCAGTGAGGTCTGAATTGAGTCTAAGCAGCGATACCCACAATGGAAGAAGCTAGTATATGGGGTGTTCATGGCAGACACAAGTTGAAGCATTATTTCCTTGGTCATCCCATTACTATGGTTAGTTATGTTCGAACGTATCTATAATTTTTTATTGTTCCATGCTATTATATATTCCGTTTTGGATGATTAATGGGCTTTATTATAAACTTGTATATTATTTTTGGGACTAACCTACTAACCCAAGGCCCCATGCAAATTGTTCTTTTTTGTCTATTTCAGTGTTTCGCAGAAAAGGAATATCAAACGGAGTCCAAACGGAATGAAACCTTCGGGAGAGTTATTTTTGGAACGATATCTTCACGAGAGACTTGGAGTACAAGTCAGAGAAGAAACGAGGTGCCCACGAGGGGGCAGGGCATGCCCCCACCCTCATGGGCCCCTCGTTGCTCCACCGACGTGCTTTTTCTTCCTATATATATCCATGAACCCTGAAAACTTCGTGGAGCACCAAGAAACCCTAATCCCACTGCTGTAACTTTCTGTTCCCGTGAGATCCCATCTTCGGGCCTGTTCCGGAGCTCCGCCGGAGGGGGCATCGATCACGAAGGGCTTCTACATCAACACCATAGCTCCTCCGATGAGTTGTGAGTAGCTTACCACAGACCTTCGAGTCCATAGTTATTAGCTAGATGGCTTATTCTCTCTCTTTGGATCTCAATACAAAGTTCTTCTCGATATTCGAGGAGATCTGTTAGATGTAATCTTTTTGCGGTGTGTTTGTCAAGATCCGATGAATTATGGGTTTATGATCAAGATTATTTATGAACAATATTTGATTCTTTTCTGAATACTTTTACGTATGATTATAATATCCTTGCAAGTCTCTTGGAATTATTGGTTTGGTTTGGCCTACTAGATCTATAGTTCTTGCAATGGGAGAAGTGCTTGGCTTTGGGTTCAATCTTGCGGTGTCCTTTCCTAGTGACATCAGGGGCAGCAAGGCACGTATATTATTGTTGCCATCGAGGATAAAAAGATGCGGTTTATATTATATTACTTGAGTTTATCCCTCTACATCATGTAATCTTGTTTAAGGCGTTACTTTGTTCTTATGAACTTAATACTCTAGATGCATGCTGGATAGCCGTCGATGTGTGGAGTAATAGTAGTAGATGCAGAATCGTTTCGGTCTACTTGTCATGGACGTGATGCCTGTATGCAATGATCCCCGAGATATTCTCATAACTATGCGCTTTTCCATCATTTGCTCGACAGTAATATGGTCACCCACCGTAGAATTCTGCTATCATGATAGAAGCCACTAGTGAAACCTATGGCCCCAGGGTCTATCTTTATCATATTACTTCCCCGTCAACTAGCCAATTTCTTACGCCGTTGTTTATTTGCTTTATTTACTTCCTGTTTCTATACCAAAAATATTATCTTATCATATCTATCAGATCCCACTCTCGTAAGTCACCGAGAAGGGATTGACAACCCCTTTTATCCCGTTGGCTGCGAGGTTCTTATTTTTTTGTGCAGGTGCGAGGGACTCGTGTGTGGTCTCCTACTGGATTGATACCTTGGTCCTCAAAAACTGATGGAAATACTTACGCTACTGTGTTGCATCATCCTTTCCTCTTCGAGGGAATACAACGCAAGCTCGAGAAGTACCAAGAAGAACTTCTGGCACCGTTGCCAGGGAGATCTACGCAAAAGTCATATACCAAGTACCTATCACAAACCCTTATCCCTCGCACTACATTATTTGCCTCTCGTTTTCCTCTCCCCCACTTCACACTTGCCATTTTATTCGGCCTTCTTTTTCCGTGTGTTTTACCGTTTGCTTGCCTCTTGTTTGCTTCTGTGTTGGATTGCTTGCTTGTCACTATGGCTCAGGATAATACCAAATTGTGTGACTTTTCCAATACCAACAATAATGATTTTATTAGCACTCAGATTGCTCCTATCATAGATGCTAAGTCTTGTGAGATCAATGCAGCTCTGTTGAATCTTGTCATGAAAGATCAATTCTCTGGCCTTCCTAGTGAAGATGCCGCTACCCATCTAAATAACTTCGTTGATTTGTGCGATATGCAAAAGAAGAGGGATACGGATAATGATATTGTTAAATTGAAGCTATTTCCATTTTCACTTAGAGATCGTGCTAAAACTTGGTTCTCTTCTTTGCCTGGAAATAGTATTGATTCATGGAATAAGTGCAAAGATTCCTTTATCTCTAAATATTTTCCTCCCGCTAAGATTATCTCTCTTAGAAACGATATTATAATATTTAAGTAACTAGATCATGAGCATGTTGCACAAGCTTGGGAGAGAATAAAATTAATGATATGTGATTGCCCTACACATGGTTTGAACTTATGGATGATTATACAAAAATTTTATGCTGGCTTGAATTTTGCTTCTATAAATCTTTTATATTCGGCCACGGGGGGGCACTTTTATGGAAATCACTTTAGGAGAAGCTACCAAACTCCTAGATAATATTATGGTTAACTACTCTCAATGGCAGACCGAAAGATCTACTAGTAAAAAAGTGCATGCTATTGAAGAGATTAGTGTTTTCAGTGGAAAGATGGATGAACTTGTGAAATTATTTTCTACTAATAGTGCTTCTTCCGATCCTAATGATATGCTTTTGTCCACGTTGATTGAAAATAATAATGAATCTTTGGATGTGAATTTTGTTGGTAGGAATAATTTTGGTAACAATGCTTATATAAGAAACTTAACCCTAGGCCTTCTCCTAGTAATTCCTCTAACAATTATGGTAATTCCTACAATAACTCTTATGGAAATTTTGGTAAGATGCCCTCTGAATTTGAGACTACTGTTAAAGAGTTTATGAATTCGCAAAAGAATTTCAATGATTTGCTTGAAGAAAAATTACTTAAGATTGATGAGTTGGCTAGAAACGTGGATAGAATTACTCTTGATGTTGATTCTTTGAAACTTAGATCTATTCCACCTAAGCATGATATCAATGAGTCTCTCAAAGCCATGAGAATTTCCATTGACGAGTGCAAAAAAAGAATCGCTACGATGTGTGCTAAAAGAGATTGCTTTATGAAAGCGTGTTCTTCTAGTTTTCATGAAAATAAGGATGAAGATCTGAAAGTGATTGATGTGTCTCCTATTAAATCCTTGTTTCCTAGTATGAATCTTGATAAAGATCAGACTGAAGATGAATCTACTTTAGTTAAAAGGCATCCCAATGTTTCGGGGTTTTTAGATCTTGATGCTAAAATTGTTAAAAGTAGGATTGAAGAAATCAAAACTTTACATAGCAATGAACCCAATATTTTGGATTTCAAGGGATTTAATTATGATAATTTCTCTTTAATTGATTGTATTTCCTTATTGCAATACGTGCTAAATTCTCCTCATGCTTATAGCCAAAATAAAGCTTTTACCAAACACATAGTTGATGCTTTAATGCAATCTTATGAAGAGAAACTTGAATTAGAAGTTTCTATCCCTAGAAAGCTTTAAGATGAGTGGGAACCTACTATTAAAATTAAGATTAAATATCATGAATGCTTTGCTTTTGTGTGATTTGGGTGCAAGTGTTTCCACAATTCCAAAATCTTTGTGTGATATGTTAGGTTTCCATGAACTTGATGATTGTTCTTTAAATTTGCATATTGCAGATTCTTCCATTAAGAAACCTATGGGAAGGATTAATGATGTTCTTATTGTTACCAATAGGAATTATATTGTCGGTGTACTAAAGTAGGGGTACCTTAGTATCCCGACTTGTGCACGGGCAGTAGCAGCGTCCCGTGGCAGGGCTTGCCACGCGCCCGCCAAGGCCCGCTTTGGTTCCTTTGGAGCCATTCAAGAACAAAGTATTTAAGTAAAAGAAACAAGGCCCCGGCAAGAGGAGCTTGCCGGGAAGGCCGCTCCAGGCTCAAGATCACCCCTTTAGCACAAGACCCTGGCAAGAGGAGCTTGCCAGGAAGGCCAAACATGGAATTTTAGAAGACTCGCCGTGGCGCAACGCGCGCCCCGGCAAGGCCCGGAGAGCGACAAGCTTCCGGGCGCGGCAAGGTAGCGACCGCGGCAAGCCTCCACTGTGTGCCCGCGCTCCAGCTCATCCGACCACGCGTCGCCCTGGGGCACTTCCAGGGGCACGTGGCGGAAGGCTGTGCAGCCTGGGGGACACGGTGGCAAGCCACGATGACGAGGCTACCGTCGTGGCGAACGGAGACGCCCGGACAGTCGTTTTTTGCACTGTTCGGGGGCGACGGTGATGGGCATTCAATGCCCTTGTCCCCCACCGTCAGGGTTAGGTATAGACCCCTGTGCATACACTGTGCATGCACTGTTACAACTACCACCATTTTTACGCTTTTACCCTCACCTACGTTGCCACCTGTCGGTGACCCCTTTGGCCTATAAAAGGAGGCCCATGCACAACGTAGGGGGGTTCCGAAACTCGATCAGTCTCACGCTCGGGGTTGCTAGCTCTGAGCACTGTAGATCTTCTTGCTCCCGAGCCAAGAACTCAATACAACCAAGGCAGGAGTAGGGTTTTACGCATCCGTGCGGCCCGAACCTGGGTAAACTGCCCGCGTGCTCGCCTCGATCTGCTCTCCGTGCACCCTCCGCTCCCTTGCCGTACCGAAAAGGGGCTCCGGTCCCATAGGTGTTCGTGGGCGATCAGTTTCCCCGACATCTTTGGCGCGCTAGGTAGGGGGCGTTGAGGTTATGCGAACCTGATCCGGCGTTCACGCGGGCGAAATCTTCAGCAACTTCACCAACTTCGACAACTTCATCGACATGCCGCCGAAGAAGAAAGCTTCGAAGGTAGGAGGCCCGTCCGCGTCGATCCCTCCACCACCAGAACCAACGGTTGGTGGGGTAGACGCTGGCGGAAGGACGGACGCCGACGAGGAAACTCACGGCGCCGCCAAGTCCAAGGACAAAACGGACGACCGAGCACACTCCAAGACCTCGGTGTCCGTACACGCACCGCGCCCCTCTCAGGAGGTGCCGGAACGGCAGCGGCGTGGTACGCAGGGTACCTTCCGCTTGCTGGGACAAGGCCAAGCTGGCGGGTCGCGGGACACTCAAGGCCAACGTGCTGGCACGAGCAAGGCGCGGTCGCCGGGGCGAGATCCTGCTCCTTCTAACGCTGTTAGAAGTCCGAGCATATCTCGCTCCTCGCAACGCTCGCCACCGCTCCCCTCCACTCTAGTAGAAGCTCTAGCTAGAGCTCAACTGCTCCTCGACTTCCCTCCAGCGGCAGACAAGGCCGAAGACTGGAGGGCTACCATCCAAAGCCTCATCGCCTTCGCCAACAACGACACGCCGCAGCAGCCGGCAACGTCATGGCCGCGGCAAGTCAGCCAGGCGCGGGCTGATGGAGACAAGACCGCCGGGGGTGCAACTACCGTGCACTCCCCGCCGCGGAAACAGAAATCGCCGGCTCCCCGGATCAACGTCAACGACGACTCCACGGCGTCGTCGGATCCGCGGGCTCGCCGCGATCAGCGCCAAGTCCTCGACGACAGGCGACAAGAAGACGCTCGGACTCGCATCGAGCGTCGAAGAGAAGCGTGACGACAGTCCGACCAGCGCGTTGGGACCACTGTTGACATGCACGCGCCCGGTGAACCAGGCGACTTGCCGTACGCGGCAGGTTGCCCTGCATTCACCCGTGAGCTGCGGCAAGTCCAGTGGCCCAGCATGAAGAACTTCAAGCCCGACGTACCCGAGAAGTACGACGGCAAGACCCATCCCTCGGAGTTCCTCAGCATCTACACCATTGCGGTGCAGGCTGCCGGGGGACGTGACGAGAAGATACTGGCTAACTACTTCCAGCTCGTGCTTAAGCCAAACGTCAGATCTTGGCTTATGCACTTGTCGGAAAACTCCATCTCTTCTTGGGCCGACCTGTGCCACCAGTTTGTCGGCGCCTTCACGGGTGGCCACAAGCCCCATGGCCAGGAAAGTGATCTCCACATACTTGCCCAGAAGGAGGGAGAGTCCCTGCGAAAGTACATCCAACGATTCAGCCGCGTCCAGCACAACATCCCGGACGTCCACCCTGCCGCGGTTATTAGCCCATTCCACCAGAACGTTCGTAACCGCCGGATGAGGGAGGAAATGGCGATGTGCAAGATACGAGACATCAGTGAGCTTTATGCCCTGGCGGACAAGTGCGCACGCGCTGAAGAGGGGAGGAGACTCCCCGGAGAGGATGCTGGAGCAGGAGGAACGGACAGCGAGGATGCCGCCCCGGCAAGGAAAAACCGGCGGCGGAACAACAAGAAGAAGAAGAACAAGGAAGTACTGGCTGTGGAGCAGTCCGGCAAGGAGGCTGGCGCCAAGAAGGCTCAGGCTGGTGGCTCCGGCAAGGAAGCTGCCACTGTAGCCGCCGCCGACAAGCAGGACGGCTCCGACAAGCAGTACTGCAAGATCCACCGCACCAAGGGCCACAATCTCCATAACTGCAAGAGGGTCGAATACCTCGTCGAGCAGCAGAAGGCTGAGTACGAGCGACGCGACAAGGAGAAGGCCCAAGGAGCCGGAGGGGAGTCCGGCAAGAAGTGGCCATTCAATGGCCGGGGAGGACGCCGCGGCAAGGCCAAGCAGCGGCAAGGAGATAGACCTCCCCGCGGCCGCGACAAGGACGAAGACGAAGACGACGACAAGGACATGGACGACGGAGACAACAGCGAGCAGGAGTTCTAGAAGGCCACAGAAGTTCTGTGCGTCGATGGAGGTGCCTCTCTGCATACTTCCCACCTCCAACTCAAACAATGGGTGCGGGAAGTTAATGCAGCAGAGCCACCCATCGAGTCACGCAAACTCCTGAAGTGGTCCAGCACGCCCATCATCTTCGACATTGAGGATCACCCTGACCACACAACTGCGGTCGGGTGCTTGCCGATGTTGGTTTCCCCAACCATCCGCAACCTCAAGGTCACAAAGATGTTGGTTGACGGCGGGGCCGGCCTGAACTTGATCTCCTCTGCTGTGATCCGCAAGCTACAGATCCCCGACAGCGAGCTCGAGGAAACCGGAACTTTCCAAGGGATCAACCCGGGAAGGAGCAAGCCGAAGGGGAAGATCACGTTGCCAGTAACCTTTGGCGGAGAGCTGAACTTCAGGACTGAGAGGATCACCTTCGAAGTTGCTGATATCCCATTGCCGTACAATGGGATACTTGGCCGTCCGGTGCTTGCCAAGTTCATGGCAGCCTCTCACTATGCCTACAACATGCTCAAGATGCCGGGGCCGATAAGCGTCATCTCTGTCCCCGGCGACAAGAAGGACGCGCTTATCTGCGCCGATAAGATCTACCAGGACGCAGCAGCCGCAACAGATAGCAAAACACTTGCCGCTGAAGCTCCCGGGGGGAAGAACAAGACGAAGTCCGGCAAGAGCTCTGGGTCCCACTCTGGCAAACGCACCTCTTCGGAGTGCTGCGCTGCCGTCGAGAACGCACCATAGAGCTCCACCGGCAAGTGCAAGAAGGGAATGGCAGCTCCACCTGCAACCAAGAAGGTGTCCGCCAAGGAGGACGGCACTGGTGGTACTTTCACCATCATTGCTACGCTCGATCCTAAATAGGAAAGCGCGCTCATTGCTTTCCTGCGGACGAATGTTGACGTGTTTGCATGGCAACCGTCTGACATCCCCGGTGTTCCCAGGAAAGTGATTGAGCACAAGCTTGCCATTTGTTCTCACGCGCGGCCCGTCAAGCAGAAGGTCAGAAAGCAAGCAATGGAGCGCCAAGAGTTTATTGCCGAAGAAATCAAGAAGTTGGAAGCAGCACGCCTTGTTAGAGGTGTACTTCATCCCACGTGGTTAGCCAACACTGTTGTCGTGCGCAAAGCTAATGGGAAATGGAGGCTTTCTATAGACTTCACTGATGTGAATAAAGCTTGTCCTAAAGATCCATTCCCCTTGCCGCGCATTGACCAGATCGTTGACTCCATGGCTGGATGTGAGTTGCTTTCATTCCTTGATGCATACTCCGGATACCACCAGATATTCATGGCTGAAGAAGATGAAGAGAAGACCGCATTCATTACTCCATGTGGCACTTACTGTTTCATACGCATGCCCTTTGGATTGAAGAATGCGGGTTCAACATTTGCAAGGGTAGTCCACACTGCTTTTGAGCCACCGATACACAGGAATGTAGAAGCTTACATGGATGATATAGTGGTCAAGAGCAAGGACAAGGATACCCTGATCCAAGACCTAGATGAAACTTTTGCAAATCTGCGCAAGATACAACTCAAGCTTAACCCCGAGAAGTGCGCCTTCGGAGTCCCCTTCGGCAAGCTTCTCGGGTTCTTTGTGTCCAAGAGGGGGATTGAAGCCAATCCCGACAAGATCAAAGCCATCGAGCAGATCGAAGCCCCGAAGCGCGTCAAGGATGTACGAAGGCTTGCCGGCTGCGTGGCTGCTCTCAGCAGGTTCATTTCTAAGTCTGCAGAACGCGCCCTGCCGTTCTTCAAAATCTTGAAAAAGGCGGGTCCAATGAAATGGACTCCGGAAGCGGAGGCAGCGCTGCAAGACTTGAAAGGATACCTGTCCTCCACTCCAATACTTGTCGCATCTAAGCCGCAAGAGAAGTTGCTGCTGTACTTAGCAGCGACCAATCAAGTGGTTAGTGTTGCGTTGGTAGCGGAAAGGGAGGCAGAGGAGGAGTCCACAGCCCCGGCAAGCACGTCCAGCGACAAGCAGGGGGCTTCCCCGACAAGCTCTGGCCCCGACAAGGATGGATCTGCGCAGATGCAAGGAGAAGTGCGAAGGAAGATGGTATAGCGCCCAGTTTATTTTGTCAGTTCCCTCTTGCAGGGGGCTAGGTCAAGATACTCTGGGGGGCAGAAACTGCTTTTCGGCCTCCTCATGGCCTCGAGAAAGCTGCGCCACTACTTCCAAGCACATGAGATAACAGTGGTCACTCGCTTTCCGCTGAAGAGGATATTGCAAAATCCAGAAGCAACAGGCAGGATCGTTGAGTGGGCATTAGAACTGTCAAGCTTTGGTCTTAAGTTCGAAAGTACTTCAACTATCCAGAGCAGAGCATTGGCAGAATTCATAGCAGAATGGACACCAACGCAAGATGAAGAAGTTCCAGAAACAAGCATCCCCGTCAAAGAAGCGAGCAAAGAATGGGTAATGTACTTCGATGGTGCCTTCTCGCTGCAAGGAGCCGGTCCTGGTGTGCTGCTTGTCGCACCCACCGGAGAGCACCTCAAGTACGTTGTCCAAATGCACTTTCCCAAGGAGCAAGCAACAAACAATACTGCAGAGTATGAAGGTTTGCTTGCCGGCCTCAGAATTGCAGCAGAACTTGGGATCAAGAAGCTGATTGTGCGGGGAGATTCGCTGTTGGTTGTCCGCCAAGTAAACAAGAGCTATCAGAGCCCATTGATGGAAGCTTACGTCGATGAAGTGAGGAAGCTTGAAGAGCACTTTGAAGGCATACAGACGGAGCATGTTCCAAGAGCTCAAAATGACATCGCAGAAGGCCTGTCAAAGTGTGCTGCACAAAAGCTACCTGTGGAACCAGGGATCTTCGTGCTCAAGCTAACTCAGCCAATTGTTACACCATCAATTGGGCAAAGCAAGAAGAGAAAGCTGGTCTCCGGTGACTACTTGCCGGCAGATCTTCCTGAGGTCGCCGCCAAGGTCCCCAAGATCAACAGCAGAAGTGCCGAGGAACAGTCTGCTCCTGCGGACCCTAGGGTTCGTACAGTTGAAGCAGGCGTTCCCGACAAGTCTTGCTCCGGCGAGCTTGCCGGGGAACGTCCAGCTCCGGCAGAGTCGCAGGTTCTTGCCGTAGAAGCTAATGTTCCCGCAGCAGTACTGATGCCTTTAGTCCTTGTTGTTGAGCCTCAAGCTCCAGCCTGGGCACAGCAAATTGTCCATTTCCTTCAAACTGGAGAACTTCCCGAAGAACCAGAAGAAGCAGAAAGAATAACCAGGCAGTCAAGTATGTACCAGTTCGTCGGCAATGAACTGTACAGAAGAAGACTCAATGGTGTCAGATTGAAGTGCATTTCCCGGGAAGATGGACATAAGCTGTTGGCAGAAATACATGGAGGCATATGTGGCCACCACATTGGCGCAAGAGCACTTGCCGGCAAGGCGTTCCGGCAAGGTTTCTTTTGGCCAGAAGCCCTCCAAGATGCAACTGCACAAGTAACCAAGTGTGAAGCGTGCCAGTTCCATGCCAAGCAAATACATCAGCCAGCTCAACCTCTCGAGACGATACCTTTGTCCTGGCCCTTTTCGGTCTGGGGGCTCGACATCCTCGGCCCTTTTCCCCGCGAAGTCGAGGGCTTTGAGTACTTGTACGTCGCCATCGACAAGTTCACAAAGTGGCCGGAAGTGGAACCAGTGAGAAAGGTGACCGCACAGTTAGCAGTCAAGTTCTTCAGATCAATTGTTTGCCGTTTCGGAATCCCTAACATGATCATCACCGACAACGGCACACAGTTCACAAGTCGCACCTTCATGCAGTACGTCCAAGACCTTGGTGCCAAGGTCTGCTTTGCTTCTGTTGCTCACCCGAGGAGCAATGGTCAAGCAGAGAGGGCAAACGCTGAAGTGCTGCGCGGACTCAAGACAAGAACTTTCGACAGGCTGCGCAAGTGCGGAAGAAACTGGATTGAGGAGTTGCCGGCGGCTCTTTGGTCAATCAGGACGACCCCAAATCGAGCCACCGAACAAACACCCTTTGCTCTTGTCTATGGAGCAGAGGCAGTTCTCCCCACAGAACTCGTATACGGGTCTCCTCGAGTGCTCGCTTACGATGAGCTCGAGCAAGAGCAGCTGCGGCAAGATGATGCACTGCTCCTCGAGGAGGACCGTCTCCAGGCTGCTGTACGAGCCGCTCGATACCAGCAAGCTTTGCGCTGCTATCATAGCCGCAAAGTTAGGGCCAGGAGTCTCGAGGAAGGCGACCTTGTCCTTCGGCGCGTTCAGTCCGCCAAGAATTCCAACAAGTTGACACCGAAGTGGGAAGGCCCTTATCGAGTGAGACAAGTCACAAGGCCCGGCGCTGTCTTCCTTGAGACCGAAGAAGGCTTACCGGTGAGAAACTCCTGGAACATTGAGCACCTTCTAAAGTTTCACCCAGGCGCGGTTGCCGTGATCCGCTCCGGCAACCACCTTTTGTACAAGTCTTGCCGCTGTTGCATGTAAACCTTTGTACAAAGCCGGGCGCAGATCCCGTGCATCAGTAAAACTTTTGTGCCTTGCACAATTTGTCATTTCATGCCTTCTTTATATCTCTTGCATGTATTATATGACACTTTGTGCAGCACACACCCCCGGTAAGCAGTAACAAGCAACAAGGCTCCATATCTATGTTTCCTCCCTTTTCTTTCTTTTATCAAGCAGAATAAGTTGTTCCTCGCGCACAAGTTTGCCGGGGGGGAAGGAGACAGTGGTATGGACCAAGTGCCGTTCAAGAAAGCCTCGCCTTGCCGGGAAGCAAACAACACAAAAGCTAAGTTGCCAAAGTTTGAGCATTCAAATTTTTAAATTTTAAAAGTTATCTTCCTTGAACGACCGCACTTGGTATGGAAAACCTGTGCGTGGAGGAACCTACCCGTGGCTAGCCGCGCCCTTACTTTGTTTCGAGCAACGCTCAACGGCTTAAGTGAGCTGCGACAAGTGTCGCGCCCTTACTTCGTTTTCGAGTTCGCTCAACAACCTAAGTGTGCTGCGACTAGCTGCGGCAAGGTTTCTTGCCGGCGAAGGGCACTTCCAACAGGCTACTGAAGTTCCGCACTCAGTGCCCGCGGCAAGGGCCCCTTTGCCGGCAAGTTCCCTAAAAGCGTAGGGTGAAAACATACAAAGTAAAGAGGTTGAGCAAAGGAAATAACACCGCAGCTATTACCCAAAATAAAGTTATATTACAAGGTGACTTGTCGCTGTTCTAATAGACTACTGTCCATGATCTAATTGGCAGCGACAAGGGAAGCAAAGGGAAAACAGCCTAGTCTACACGGTCGCCGTCAACTCTCCTGATCTTGCCCACCTTGGCCACGATGTGGGCAACTTGAGCCTTCAGCGCTTCCTGGTCAGCGTCAGGCGGCAAGGTCCGGAGGACGTTGTCAAGGTTGATCCTGGGGTTGCGGTAGACGATCTTCGTCAGCACTCTCTCCACAACTCCCGTGCAAAGTCTGAGCGCCTCGTCCGCCAGCTGCGTGGGGATCCTCTCCCGGAGCTGCTCAAGAGCCGGCGCCACTCCCCTGAAGAATAAGCTCAGCTTGGCGCTGTGGGGGAGGTTCGCGTCGGGGGAGTACACGAGGTGCTCCGTCCCCAGCGCCGCCATCTCCCTGTCGATGTCAGCAGCGGCGGCGACGAGCCCCTCGGTCCACTGCTCCACCGTCTCCCTGAAGTTATTTTGCGTGACGGCGGCGCTGTCCAGCAATGCCCACGGAGGTCATCCTTCAGCTTTGTCTCACGGTTCCAGGCACCGTCAAGTGACTCAGCGAGGGTGGACAGCTTCAGCTCCAAGTCTGCAATAGAAATCCTTGGCGATGGTGAGCTCCTGGCCCTTATCGGAGAGACGAACCTGCAGCTCCGAGTGGCTATGAGCGTCTTTTTCCCTCGCCAATGTGAGCGCGACAACCCTCTCCTCGCTCGTCTTCAAGTTCGCCTCCAACTGCGCCACCCTCGCCTCCAAGTCCCTCTTGGCGGTCTCTGCGGCAGCACTAGCGTCCCTTGCCTCCTGCAGAGCCCCGCCAATGGACTGCTCGCGGGCGGTAAGGTCGTCCTCGTGGCTATCGAGGTCGACCTTCCGCTGCCTCAGCTCTCCTTCCCGCCGAGACAGATCCTCGGCGGCTAGTCGTTGCTGCTCCTCAACCTCGGCCTTCTCGAGGATGAACGCCTGGTGCGCCTCGACGAGCTCTTCCCGCTCCTCCGCCAAGTTCCGAAGAGCCGCTTGGTTGGCGGCGCGGAGCTCCTCGGCGCGCTTCTCTAGATCGACGCCTGCCTTGGCAGCCAGAGCCTCTCGGAACTCTAGCCTGGCCTGCCTGGCGCGGTACAGAGCCAGGAGTTTCCGCAGGAGCTGCTCCTCCTCGGGCTCGCTGCTGCTGCCGGGCGTGGTAAAGATTCATATATGGGAAGTCCCGTTTTGGTCACCGGAAAAGTTTCTGGCGCTATCGGTAGCGTACCGGGACCACCGGGAGGGTCCCGGGGGTCCACCGGGTGGGGCCACCGGCCCCAGAGGGCTGCGTGGGCCAAGTGTGGGAGGGGACCAGCCCCATGTGGGCTGGTGCGCCCCCCCACTAGGGCCCAAGGCGCCTCCAAGAGGGGAGGAGGGCAAACCCTAGGGCAGATGGGCCCTAGGGCCCAATCTGGTGCGCCCCCCTCTGGCCGCCACCCTTAGATGGGATCTGGGGTGGCCGCACCCCTAGGGGTGGGAAACCCTAGAGGGGGCGCAGCCCCTCCCTTCCCCCTATATATATGTGAGTTTTGGGGCTGCCCATAACACAGTTTTGACCTCTGTCGCTTGGCGCAGCCCTACCTCTCTCCCTCCTCGTCTCTCTTAGTGCTTGGCGAAGCCCTGCTGGAGTCCCGCGCTCCTCCACCACCACCACGCCATCGTGCTGCTGTTGGATGGAGTCTTCCCCAACCTCTCCCTCTCTCCTTGCTGGATCAAGGCGTGGGAGACGTCATCGGGCTGCACGTGTGTTGAACGCGGAGGCGCCGTTGTTCGGCGCTTAGATCTTAATCAACCGCGATCTGAATCGTAGCGAGTACGACTCCTTCATCCGTGTTCTTGCAACGCTTCCGCATCACAATCTTTAAGGGTATGTAGATGCACTTCCCTCTCCCTCGTTGCTAGATTACTCCATAGATAGATCTTGGTGATGCGTAGGAAAATTTTTGATTTTCTGCTACGATCCCCAACATAATGTTCATACTGGTTGGGGCCACCGTTGTGGTGTAATACCCTAATCCAGTGTGGTGCGGTGGATTGCCTTGTAGGCTGAGGAAGAACTAGTACATGGGGGAACATCCTCCTTAGGAGAGGTGTTCTTGTGCTCGAGTGAGCTTGTGGGTGTCTGGGCGGTCTCTATGATCCGATCCAATCTGATCTGCCCTTTGGTTGGGTCAGCTCAAGATGAGACGATCCTTCTATGGTGATGGCTAGTCTTATATATAGCGGCCCGGGTGCTTGCTACCTCTTGAGCTTGCGTTGTATTCCCTCAAAGAGGAAAGGGAGATGAAGCACAATAGCGTAAGTATTTCCCTCAGTTTTTTAGAAACAAGGTATAAATCCAGTAGGAGACCACGCGCGAGTCCCTCACACCTGCACAAACAAATAAGAACTTTGCAGCCAACGCGATAAGGGGTTGTCAATCCCTTTACGGTCACTTACGAAAGTGAGATCTGATAGAGATGATAGTTTATATTTTAGGTATTTTTAGTTTAAAACAACAAATAAAAGCCGTAAAAGTAAAGTACATGGAGATTGATATGTTGAGAATAAACCCGGGGCCATACTGTTCTCTAGTGGCTTCTCTCATGATAGCGATATTCTACGGCGGGTAAACAAATTACTGTCGAGCAATTGATAGAAAAGCGAATAATTATGCGACTATCTAGGTATGATCATTCTATATAGGCATCACGTCCGAGACAAGTAGACCGACTCCTGCCTGCATCTATTACTATTACTCCACACATCGACCGCTATCCAGAATGCATCTAGTGTATTGAGTTCATACGAACAGAGGAACGCCTTAAGCAAGATGACATGATGTAGAGGGCTAAACTCAAGGAATATGATGTAAACCCCATCTTTTTATCCTCGATGGCAACAATACAATATGTGCCTTTCTGCCCCTACTGTCACTGGGAAAGGACACCGCAAGATTGAACCCAAAGCCAAGCACTTCTTCCATTGCAAGAACTATAGATCTAGTAGGCCAAACCAAACCAATAATTCGAAGAGACTTGCAAGGATATTATGAGCACACATAAAAAGTTCAGAGAAGAACCAAATATCTTTCATAGATAAGCTTGATCATAAACTCACAATTCATCGGATCTCGACAAACACACCGCAAAAAGAGATTACATCGAATAGATCTCCTCGAAGACCGAGGAGAACTTTGTATTGAGATCCGGAGAGAGAGAGAAGAAGCCATATAGAGACTAGCTATGGACTCGAAGGTCTGTGGTAAACTTGTCACAACTCATGGTGAGGGCGATGATGATGATGATGAAGGCCTCCGTGATGGATCCCCCTCCGGTGGAGCTCCGGAACAGGCTCCAAGATGGGATCTGCACGGGAACAGAAGCTACGGCAGTGGAATTAGGGTTTTCTCTCTGTTCACGGAGTTTCTGGGGTACGTGGACTTATATAGGAAGAAGGAGGGCACCGGGGGACGCTCGAGTGAGCCTCGAGGCAGGGGGGCACACCCTGGGAAGGGGGGGCGCCCCCACCCTCGAGGGCCACTCGATGCTCCCTTGACGTGGTTCTCAAGTTCCTCTGGCGTGATTTTCTCCAAAAATATCTCTCGCGAAGGTTTCATTCCGTTTGGACTCCGTTTGATATTCTTTTTCTGCAAAACCGTGAAATAGGCAAAAACAACAATCTGGACTGGGCCTTTGGGTTAGTAGGTTAGTCCCAAAAATGATATAAAAGTGAATGATAAAGCCCTTTAAACATCGAAGACTTCATAAATAATAGCATGGAACAATCAAAAATTATAGATACATTGGAGACGTATCAAGCATCCCCAAGCTTAATTCCTGCTCGTCCTCAAGTAGGTAAATGATAAAGAAAGAATTTTTGATGTGGAATGCTACCCAATATAGTTTTTCAATGTAATTCTCTTAATTGTGGCATGAATGTTCAGATCTGAAAGATTCAAGATAAAAGTCTATATTGACAAAAGAAATAACAATATTTCAAGCATACTAGCAAAGCAATCATGTCTTCTGAAAATACTATGGCTAAAGAAAGTTATCCCTACAAAATCATATAGTCTGGCTATGCTCCCTCGTCATCACACAAAATATTCATATTATGCACAACCCCGATTTCAGCAAAGCATTTGTTTTCATACTCTATCTTTTCAAACCTTTCAACTTTCATGCAATACATGAGCGTGAGCCATGAATATAGCACTATGGGTGGAATAGAGGTGGTTGTGGAGAAGACAAAAAGGAGGGAGATAGTCTCACATCGACTAGGCATATCAACGGGCTATGGACATGCCCATCAATAGATATGTGAGTGAGTAGGGATTGCCATGCAATGGATGCACTAGAGCTAAATATGAATGAAAGCTCAACATAAGAAAGTAGTGGGTGTGCATCCAACTTGCTTGCTCACGAAGACTGAGGGCATTTGAGGAAGCCCATCATTGGAATATACAAGCCAAGTTCTATAATGAAAATTCCCACTAGTATATGAAAGTGACTAAACATGAGACTCTCTACAATGAAGAACATGGTGCTACTTTGAAGCACAAGTGTGGAAAAAAGATAGTAGCAATTGTCCCTTCTCTCTTTTCTCTCATTTTTTTGGAGGGGCTTTCACCTTTTTTATTATCCCCTCTCTATTTGTTGGGGCCATCTCTTTTTTTATTGGCCTTTCCACACATGGGACAATGCTCTAATAATGATGATCATCACACTTTTTATTACAACTCGAAATTAAACTCGATACTACAGCAAGTATGACTCTACATGAATGCCTTCGGCGATATACCGGGAATGAATCAAGAGACATATATGAAAAATTATGCATGGTGGCTTTGCCACAACTGTGATGTCAACTACATGATAATGCTTGGAAATATGACAATATGATGCGTGTCATATGAACGGAACGGTGGAAAGTTGCTTGGCAATATATCTCGGAATGGCTATGGAAATTCCATGATAGGTAGGTATGGTGGCTGTTTTGAGGAACAATATGGTGGCTATTTTGAGGAAGGATATATAGTGGGTTTATGGCACCGGCGAAAGTTACGCAGTACAAGAGAGGCTAGCAATGGTGGAAGGGTGAGAGTGCGTATAATCCATGGACTGAACATTAGTCATAAAGAACTCATATACTTATTTCAAAAATCTATGAGTCATCAAAACAAAGCAATCAATGCATGCTCCAAGGGGGGAGGTTGGTAGGAGTTAACCATCGCGCGCCCCGACCTCCACACAAAGGTTGGCACTCTATAAATACCTCATGCTCTAACTTCGTCGCATAGCGGTTCACCATACGTGCATGATACGGGAATCACTAACCTTAACACAAGTATTTCTTAATTTCATAATAAATCCACTAGCATGACTCTAATATCACTATCCTCATATCTCAAAACAATTATCAAGCATCCAACATCTCATTCTATTCAATGCACTTAGTGTGATTTTTTTACTACATTGACATTGGATGTCTATCAAGTGAAGACTAGTTTCTTTAGCCTAAACACATTACCATGTTGTTTTAATAGACTCTCAAATAGATATAAGTGTAGCATGAGAGTTCAACAATTTCTACAAAATATTATCACCACCGTGCTCTAAAAGATATAAGTGAAGCACTAGAGCAAAAAGCTATTCAACTCAAAAGATATAAGTGAAGCACATAGAGTGTTCAAACAATTTCTAGGCCATATTTAACTCTCTCAAATAGGTGTGTACAGCAAGGATGATTGTGGCAAGCTAACAAGCAAAGACTCAAATTATACAAGACGCTCCAAGCAAAACACATAACATGTTGCGAATAAAAATATAGCTGCAAGTATAGTTACCGATGGATGAAGACGAAAGAGGGGATGCCTTCCTGGGGCATCCCCAAGCTTAGGCTTTTGATTATATTGAATTTACTTGGGGTGCTATGGGCACCCCCAAGCTTAGGCCTTTGCTACTCCTTGTTCCATAGTCCATCAAAGCAATACTCAAAACTTGAAAACTTCACAACACAAAACTTAGACAAAAATTCTCGTGAGTTCCGTTAGTATAAGAAGCAAACCACTACTCAAAGGTGCAGCAATGAATTCATTATTTGTTTATATTGTTGTTAAACCTACTGTACTCCATCTTCTCTATGGTTCATATCCTCTAATACTACTCATAGATGCATCGGAATAAGCAAACAACACACGAAAAACAGAATCTGTCAAAGTCAGAACAGTGTGTAGTAATCTGCAGGGTTCAGCTACTTCTGGAACTCCCAAAAATTCAAACTAAATTGGTACATTTGCGCAATTATTCTACCAATCATTTGTAAAAAGAATAAACTAAAAATCATTCTCCAGTAAAATTCCACGACTACTTTAGCGAGCGCTAACGATTATGTTTTTCACAGCAAGATCATATAAACACACACAAGTCTTCCCAAAGGTTCTACTTGGCACAAACACTAAACAAAACATGAAACCACATCTAATAAGAGGCTACAAGCAATACTTATGCCCTAATAGCAACAATAAAAAATACATAAAATTGGGTTGCCTCCCAACAAGCGCTATCGTTTTACGCCCCTAGCTAGGCACGATACAAGATAGATCTAGGGATAGCCATAGTGGTAGGATATGTCACGAAAGCTCATCTCATATTCCCTACATTTAGCAGCAAGCTTCCTTTGTGGCAAGCAAAAGTAATCAAAAGGGCTAAATTTAATGGGACAAAAGTCTCCTACATCAATCTTGGGAGGAACGGGTTCCTCCTTTGGCCCTTTGTAGTGGATGACTAATTCATCATTATAGGCATTCTTTTGGCAGAAGGCCATAAGCCTTCGTTCAAGGGAGAAGCCTAACCCGTTATTTTGAACAACAAAGTCATCTTTTATCTCAGAAATTCTATCAATCAAGATCTCAATAGGAACCTTTTTTCTAAGGTTTTCATTAAAAGCAACATGATCAGGAGATCGCAACCGCATAAGGTCTTCTTGATTGAACAAGATAGCCTCTATAGGAGGTCGACCGGCATCTACTCCGTAATGAGCAAAGATTTCTCTGGCCTCTTTCATGATATATCTTAATTCATGAGCCAAAAATATAGTAGTTGCATGCTTAACGGAAGAATGCTCAATATTGGAGAACTCCAAAAATATTCTCTGAATACAGGGATGCATATGGATAAATTGCCTTTCAATTTCTACTATGAGCATAGATACAACATCCGCAAGGCTACTAGTTCTGTGAAGAATAGAGCGACCCATAGTAGGCAAAGCACCGGCACAAGTAAAGAAGTCTTGAAGAACCCCATTTCCAATAATATTACCACTACCAACCCGGAACCTCTTAATATGTAAAGTGGTAGCTTCATCCGGGGGGTCAACATGAACGTTGCCCTCGGCATTGCTACCCTTCTCGATAAAATCGTCCCCCATCACATGAGGGCAAGCAAACGATAAACACGCGGCGGAAGAAGGGCAAATAAAACGGCAAGGGTGAAGTGGGGGAGAGGAAAACGAGAGGCAAAAAATGTAATGCGAAGGATAAGGGTTTGTGATAGGTACTTGGTATATGACTTTTGCATAAGCCTCCCCGGCAACGGCCCTAGAAATTCTTCTTGCTACCTCTTGAGCTTGTGTTGTATTCCCTCGAAGAGGAAAGGGAGATGCAGCACAGTAGCGTAAGTATTTCCCTCAGTTTTTGAGAACCAAGGTATCAATCCAGTAGGAGACCACGCACGAGTCCCTCGTACCTGCACAAACAAATAAGAACTTCACAGGCAACGCGATAAGGGGTTGTCAATCCCTTTACGGTCACTTATGAAAGTGAGATCTGATAGAGATGATAGTTTATATTTTTGGTATTTTTAGTTTAATAAAACATCAAATAAAAGCGGTAAAAGTAAAGTAGATGTAGATTGATATGTTGAGAATAGACCCGGGGGCCATAGTGTTCTCTAATGGCTTCTCTCATGATAGCGATATTCTACGGCGGGTAAACAAATTACTATTGAGCAATTGATAGAAAAGCGAATAATTATGAGACTATCTAGGTATGATCATTGTATATAGGCATCATGTCCGAGACAAGTAGACCGACTCCTGCCTGCATCTACTACTGTTACTCGACACATCAGCCGCTATCCAACATGCATCTAGTGTATTGAGTTCATACGAACAGAGTAACGCCTTAAGCAAGATGACATGATGTTGAGGGATAAACTCAACCAATATGATATAAACCCCATCGTTTTATCCTCGATAGCAACAATACAATACGTGCCTTGCTGCCCCTACTGTCACTGGGAAAGGACACCGCAAGATTGAACCCAAAGCCAAGCACTTCTCCCATTGCAAGAACTATAGATCTAGTAGGCCAAACCAAACCAATAATTCGAAGAGACTTGCAAGGATATTATGAGCACACATAAAAAGTTCAGAGAAGAACCAATTATCTTTCATAGATAACCTTGATCATAAACTCACAATTCATCGGATCTCGACAAACACACCGCAAAACGAGATTACATCAAATAGATCACCTCGAAGACAGAGGAGAACTTTGTATTGAGATCCGGAGAGAGAGAAGAAGCCATCTAGATACTAGCTATGGACCCGAAGGTGTGTGGTAAACTACTCACAACTCATGGTGAGGGCAATGATGATGATGATGAAGGCCTCTGTGATGGATCCCCCTCCGGTGGAGCTCCGGTACAGGCTCCAAGATGGGATCTCCACGGGAATAGAAGCTACGGCGGTGGAGTTAGGGTTTTCTCTCTGTTCACGGAGTTTCTGGGGTACGTGGACTTATATAGGAAGAAGGAGGGAACCAGGGGACGCTCGAGTGGGCCTCGAGGCAGGGGGGGCGCCTTGGGAAGGGGGGCGCGCCCCCACCCTCGAGGGCCACTCGATGCTCCCCTGACGTGGTTCCCAAGTTCCTCTGGCGTGATTTTCTCCAAAAATATCTCCCGCGAAGGATTCATTCCGTTTGGACTCCGTTTGATAATCTTTTTCTGCAAAACCCTGAAATAGGCAAAAAAATAGCAATCTGGACTGGGCCTTTTGGTTAGTAGGTCAGTCCCAAAAATGATATAAAAGTGAATGATAAAGCCCTTTAAACATCCAAGACTTCAAAAATAATAGCATGGAGCAATCAAAAATTATAGATACGTTGGAGACATATCAGTCCTCTTCCCAAATATTGAGCGAGGAGGGATCCCACAACGGTCAAATTTGAAAGGGGACAGCTAGTACAAGCTATCCTAACAAAAGGTGGTCTTCGCCTGCCAAAGGCTTTGGTGGTGACGCCATCGTGTGCTCCACGATGACCTCCGCTCTGCCGTCCTGCTGATCTTGGTCTTGGTGCACCGATATGGAAACTTTTGCCTGACGACTCGGGACTCCTCGCCTATGCCTGTCCCTTTAGCACCAAAGGGGATACTGGCACCCTGCACCCGCTGGCGCCCACCTGGCCTTGGTCGTCATTGCTCACATCACGAGGGCCTCGCGAGGTGCCCCTTGCCTTGATATCTCCGCTCCTCAAGAGCCAGCCTAGTGAGGCCGCCCCAGGGGAGGTCTTGCGTCGTCCCCCTTAAGAGGCTTGGCCCCTCGCGAGGGTCTTGAGTGGTTGCTGACGAGGTTGGGTTGTACCAGGCCGCCTGATGAGCCATGCCCTGGCCCGCAGGCAGACACGTCTGGGTACCCCCATTCCCAGAACTCCGACAGTAGCCCCCGGGCCCAAGGTGCGTTCGGGCTTGGCTTCGTAGCGAAGCCAAGGGTCAAGTGCGGAGTGCCGTGGGCCCCAAAAGCCCGCGGCCTTGACTGACGCGTGGCGATTGATTGGACGTGGGCGTCTGCACTCAATCACACGGCTGACAAAAAGGCAAGTGCGTGATGCTGTGCCTTCATTGCTAGCCTTTGCCTTGCTCCAGATCCCCTTTCTTGCTTCTCTCCTCCACAAGACTACAGATCTCCGCCGTCTCCCCTCTGATAGAGGCGAGGGGCCCGATCTTTCAATGAGATGATAACTATCGATTTGGTGGAGACGACTTTGACGATCCGACTACAAATGTGCACGACGTTGCGCCTTAGCAATCGCTAAACCAATCTCCAGGGGTTACTAACAATGCCAGAAGCACGATCAGCCTGACCACGAAGGTCTATTCCTGCATGCAATCGAAGAACAAGCAAGAATATGATAAAGCAATATCTCTACTTCTATAAAAGACTGAGTTGGTGATGATGGTGTGCCTGCCATCTACCAATTTCGACCATCGGATCTGAATCTGATGGATACGAGGCGAGCTCTGGAACTTTTGCAAAAAGACCCCGCCATTGTCTCTAATTCCTATCAGAAAACCCCTTTGTCGCTCCCTCCTAGATCCATCCATACCCATCCCCCGCAACCTTCCTCAAGCCAACTGCGGAGCTCCGATCTGGCGTGGTGGCCGCTATAGGCGCCGTCCGCCCCCAGTGCTCTGATGCCTCCTCTTTGCCGCGGCAACCCACCACCATGACCTCCCCTCCTAGCCTCCTCCACCCCTTGTCTGTTTCCTCCGCTGCCAACCACTGCAGGTACTCTGCCAGCGTCATCTGTTCCCCAACGCCTTGCATTCTCCTCTGCCGCAGTAGTCGACCACCCACCTCCCCTCCTCCTCGCCGTCTCAAACGGCCTCCTCCCCGATATCCGCCGACACCGGCCGTTGCAAGTACGCCGCCTCTACTCGCCGTTCATCCTCGGCGGCGGTGCTGCCACATACTGCCCATTCTTCTCCACTGACGCGATCCGTGATGGGCCTCCTTAAGGTACGTGCTGCTATCCGAGGACCTCCACACCGTCTGCACGAAGCTAGAGATCAGATCATCGGCATCATCGCCGCCGGCCGTAAATCAGTTCGCTAGGCTATCTTTATCTCGTATGTTGTTCCTCACATATCCGGATCCATCAAATTGCAGTATTAGCACTTTCTATGATCTCACATCGCAACCTTCTCTGCCCAAAGTGCAGGAGGCACGAATAGGGGATAAGAAAAAGCAGAAAATTGTCAGGCAAGTTTGTTCTCCTGCACCTGCACGTTTGTATCATGACTAGAAGCTAACGCGCTTCGCAGTGCCATTTTTGGGTCATGGGGCCCACATCATTTTCCCCTTCTGCACGTGCTTTGCCATGTCGGGAGTGAGGCCACAGACTCGTGTGGTATCCAGAATCTGTTCAGTGCATTATTGTAGTATATAATGTGCATATCTGATATACATATGTAGATTAGGAGGGAAAATGTAATTTCAAGCTTTGCAATCAAGCAAAATGCTATCACCAACTGGAGATGTCAGTGCTATTTAGGTGATACATTATATTTGTCAAACTGAACAATAGCGAAACTACTTTGTGAGAATCATACAAGCTTTATTGGTGAACATGCACTTATCTGTCAATCTGCTTATACAAATATGTGATGGTGGTATCAGATGGAACTGTCTTCTGTTGTATCCAGAAGTAGTGTCCACTTCAACAATATTTGGTTTCCTTTTATTATCCAGAATCTTCTCGTGGAATGAAATTTAGAGTATTGAAAATGTTGGTGTTTATCTCCCTGAACCATATTTTCACACGGTTAACTCTATATTGCTCTTTCTAGAGTTACATTCAGAACTAATACAAAGATTCTTACACTCCTGAATAAGCAAAAGGAAGGTCGGTCCAACTCCATTGCAAATTTTACAAAGATGTTCTCAGTGTGTAGTCTAATATATATGCATCAAGTACAATCTGGTGGTCCTAAATATTCAGTCCGTCTTACTAGGACCAGTCATCTAAAATTGCTTCCCATGTATGGTTCTGAAGTTTTTGCAGAGAACTTTCAGAAAAAAAACTTAAATACTTGCTTTAGTGTTCATAATATTTTTAAAAAAAATACCATATGTGTGTTTGAATTACTTTTTGTAGTTCTCTTTGTTGCTCACTCTGTTAAAATAAAAATTGGCTGACGCCTACAGCAGGTCTTTTTTTCATTGACTACCCCCTTTGCTTAGTGGCTCCATATCCAATTTTTCAGGTCATGCCCTAAATATTTGTTTCCTTGTTGTGCGTTGTCATCTTCTATTTGATGTAATAAAGTTACAAGAGATCCAATTTTTTTTGTGTACATGTGTCACTCGCCCCTTCTATATACGCATGATTTCAAACTTCTATGCATGTTTTACTGTACATTTTGTTTCTTTGCTCGGAGCAAAATGTATTGCAAGTGTTGTTTACTATTGTTTGCTTTGTTTAGATATACTACATACCCTATACATGCTCAGTTTTTTTCTTTGTCTGAATATACTAGCATGAAATTAGCAATGTTGTCTTCCTTGATGAAAGGCAACAAAATAGCTTGTTTACTTTTTACAACCTTTCCAATGAAAGAAGCTATTCTGTTGCAATAGTTCTAAGGCTGGATAGGACAATATGTATTTTAGATTGCTGGCTGTGTTGGTGATATGGGAGATCGGATGTGAGCATAGTCGTATCATGCTTGCAGTATTGCAGAGAGCTATCTTCAAGATACTATTATGTGATATGTGATATGATCTTCTTTTTTTCATCAAATCTTGCAAAGTGGTTTGGAATGGTACAACATCAATTTATTTGATATGCCATTTATCTTTATATTTTTGCCCATGGGTGGCACGTTGCATCATATAATGCTCACATACAGGGAGATATGACGTATGCGGGACATGGGTGGGTGGCATACTAGAGTATGTGCTAATAGGTTGAACCCCTTTTTTTAGATGAATGGATCGAACCGAGCCCAAGTAGGGCTCGATCTTGACCCGACTTTGAATTAACGAAACCATCAACCGGCCAGGATTACAAGAGCACAAAAAACAACCAAAGATAAAAAAGGAAAACGGGGATGCAACCCCAAGGCAGCAGATACAAGGCGCTTTACCACGTGACTATGTCTTGCCTTTTTTATTGTCGGTATCAACATACTGGTTCTGACTATGTCTTGGTATATTTTCTTCTTATTGTCGGTAGCAATGCATGGGTTCCTCAATTTAACACAAACCCACCTAATCTTGTGTGATCCCGTAGCGTAGCACGGGCATCTTACTATGAATATTGAAAATATAGATGAAGTATTGATAAAGGTGGGGATCCGTAATCGGTCTTGGTCTGGTCGTTGGACACAAACGAAGTACATGAAGTTGAAATGGCTAACTTTTGACTAAACAAATCCCAACGAAAAAACTACTAGATGGATCTACTTACATAGGAGCAAGGGGTGGCAGCCAAGGAGGTGGAAGGACGTCCCAAGGCAGCCTAAAACTAACCCTAGGACGTACAAGGCTCATGGGCCCAAGTGGAGGTGATGCAACACCTTTGGACTTGTAGTTTGACTCGGATTCTGCTGCAACGTCAGATTATTTTGCCGATATCTCAATGCTCCGGACGAATTTGAAGGTGAATCCAATTGGGTTGGAAAGTGTACAAAATCAAGTTTCCAACAAAAAAAGAATCACCCAATTCGGAGTCCGTATGAAGGAGGTCTTGCCGTTTTGAGTTAGGTATGTCTGTGTAGTCCGAATCTGGATGCAGAACGTGAGATACTTGGGCTCTATCTTCTCTTGGCCCTAAAGTGACGTGAGAGAACTTTTTGAACAGCACCTAAACTTCTCTTTTTCCCTTATCTTCATATGTGGATTGTACAAATGTCCCATACACCTGGAATTAGACATGGCACAAAAGTCTGTGAAGTATTTTTGTCCTCGATGACATAAATAAATTGTTGCAAATTTGCATTAGAAATCACCACACAAATATACATGTATGCAATATTTTTGGTCATATCCAAGGTAGTCATGTCCTCATCACCCTCCGAGCTCGCAGCTGATGGCGCCCGTCAAGTTGAAGGCCGCCGCTCCGCCTGCCTGGTACGAGCCGGCCTTGTGGACGCCCGGCGTCTCGGAGACGAACCATGCTGCCGTGCTCCTGATGACGGCGGAGGACACCAACGAGAAGGGGAAGAACACGGTCCGAGCCGCCTCCGCCAAGCCGGAGGACTCCAATAGTACCTTCTATCCCTTCTTTATGAGCAGTGTTGTTGCGGGGCTTGTCCCTCCTTTCTTCGATTTCTTTTTCTCCATCCTCAGCCACTATAGGCTGCATGCCCTTCATCTTCATCCCAATTTTGTCCTCCTCATGTCAATATTTGCCTTCTACTGCGAGGCATTGGTTGGGTTGATGCCATCTGTAGCACTGCTTAACCCCTTCTTCTACCTCAGGAACAAGGGCAAACTTTGTTCTGGGTGTGCCAATTTTGTCGCGGCTAACGGGGCTAACGCGATCTCGAAGGTCGGGAAGAAGGCCGAGAACTTTAGGAACAAGTGGGTCCTCGTGGACGCCAAGTGCTCCCATCCTCGGCTGGTGCTGCCGACAGCGATGCCCAAGTTGGGCGATAGGTGGCTCAGCGCGAAGCTCACCGATCCCCGGGCAGAGACGCTGTTGGAGAAGATGACCGCAGACCTGAAGCCTGATGACCCTGCGGTGGTGAAGCTTATGGGGGGCATGATCGTCAAGGAATTCTTAGCATGCCGCATAGCTCCACTTTAGGCAAGCTTGCGCCCCTTGTGTACACTCGGGGACGAGGCGGACAACCTCCAACGGCGCCGCAACGCACTGTCCAACAAGCACCTTGGGGTAGCTCTTTGTCTCCTGGTTGGGGACTATCTGGGGTATCCGCCTACTACCCATGTTCCCTTGTACCGCTGCCAGGACGGGGCGACGGTGGTGGCTTCAATGCCCACCTTCGATGGGCGCGGGCTCGTGGCTCCGGCGCCCCCTGAAGCTCAAGTGGCAGCGAAACCGGCGGAGCTGTCTTCGGGCGACTCCAACGGGGAAGATGACTTAGAGGCGACTGCAGAGGGGACTGGGGAGTCCTCCCCTCAACGCAAGGCCGACCTCCTTCGCGCCTTGCCTGATGACGATGCCGCCGACAGCGACCCGGTGAAGGAGGCGGCACTCCCGGCCGGGGTTGTCACGAGGTCCAAACTGACCCCCTTGAAGAAGCTACCGGCTGGGGTCCCGATGAAGGGCAGGTCGGCACTAATCACCCGAGGTGGCGCCTCGGCTTAGGCACTGCCAGACACTGTTGCTGTGCCGGCTGATACGGCCTCGTCTGCTCTGGGAGCTCACGCTCCCATGGCGCAGGCTACGGGGCCCCTGGGCTCCGTGGTTCTGCAGAGGCCGCGAGGTTACGCCTCCGTGGACCAGTGAGTAATTTGGCCTGGTTTTGTCTTTGTTCTTGATTCTGTTGTTGATTCCTGACGTCTTCCCGTGTATTGCTAGGCCAGCGTCATTGGTGAAGAACAAGAGGGAGGAGGCGGCCACATCAGAGGCCCAGCGGCCTGGCTTGAATTCGCCCCCTCTGACACAGACAGACGGTGGAGGATCCCCTGCTTCTGCTGCTCGGTCACCATCACAAGGCCAAGTGGAAAAACCTCAGGTGGGGGTCACATCCTTGGGCGAGCAGGCTCCGGAGGCACCCGTCTTCAGCTCCTCTGCTGGCGTTGCCAGGGCTCAGGGGGTCTTGACCACACCACAGCCCCATACTCCGATCGTGCCGCTAGCTCGTGGCCCTCCGGCTTCGCCCGACGCCCTGAAGGAGGCTTTTTCCGCGCTGACGCAGCTCCAGGATGACCTTCAAGGCATCGACCGTCGACTGGCGGCTAGGTGCTTGGACTAGCTTCTAGCTGGCTGAATTCCAACGCGTCTATCCGGGATGCTATGATCCGAGTTGTGGCGGCCTTTGAAGAAGACAAGCAGGCCACCGACCAGGCCACAACCGCTTGCGAGGCGGCACTGAAGGATGCGCAGGCCGTCAAGGAGCGCTGCCAGTCGAAGGAGACTGAGCTGCGGGCCATGCGTAGCAAGTGCACGATGGAGGAGGAGAGGATGAAGGCCCGAGAAGACGCCGTAGCCAGCCGCGACGCCGAATTGGAGAAGGTTGTGAGGGAGCTGTCTGCAGAGCGCAGTCGCGTGGAGGAGCTGAGGTAGGCGACGGAAACAATGGAGTCCCAACTGGCAACCAAGGCGAAGGTTCTGGCTGAGGACTGTGCGGCCTTCAAGTCCCTTGAGGAGAGGTCTCGCCAGGCACTGAGGGCACTCTACAAGAAGGGCTTGGAGAAATCGCTGGCTACGGACGCTGAAGGCCCCACCGAGCTGCTTCCTTATCTTGTCTTGGAGCTCGAGGGTGTCTCCCGCGAGATCGGCCCCCTGGCGGAGGAGGAAGCTCGCGTGCTTTCTTCTTCTGCCTTGACGCGCATTCTTAGCCACCTGCACCTTCGCGACCCAAATGCCGACCCAGGGACACTACTCGAGCCCGTGGATGCGGAGCGCTGCGAGGCCGCTGCTGAAGCCGTGATGGACCATGTGGAGGCCTTATTGAAGAAGTTCCTCGCCATCGACCCCTCACCCTCAGCCGACGGCGCCACCGATCCCGTGGCCTAGGCCGACTCCACAGGGCATGGCGATGCTATCGGCGGAGAAGTGCTTCCTGGCAGCGGCGCCTAAGGCTAAAGGAGGGGCCTACTCGTGAGTGACGGTGCCGCCCCCTATCTTCGTTTTCCTGCGACATGTTACAGGCCTCGTGGAGGGGTTAAAACTTATGTTGATGCTTGAAGGACAAATTGGCTTGTAATAATTGCTAGATATTCGCGGTTCCCTTCCTATTCGCCTTGTCATTCTACGTCGGCAGAGCCCGGCCCCGCGCGTACCTTAGCAACTGCTGGCTTGTCCGGATCACCAGGATAGGACCAGGAAGTGAGGGGTTACGTGGCCAGTTAGGCTCCTGAGTCACGATGCTCAGGAGTCCCCCTTGAAGTGCAAACGGTCCATAGGAAGGAAGCGCTAGGCAGGGCTTTCACATTCTGCGTCGGCCGGGCCCGGCCTCGCGCGTACCTCAGTCGCCGATGGCTTGGCCAGATCACCAGGACAAGACTAGGGAGTGAGTGGCTACGGGACCAGTTAGGCCCTTGGGTCGCAATGCCCAAGGGTCCCCCTTGACGTACGAACAGCCCTGAGAATGGTAGTGAGTGAGCCGGCCTTAGCATTCTGCGTCGGTAGGGCCCAGACCCGCGCGTACCTTAGCCGCCGGTGGCTTGGCCGGATCACCAAGACAAGGCTAGGGAGTGAGGGGCTACGGGACCTGTTAGGTGTGACCGCCTGGTTTTTGCCCTCTTTTATTTGCCTAATTTTCTTTCAGTTTGGGTTTGAAAATTTGGAGTTTTGAATCTTTTCGATTGGACTTATACACTTGGGTACCCCTTGGCTTTCACAAAAGTGCCTCATTTCCATCTCTAGCTATCATTTCCTCTCTAGTTCACCTCCAAATAGTAATTTGGATATTTTTCTTAAATGAAAAGTATTCATTTCCCCCTCTTAAACCCTAGCTATCTCAATGTGCTTCACAGAACCCCAATTTTTCTTGCCCACAAAAATCTGAGTAAATTCCCAAAAATTCATTGAACCCTAGGGCACCAACCTGAGCAAATATTCCATCACTTTTTGGAATATTTTGTCCACAGAAAATATTTTCTGTTCTGGACAGAAATGGTAGTTTCTACAACAACTACCATTTTACTTGCTCTATAGAGGCTGAATTTTCTTGTGCATCAGCACCTTAGTAGGTGATTGCTAACCTCCAATGCGCAGCTCCCAACTCCGAGTAGTTTGACCATGGTGAGCTCTCATAGTAACTGTCCAGAAACTTACCAGGAGGTTGAAAACCATCTTACTGCACTTGAGCTCAAACCAAAGCGTCGTATAACACCTCAATCTACCACGGACTATACGACAAGCATGAAGTTTACGCTTAGCTCGGCCTGATGTCATAGTTCACGCGGTGACCGCGTGGATCCAGGCGTGCTGGCATGCAGCCGACGCGCTCTACGTCGCGCCCAAGCCTCTGTTGCTCGCGTGCTCGCTTCCCCGACTGCCTAACCTTGCCAAGCCCCTCCACAATCATCGTCCCGACGCACTTAAATCCCTCCTGGCGCTTGCCGATGCCGGAGCTCGCCACAGCGAGCACGGGCGCGGTCCAGCCAACCCAATAGTGCGCTGTGCACTGTGTTCGGCGCCACCCCCTCTCTCCTGTGCTCATCTCCGCTCACCCATGGTGCCTGCGTGAGCTGTGTCACCTTCTCCATCGCTCACTGACACCATTCATCGCCGGGCGCCATTTCCATGTGTCCTACGGCAGAGCTCGAGTCCCTATCATCGCTCGGCTATAAATTGAGCCCTCCCCAGCCTCCTCGAGCATCATCCAGTCCTCTCACACACTCCACAAGCTAGTAGGTAGCCGTAGCCCGGCCGGGCAGGACACGGGCCGCCATCCCTGAGCTCGAGCTCGTCGGCAATCCCCTCGGGTCGTCTCCGTAGCTCCAGCCCCTCCAAGGCTCGGGCCACTCTTCCAGGGCCTCCGCCGTGCCTCGGTGGTGCTGTTCTGTCCAGTTGGAGCCACTGGAGCTGCCTCTAGTCGCCGGCGTCTCTAACTCCGGCGACCTCTGCTTTCTGTCGCCGCTGGAGAGGTCGTTTCCAACACCGTCCAACCACCCCTAGCTAACCTATGGCTACGGGCAGGTGCGCCTCTCTCTCCTCCATCGATCCCTCCCTCTAGCTCAAGCCAAGGAGCCCTCATCGCCGGCGTGTGCTCCGACGAAGCCTCGCCGCTCTCTGTTTCCCTCTCCCCCTCTCTCTCTCACTTGACTAGCGGGGCCCGCTAGTCCGCCACTCTGTACGCGCCCGAAGTGGTACGAGTGGTGGCGCCCGCGAGGTTTACGCCTTCGACGTCACCCCCAAGTTCTGTTTATTTAAATTCAAAATTTAATTTGTCCAGAGAACTTCCAACAGCCAGAACTTTTTAACCATAAGTCCAAATGAACAGATTCTTTTTGCATTGTGTTCTTTGTGAAGAAATCTAGCAGCTCAACAAAAATGAAATTTTTCTTTGTTGTCTAGATGTTTCGGCGAATTTCAGAAGGTTTCTTGATTTCTTCTTCTTCTTGTGTTTATATTTGTTTTTAGCTAGTGAAGTTTGTCTTGAGGATCACCAGGAGGATTGTGAATCTCATCTGCACTAAGGCAAGCCACAACAATATTTTCATGGTGCCATTACAATACTTGTCATTTTCCAACTTGAATTAATGATTTAATCCATGCATTTAAATCACTAGTATAATATTTACATTCGTTTGTTTGCTTGATTAAGTTGATATGCTTAGTTTAGAGAAGTTTGCAGCAAACTAAGTTGGTTAAGTAACTAGAAGTAATATTTTGTATGGAAAAGTAATATGGTTATGGATATAAGTAATTATTTTGAGTTATTTTCCTTGGGTGATAAAAAAATGAAATATGCTAGGAAAGTTTCTATTTAAACTGAGGATTAATCATAACCAGGGAAGTATTATGAGTTGTTGATGTCTATGCTTAGTGTGAATCTAGTTGACTCAGTGATTTCTGTTAATTTATGATGCATATGTCAGTGTTGCATTTCATGGCATATCATGACACCGGTTACTTTCACTTTAAGTTAAACCTGATGATAACTCAACTTGAATATATCGTTGATCGGGTCATGGTGCCACGGAATCGAGTTTTTCCCAGTGTGATACGTCTCCAACGTATCTATATTTTTGGATTGTTCCATGCTATTATTTATGATGTTTTGGATGTTTAATGGGCTTTGTTATACACTTTTATATTATTTTTGGGACTAACCTACTAACCCAAAGGCCTAGTCCAGATTGCTATTTTTTGCCTGTTTTAGGGTTTTACAGAAAAGGAATATCAAACGGAGTCCAAACAGAATGAAACCTTCGGGAGAGATATTTTTGAAGAAAAATACGCATGGGAGACTTGAGAACCACGGAGTAGGGCTGACGTGGCGTCCACGAGGGTGGGGGGCGCCCCCCCCTATAGGGCGCGCCCCCTGCCTCGTGGGCATCTCGTTTGGCCCCCGGTGCCCTCCTTCCTCCTGTATATACCTACGTACCCCGAAACAATCAGAACAATAGAGCAAACCCTAGTTCCACCGCCACAACCTTCTATTCCCATGAGATCCCATCTTGGGGCATATTCCGGAGCTCCGTCGGAGGGGGGATCTTCCATGGAGTGCTTCTACATCATCATCATCGCCTCACCATGAGTTTTGAGTAGTTCACCACAGACCTTCGGGTCCATAGCTAGTATCTAGATGGCTTCTTCTCTCTCTTTGGATCTCAATACCAAGTTCTCCTCGGTCTTTGAGGAGATCTATTCGATGTAATCTCTTTTTGCGGTGTGTCTATTGAGATCCGATGAATTGTGGGTTTATGATCAAGATTATCTATGAGAAATATTTGGTTCTTTTGTGAACTCTTTATATATGATCATAATATCCTTGCTAGTCTCTTCGAACTATTGGTTTGGTTTGGCCTACTAGATCTATAGTTCTTACAATGGGAGAAGTGCTTGGCTTTGGGTTCAATCTTGCGATGTCCTTTCCCAGTGATAGTAGGGACACCAAGGCACGTATTATATTGTTGCCATAGAGGATAAAAAGATGGGGTTTATATCACTAAGTTTGAGTTTAGCCCTCTACATCATGTCATCTTGCTTAAGGCGTTACTCTGTACTTATGAACTTAATACTCTAGATGCATGCTGCATAGCGGTCGATGTGTGGAGTAATAGTAGTAGATGCAGAATCGTTTCGGCCTACTTGTCTCGGATGTGATTCCTATATATAATGATCATGCCTATATAGTCTCATAATTATTCGCTTTTCTATCAATTGCTCGACAGTAATTTGTTTACCCACCGTAGAATATCGCTATCATGAGAGAAGCCACTAGAGAAAACTATGGCCTTTGGGTCTATTCTCAACATATCAATCTACAATCTACTTTACTTTTCAACTTTTACTTTCTGTTCTTATAACCAAAAATACCAAAAATATCAAACTATCATCTCTACCAGATCTCACTTTCGTAAGTGACCGTAAAGGGATTGACAACCCCTTATCATGTTGGCTGCGAAGTTCTTGTTTGTTTGTGGAGGTGCGAGGGACTCGCGCGTGGTCTCCAACTGGATTGATACCTTGGTTCTCAAAAACTGAGGGAAATACTTACGCTACTATGCTGCATCTCCCTTTCCTCTTCGAGGGAATACAACGCAAGCTCGAGAAGTAGCAAGAAGAATTTATGGCACCGTTGCCGGGGAGGCTTACGCAAAAGTCATATACCAAGTGCTTATCACAAACCCTTATCATTCGCATACATTTTTTGCCTCTCGTTTTCCTCTCCCCCACTACACCCTTGTCGTTTTATTTACCCTTCTTCTGTCGTGTGTTTATCGTTCGCTTGCTTCTTGTTTGCTTGTGTGTGTTGGATTGCTAGCTTGTCACTATGGCTCGGAACAATACCAAATTATGTGACTTCTCCAATACCAACAATAATGATTTTATCAGCACTCCGATTGCTCCTATTACCGATGCTGAATCTTGTGAGATCAGTGCTGCTCTATTGAATTTTGTCATGAAAGATCAATTTTCCGGCCTTCCTAGTGAAGATGCCGCTACCCATCTAAACAACTTTGTTGATTTGTGTGATATTCCAAAGAAAAGGGATACGGATAACGTTATTGTTAAATTGAAGTTATTTTTGTTTTCAGTTAGAGATCGTGATAAAACTTGGTTTTCGTCACTACTAGGAAAAGGCCTATTAATGGCGCACCTAATTTGGCCATTAATGGCGCATTAGTGGTGCGCCATTACTAGCACGCCATTAGTATTTGATACTAATGGCGCACCTCTGGTGCGCCATTAGTATCTGGTATACTAATGGCGCACCACAGATGCGCCATTACTGTGCACCGTAGTGCGCCATTAGTATGCCTCCCAGGGGCCATGTGTACCCAGGTGCTTTGGCATACAAATGGCGCACTAAGTATGATGCGCCATTAGTAGTGTCCGCATAGTAATGGCGCACTGGCTGATAATGCGTCATTAGTATGCTTTGGCATACTAATGGCGCACTGTTCTCTGATGCGCCATTAGTATGAATATTAGGTTTTTTTAATATTATTTTTCTGTTTTTTTGCACAGATTACACAATGTATAATTGCACAGAATATAGACAGCACACATCAACAACACATTCATCGAATACAATAGAAAATTAATCTCTGAATACAATTCATCATATTAGTCTCCGAATACAATTCATCATATTAGTCTCCGAATTGAAAAGACCGAACAAAGATAGAACAATATTACAAGTCTCGAGACCGCGAGTAGCGAGTTTGTCTTCACATTACAAGTCGATATCGATCATCTAAACTACCATCACATAGAAGAGAGATGCGGTCGTCACGATGAGCATCATCACGATGAAACTCGTTTTCATCCGGTTCCTCCAACGCTCCCTCCCCTCTCCCGCTAGATAGCGGGCGTATCTAGATTCGGCCTCGGCCCTAGGGTGTACCCTCTGTAACTGTTACCGCTGAATCGGTGAACCTTTGTCCGACACTCCTCCCAGTCGTCGTAGACTCCGGGAACCTTACCCTTGTACACGACATACGACGGCATCGCTATATATGCACTAGCCAAATGAAACGTTAGTATCAATTCACAGACAATTCATAAGCAATATATAAGTATGCAACAGAACGATCGAAAGAGAAAAGCAAGACATTAATAGCATCGAATACATCTAAGTTGAACGACTCTCGAAACCAAAGAGACATACTACAAGTTCATTAAAGTTTAATTACAACAAGAGCCAATCGATGTTTCAGAACTAGACACAGCATCACTGCTTTCGACTCGACTCAATGCACCGGAGCGTGGATGAAGCCGCCGTCTATCGTGGGAGTCATGAAATCACGGGCGTTGTCAGCCTGCATTTGTAGCATTGTGTCGATGTCACTGTTCGACGGTTGATTTCTGAGGTAGAACTGCCCCGAGGTACGAAGGACATTTTGATGGATGATTTCCGCAAACTCCGACTGGATGCGAAAGAAATCTTGTCTGATGTCCGCGTCCTGGATTGCCGACACGCGCGCGGCCCAATCTTTGAGCTTACTCGGTAGCAAAAGTTGATGATGGTCCCGTACGATCGCCCGCATGTGATGGATGGCGTAGTAGGCACTCTTCTGACCGCCAGGCGGCTGCTTGACGCAGCAGAACGTCGTGTTGTGGGAGAACACGTGCTTGCCATACTTACGAGTTGTCCTGGTGAAGGTGCCTCTAGATTTGGCGTAGCCGGCGAGAACATCATCAAGAGCCTTCTTGACATTTGTGTAGTCTACAGCCGACTTACGGTCCGGGTCGAAATACGTGGCCATGGAATATTTGGGGCTTAGTAGGATGAGCGTGCACTGTGTGTCACTGCAGAAAACACGGAATGTTAAAAGAAGAACATCGAAATCTAAGAATTCATATGTTACGGGGCGGTTGAGGCGGAGGACTTACTCAGGAAAGTAAGGCACGAGGAAGTTATCCTTATCTCGGTTTGCCAGAATGACGCCTTGGAGGTAAGAACTCGCGACTTGCCGGTCCCCAGCGCTGCCCAAGATCTTGGCAGGCATGTACAAGGGGTCGACTATCACGATGTCTGGGGTCTTGTCACGAATGATCCGCATCTCCATACTCAGCGAAAGTAGCCGAACGAAGGTGTAGTGCAGCGGATGAAGGTTCAACATAGCGTGGATGTCATCAAACCGCAGCACGATTGTACCCCGATGGAGTTATCCACAAAACCCTTGCCCTCCGGCACCTTGGCCGCGAAAACCGGGTAAGCCACATCCTTCTCTCTGAGACGCCGCTTCTCCAAAGAAAGAACATTGTCATGCACACTCCGCATGGCACCGGTTGCAGCATCGAGCATATTTGTCGGTAGCATCGGCCTACCCGCCACATGCACCCTCCTCATTACATCCTCAGGTGATGGTGGCCCGTCCTGAGCACGGATCGTACTCGGTGCCGGCTGGGTCGCACCCTTGTTAGTTTTTCTTTTGCGTGCCTTCTTCTTGATCTCTTGAATTGGGACCGAGTTCTGCTCAAAGACCGCCTTCTTTAGTGTGTTGGGGCTGATCATATTTCGCACCTCGCCTATCTGAGGCTCGGTGAAGTCGGCAGCTGGAGGCGTCTCCTGAGAGCTGAACGGCAGATGACGCCTGTTGCAACTTGGCTTCTCCGCGGTACCGGCTTGATCGCGCACGTCTTTTGTTGGGTTGGGTTCTTGAGAAGGAGCCCCCATGAAGTCGTCACCGTACCCATGATCGGCAAAGTAATGATCGACGTTCGCAAATGTATCGTCGTCGTCGTCGTTCTGATCCTGTGCCATATGCATGTTTGGATCCAGTGGCATAAGGATCTCCGGCACCGTTGCGGCGGACTTGCCATGGGGACGACTTGGCGCCGGCATAACTGGCGGTGTTGTCTTTGGTGTGGTTTCCCCCGCCCCCAAACGTATCTGGCTCTTCGGCCAAAGCAGGGGCCAGGTCAGGCAGGCGCTGAGGGTCATGACGTCATCATCGTCGGCCCTGACGGGTCGAATCGGAGGTAACACGTCGTCGCAGCCTGGCAGCACCCGAACCAGTTGAACCCTAAACAAGTTGGGCGGCATTTGGGTACTGTGGAACAAGGGCTGGCCCGGTTGAACGATTTTGCCCTTGGCGACATCGACCAACTCGTTGTTCACGAAGTGCAGGAGAGTGCACATAAACGTCGGCGGCGCCCTGTGAAAACATGTAGGGCGTCAGGGATGCCCAGTCAAAGGCAAGGAGATGAAGTCCTCGACCGAGAGAGGCTTAATTAGTTACCGTGATGATGGCGTCGAGCTCGGCTAATGTCGAGGCACCGCCAACGGCGGGCGTGCAGTTGACGGAGGGGCCGCTTGCTGCAGAGGTGCCGGCCGGCGTACACACGGGTGCATTAAGCTCCCGTGCCGGCGTCGGAGACACGAATGCCGCCTCCGCCGGAGACACCAATGGCCCCGCCATCGCGTTCTGCGAGTTGCTGGCCGTGAAGCTAGGAATCGGGGGCGGCCCCTGTTGGCCGCCAGCAATCCACGCTTGCAACCCCTCGATCAAGCTAGGCACAATGGCGGTGATCGTCGCTCCGATCTGTTGTTGCACTTGCTCTTGGACAATCTCCGGAATCCGCGCCACCTGTGCCTTGAGTTCTTGAACCTCGCGCGCCTGGCTTTCCGAGCTGGTCTTTTTCTCCTTTCGCCCACCAGCGTTATAGTATGACGACCATTTTGTCGACAAGCCTTTGCCGGCCACACGACCAGCTGACATCGGCTTCTCGAGCTTATCCTTGTTCTTCATTACATTCAACGCCCTATTTAGAGTCGTGTCCCAAGGGCCGCTCTTAGTCGACCCCGCGCTACTGCTTTCAGTCGCCTGCGGAAGGAATGTCAATCATTTCGAAATTTGGCTTCATTAATTAGAATGCAACCATATGGATCTAATTACGCGGGGGTGTATTCCTTACCAGAACAAGCTCAAGCGCCCTGGTCTTCGAATCTGTGGTCAGCTCCTTTGTTTTTGGGTCCTTCTTGTACCGGGCCCTGATAAAGTTCCTGGTCTGCTTGTCACCGTATTTATCGAAGAGGGGCGGTAGGCCTTGCTCGGCACGGTCCGCCTCCTCCTTGTCCCATTTAGGCTCCGCCACTCTGTAACTGCCGGGACCGAGTGTGTGTTCCCCTAAGTTGAGCTCCCACATTTCTTTCCCCCACTGACTTGATTCGGAGTGTGCGGCGCTCGAGCAAGTGATCTTGAATTCGTTGTAGTCATCTTCGGTGATCGAATGATGTTTCTCCTTGATCGTCTCATAACTCTCACCTTTCTTGATCATTATCTTCACATTGGTTTTCCAAGTAGACAGGGCCTTGCTCATCTTCGTGAGGGCAGCATTGTTCACTTTATTCCCTTTGAGGCTTGTGTTATCAAATTGAGCGGGGAACTTGTATCGTTCGTGCAGCTTCGTGAAGAGGAGGTTGCGGTAATTCCCGTTGTCAGGATGCCTCTGGTTCTCGCTGTTGATCGAGACGGTGCTCCGGAGAATGCACCTGAGCTGAAGCGAGTACCCCTTGACTACTCGTTCGGGCGCCGTTGGATTCCCGTCGTCGTCCACTTCAGTAACTTCCTCCTTGAGGGTGCGGAGCACGGTCGGGCGCCGGTCCTTCCGTTGCCTCTTCGGTTGGCTGCCATCTGTGCGTGCGCCGCTATCATCAGTGGTGGCATTCTCGGCGGCACCATCAGTGGTGTCATCAGTGGGGTCATCCTCCGCGGTACCATCAGTGGTCTCAGGATCGGTGTGGAAGGCGGCGTCCTCATACAAGTGAGGTTGTTCCTCCATCTCCTGGGACAGCTCCCAGAATGCCTTCCCGCCCGAACCGCCGGCCTCATCGTTGTTGGCCATGTTTCTCTGTAAATAGGAACAAAGTTTGGTCAAAAAGTTGGTTATTGTCAAGGAACAAGATCATGGTCTCATCATTTAGGGTTTGTCGACACCGAGGCATCCTAAAAGCTAAGCTTTTATAATTGAGGGTTTTTCGACGCCCAGGCACCCTAAAAGCCTAAGCTTTCATCATTTTGGTTTTTATCGACACCGAGGCACCCTAAAAGCCAAGGTTTCATAATTTATGGTTTGTCGACACCGAGGCATCCTAAAAGCTAAGCTAGGAAGGAGAATTGTAAGTTGGGCCTAATCACTTGGCTCTATTGCCGCCTATGGTTTAATGCAGCTAGAATAAAGGGGCACTTGATCCTACCTAATTAACCACTAAGATACCCCGGCCCATGCATTAGTCACAAGTACCCTATATGTCCTATTTTTAGCAAAGTCATGCTAAAATTCACGGAAAATTTCAGCATGACCTTTGCTGAAAATAGGACATATGGAGTACCCGAATTTGCCGGAACGGAAGTTAATCAACATTCCAGCAAACTCAAGGGCCTCTCGGGGTACCTGCAAAACTATCACAATGTGATCACAAGTCTTTCTCAATGTGATCATCATCTTTACAAGTCTTTCTCAATGTGATCACAAGCATCACAAGGCATTAGTAGTTCAGTACATGAACATGTTTTACAACAAAAGCTGTAAGCCAGAGTTGGCAAACTTAAAACACATGCTGTAGAAAAATTTAAACTATGGCTTAGCAGAAAAATTAGTCTAACTAGTGTAACTAGTCTAACTACTAAAACTAGTCTAACTAGTCTAACTACTGAAACTACTGAAACTAGTCTAACTAGTCTAACTACTGAAACTACTGAAACTAGTCTAACTAGTCTAACTACTGAAACTACTGAAACTAGTCTAACTAGTCTAACCTAAGAATGTACTTTGGTTCGTCCAATTAGTCATTAAAAAATATCCATAGCAAAACATGTTCCAACTCCTGTAGCGGCACCCTCGCAGGGCCGTAAATTTTTTGAGGTGGCTCCCTTTACTGCTAAGCCTGTTTCGTAGAATTAGTTCATCTACAAAATGTAGCTATGGCCGACAACATGTACCGATGTAAGATTATGTGTGTGATATCAGTTATTATTTTCTAGTCCTTGTAGTTTTTGTTCCTCCAGGTGCATTTTTATTTTTTTCTGGTGCTCTTATTTGAGGTCAGTTAACCGATGACAGTATAGAACACACTAAAAAAAGTTGCATTCAACAAATGTGGTCTAGACTGTCAACCAACTCCTACCGAAGCGGGAACCTGACGACGCCCTAGTTAGCTTTCTTTACAGCAGCGGCAGAACGCAAAAGACAAATCCCCCAAATGCTTTGACTTAAGCAGTAACTAACCAGTCCATGGCATCTTAGTAGGAACTCCAGTCCTACATTCTACATTTTTTCACCTAGCCGCCGGCTTGCAACCAGCGCAGCCGCTAGAGAGATTGTGGGGTTTGCGGGGAGGGAGTTGGGGGACGACGGTAACTACTGAAACTACTGAACATGTTTTACTAGAACTAGCAGTTGAAATTTCAGAAACATGGAGGT
>LR738711.1:402018382-402138815 GCA_902687465.1 Secale cereale | reverse complement strand
GGGGAGAGGGGGCGTCGGGGGCGGCGGCGTCGGGGCCGTGGGGGCGGCGGCGTCGGGGGCGTCGGCGGCGTCGGGGGCGTCGGCGTCGGGGCGTCGGGTGCGAGAAGTGCGAGAGGGAGAAGTGGGGATCTGGCGAGTGGGAGGGACGGGCGACAACGCTATAGGGCACAATACTAATGGCGCACCGCGCCCTGGTGCGCCATAAGTACGTCCATACTAATGGCGCACCACACCCAGGTGCGCCATTAGTATTGTTTTTTTATTTCTGCTTGCGAGCCAACAGTTTATCTCCCACCATACCTCATACACATCAAGCCCCCCTAGCTAGCTCGACTGGTCAGCCCCCAGTTCTCCCACCAGGAGGTCCTGGGTTCGAATCCCAGGCTCCACAATTTTTTTATGCATTTAAAATGCTTTTTGATACTTATTTGTGTTTAAATATGTTCAAACTTGTTTAAATCATAACAGTAATATTTTTTTATAAGACAGAAATAATTTTTTAAAAAATATCATCAAATTTAAAACAGGGGGAGGGGTGCGGGGGGTCGGCGGCGGCGGTTGAGTAGGGGGAGGGGTGCGGGGGTGGTCGGCGGCGGCGGTTGAGTAGGGGAGGGGTACGGGGTGTCGGCGGCGGCGGTTGAGTAGGGGTCGGCGGCGGCGGCCGGTGGACCGGGGGGTGCTCTCGGCGACGAGGGGGATCGAGATCGAGTGTCCATGAAATTTAAAAATATTCATGATAGTTCAAAAAGTGCCCATGAAATACAATCGAGAAATGAAGGCTACGATTTAAATACAAACGATCTTAGCTAGCTAGCTATCTCTTCACAATCTTCTTGCCCTTCTTTTTCGCAAATGGAGTTCTTCTGTGGAACGGACGTCCTTTAGGTAGGGTGGTCCTGCTTCTTCTTGTGGTGTATGCTGCTACTTCATTATCGTCGTCATGTTCGATCCTCGGGTCGCCGTACTTGTCGAAGTCTTGCTCATTGGCTACTCCATCCATTCCGATGATCTTCCTTTTGCCTCTCCTCACGACAACACGACTGGGCTTTGACGGGTCGGTAAGGAAGAAGCATTGGTCAACTTGGGAAGCCAGTACCCATGGCTCATTTTTCGCGGTGACGTTTGCGCCCGCGGTCTTGGATTTGGCTTCGGGTATAACCATGGTGGTGAAATACCGGTCTTCTTTTAGGACGCTCTTGGCCCATCTAACACGGAACATCGGGACCTTCTCTCCAGCGTAGCTCAGCTCCCAGATCTCCTCGATCCTTCCGTAGTATCTGTCCTTGTCATTACCGGTGTAGGATTCCATCGTTACCCCGGAGTTCTGATAACCATCGCTCTTCATGTCCTTGGCCTCGGTGTAGAATGTATAGCCGTTGATATCGTACGCCTCATAGGTCATCAGGTTGTGCTCGGCGCCCTGTGACAAGGCGAATATGAGTTGTTCTTCCGCGGAAGAATCATCATGTAAAGGGTATGACAGAAGCTTCGGCTTGAACCAACGCATGAAACATGAGTTGTGCTCTTTGATTATATCTCCGTTCGTCCTCTGTTGGCCTCGGTCATTGTATGTCTTCTCAATAAAGGTTTTGTGCTGAACCACCCAAGGATCGACCACGTCTATGTGTTGTAGCGCGACTAGGTTTGCTCTTTCAAAGTCGGCGAGTCGACCCTCGAAGTCGACATGCATTTCGCGGCGACCCTCACGGTGACCCCATCCAGCGAGCCTGCCGAGGTGCCTGTTGACGGGCAGACCAACGGGGTTCTCGATGCCTAGATAATTCGTGCAGTAGGAGATGCACTCTTCGGTCAGAAAGCCCCTGGCTATGCTTCCCTCTGGACGTGACATGTTGCGAACGTATCCTTTGATGACACCATTCATCCTTTCGAACGGCATCATGCTGTGCAGGAACGTTGGCCCGAGTTGGATGATATCGTCCACGATATGGACCAGCAGATGCACCATAACGTCGAAGAATGCGGGCGGGAAGTACATCTCAAGCTCGCATAGTATCACCACGATCTCTTCCTGTAGCCTTCTGAGTTGCCTCACGCCAACAGACTTTCGAGAGATGACGTCGAAAAAGTTGCATAGGCCAAATAGGGTTTCACGGACGAGCGCGTCCATGATACCACGGATTGCAACTGGAAGTATCTGCGTCATCAGCACGTGACAGTCGTGAGACTTCATCCCGCTGAACTTCAGCTTCGCCCGGTCTAGGTATCTGCTTATCTTCCCCGCGTAATCGTAAGGAAGTTGTACTCCTACGAGGCAGGTGAAAAACTGCTCGATCTCCTCCTGACTTAGAGTGAAGCACGCGGGAGGGTAGTCATTTCCGGTCTTCTTGGCCTTTTTGCCTTTGCGACGACTTTCTGTGTCCTGCTTCGCCTCATCATCATCATCATCATCATCATGATCATCATATATAGCGTGAAGCTCCTGCCTGATGCCCATTGATTTCAAGTCTGCCCTTGCTTTCGGCCCATCTTTGGTCCTCTCTGGCATGTTGAGCAGGGTACCAAGCAGACTCTCGCACACGTTCTTCGTGATATGCATTACATCAAGGCTGTGAGGCACACGGTGGATCTTCCAGTACGGCAAGTCCCAGAAAACAGACCTTGTTTTCCATACCTTCAGCAGCGGCTCTGGCGCCTTTCGCTTCTTTCCCGGCTCTGGCGCCTTTTGCTTCTTTCCCGGCAGTGGGCAATCTTTCCAATTTTTCAACAGCTCGTCTATTTCCTCGCCGCTCCTCGTACGCGGGCGTCCTCGGGGTTCAGTTTCACCATCGAACAGATCCTTGCGTTTTCTCCACAGGTCATCGTCGCGAAGCCACCTTCGATGTCCCATGAACACGGTTTTCGAAGACCCGGGATCTCTATCTAGCTGGCGATACGTTGTGTCATCCATGCACCTGACGCATCCAGAAAATCCGTGGACCACCTGCCCCGTGACATATCCGTAACCGAGATAGTCGTGCACCGTCGTGAGCAGCGCGGCTCTCATAGGGAAATATTCTTTCTTTGCGGCGTCCCACGTATTGGCTGGCGTTTTCCACAGCGTGTCTAGCTCCTCTTTCAGCAGCCCCAGATACAGATTGATGTCGTTCCCTGGTTGTTTCGGTCCTTCAATTAGCATACTCATGTGAATGTACTTCCTCTTCATGCACAACCAGGGGGGAAGGTTGTACATCCACACAAACACAGGCCAGGTGCTATGTGTGCTTCTCTGGCTGCCAAACGGGTTGACTCCATCGGTGCTCGCGCTCAGCACGATGTTCCTTGGATCGTTCCCAAATTCTAGGTCTTCGAAGTTCAACGCTTGCCACTGGCTCGCATCCTTAGGGTGACTCAGCATCTTGTCTTTTTTATCTATCTCCGGATCATTTGCGTCATCTTCTCGCTTCTTCTCCTCCCTATCCGCGTGCCAACACAGAAGCTTTGCTACCTTAGGGTCCGCGAAATACCGCTGCAGACGAGGAGTGATCGGAAAGTACCACACCACTTTTCGAGGAGCTTTCTTCCTCTTCTTGTAACGAGTGACGCCGCACACCGGACATATGGTAGACTCCGCGTGCTCGTCCCGATAAATGATGCAATTGTTCATGCACACATGGTATTTCACGTGCAGTAAATCCAGAGGACACACGATTTTCTTCGCCTCCTCCAAACTGGTGGGGCACTTGTTCCCCTTGGGAAGACGTTCGTGCCAGAATGACATGTTCTCGTCGAAGCATGCGTCGGTCATTTTGTGTTTTACCTTCATCTCCAGAGCCATGAGCGTTACTTTCAGGCGGGTATCCTCGGGCCTGCATCCTTCATACAATGGAGTAACCGCGTATAACTCAAGTTGATCCATCTTGGCTTTCTCTCGGGCGGCAGCTCTTACGTTATCGGTCTGCTTGAGAAGCAGCTCTTGAATATGAGGGTCCTGCACCCAGCCCATCGATGGTTCAGCGTCATCTGCTCCGCCGGCATTATCATCTTCATGATCATACCCGTCGTCTGCTCCGGCATCTTCCTCGTCATCATGTCCTGCATCTTCTACATGATGACTGTGTACAGCATCACCGTCGTGATCATCTCCTGGGGATTCTTCGTCTTCTCGCCCGCCCGAGCCGCGGTGGTTGTCTTGCTGCCCTTCCTCATTTCTTGCCCGGCCCCCATGGACGACTTCGTAGTCATCTTCATCACCTTGCCACCGATAGCCATCCATGAAACCACGCAAGAGCATGTGGTCCCGCACCTGCCCGGAATCCGGGTCCGCAATAAGGCTCTTCAGCTTACATCTTCGACACGGACATCTTATCTCCGTCTCGATCTTTTGAAGCATCTCGGCCTTCGCGGACCTCAAAAACCTATTCACGATGCCTTCGGTCATCGTGCACACCATGGTCGCCCTGCGGGGTAGAGCAAAACGATATTTTAGAACCAAGAAAAAATTTGCCATGACTTTCCCTAAAAATAGGACAAAAATGAATGCTTAATGCCAAAATTCTCACCGAAACGGAAATGAATCAACATTCCGGGAAAATATTGGCAACTATCGCATTTCAAATACCGGTACACCTCCAAACACAAACACATATGCAACACAACAAACCTATGCAACACCACAAACATACATAGATCTAGCTAGGCCATAAAAGTGCATGTGCACATTGTTGTATGGAGAACAACATAAATATAGCTTCCCCCCATACTTACCTACCAAAACAAGGTAATTTAACCACTTAATTTGGATGAATATATGGTGGAAATGAGGTGAAAAATAGGAGGGACCCGAGAGGAGAGGAGGTGGAGAGAATGAAGAAGTGGGGGGGGGGGGAAAGTGAGTGTGGTAGAGAGGCTGTCCAAAATATCTTGTTGCTGCCCGCATACTAATGGCGCACCAACTACAAATGCGCCATTAGTAATCAAGGTTACTAATGGCGCATTTATAGTTGGTGCGCCATTACAAGTTTTGCAAAAAAACATACTAATGGCGCACTGTCGCATAGTGCGCCATTACTAGTTCAAACTAGTAATGGCGCACTCTGGGACATTGCGCCATTAGTAGTTTTGTAAAAAAAAGAATAAAAAATATCATAAAAAACAGCATTAATGGCGCACTTTACTGCAGGTGCGCCATTACTATTTACAACTAGTAATGGCGCACTGTGCACGGATGCACCATTAGTATGTTTGGACAGGCGCGCTAGTTAAAAAAAACTTCTTGATACTAATGGCGCACTCCGGGCATTAGTACTTCGAACTCTAATGGCGTATATGTTGCTGGTGCGCCATTACTATGTACTAATGGCGCACTGCCTGTCTGGTGCGCCATTAGTATCAATTCCATCTATAGCCCTTTTCCTAGTAGTGCGTCTTTGTCTAGAAATAGTATTGATTCATGGAATAAGTGCAAAGATGCTTTTATCTCTAAGTATTTCCCTCCTGCTAAGATCATCTCTCTTAAAAACGATATTATGAATTTTAAGCAACTAGATCATGAGCATGTTGCACAAGCTTGGGAGAGAATGAAATTAATGATACGTAATTACCCTACACATGGTTTGAACTTATGGATGATTATTCAAAACTTTTATGCCGGCTTGAATTTTGCTTCTAGAAATCTTTTAGATTCGACTGCAGGAGGTACTTTCATGGAAACTACCTTAGGAGAAGCTACCAAACTCCTAGATAATATTATGGTTAATTATTCTCAATGGCACACCGAAATATCTACTAGCAAAAAGTGCATGTTATTGAAGAGATTAGTGTTTTGAGTGGAAAGATGGTTGAACTTATGAAGTTATTTGCTGCTAAGAGTGCTTCTTCTGATCCTAATGATATGGCTCTGTCCACTTTGATTGAAATTAACAATGAATCTCTGGATGTGAATTTTGTTGGTAGGAATAATTTAGGTAACAATGCTTATAGAGGGAACTTTAATCCTAGGCCTTTTCCTAGTAATTCCTCTAATAATCATGGGAATTCCTACAACAACTCTTATGGAAAGATGCCTTCTGAATTTGAAACTAGTGTTAAGGAGTTTATGATTTCGCAAAAGAATTTCAATGCTACGCTTGAAGAAAATGCTTAAGATTGATGAACTGGCCAGAAGTGTGGATAGAATTACTCTTGATGTTGATTCTTTGAAACTTAGATCTATCCCACTTAAGCATGATATCAGTGAGTCTCTCAAAGACATGAGAATTTCCATTGATGAATGCAAAGAAAGAACCACTAGGATGTTAAAAGAGAGAATTATATAAAAGTGTGTTCTTCTAGTTATCATGAAAATAAAGATGAAGATCTAAAAGTTATTGATGTGTCTCCTATTAGATCCTTGTTTTCTAGTATAAATCTTGATGAAGATAAGATTGGAGACGATTCTACTTTAAGGTGTCCCAATGATTCGGAGTTTTTAGATCTTGATGCTAAAATTGTTAAAAGTGGCAGTGAAGAAATTAAAACTTTGCATATTGATGAACCCACTACTTTGGATTTAAGGGATTCAATTATGGCAATTTCTCTTTGATTGATTGTATTTCCTTGTTGCAATCCGTACTAAACTCTCCGCATGCTTATTGTCAAAATAAAGCTTTTACCAAACACATAGTTGATGCTTCGATGCAATCTTATGAAGAAAGACTTGAGTTCGAAGTTTCTATTCCTAGAAAGCTTTATGATGAGTGGGAACCTACTATTAAAATAAAAATTAAAGATCATGAATGCTTTGCTTTGTGTGATTTGGGTGCAAGTGTCTCCACTATCCCAAAAACTTTGTGTGATTTGCTAGGGTTCCATGAGCTTCGTGATTGTTCTTTAAATTTGCATCTTGCGAATTCCACTATTAAGAAACCTATGGGAAGGATTAATGATGTTCTTATTGGTGCCAATAGGAATTATGTGCCCGTAGATTTCATTGTTGTTGATATAAATTGCAATCCTTCATGTCCTACTATTCTTGGTAGACCTTTCCTTAGAACGATTGGTGCAATTATTGATATGAAGTAAGGAAATATTAGATTCCAATTTCCGTTAAGGAAAGGTATGGAACACTTTCCTAGAAATAAAATCAAATTACCATATGAATCTATTATGAGAGTCACTTATGGATTGCCTTCCAAAGATGGCAACACCTAGATCTATCCATGTATCGTGCCTAGCTAGGGGCGTAAAACGATAGCTCTTGTTGGGAGGCAACCTAATTATATATTGTTTTTGCTTCTGTTTAGGAATAAATATTGCATCTAGCTTCTGTGTAGATGTGGTTTTGTGTTTTAATTAGTGTTTGTGCCAAGTAGAACCTTTGGGAAGACTTGTGTGAGGTTTATATGATCTTGCTGTGAAAAACAGAATCGTTAGCGCTCGCTAGAATGGTCACCAGATTTCACTGGAGCGTGCTATTTAGTTGATTCTTTTGCAGATGTTTAATAGACAAATTCCTCACGTTTACCGATTTATTTTAATTTTTTTGGAGTTACAGAAGTATGCGAAAACTGCAGATTACTACAGACTGTTCTGTTTTTGACAGATTCTGTTTTTCGTGTGTTGTTTGCTTATTTCAATGCATCTATGAGTAGTATTGGGAAGTATAAATCATAGAGAAGTTGGAATATAGTAGGTTTCATACCAATATAAACAATGGATGAATTCATTGCAATATCTTTGAGTAGTGGTTTGCTTTCTTATACTAACGGAGCTCACGAGATTTTTGTCTAAGTTTTGTGTTGTGAAGTTTTCAAGTTTTGAGTATTGCTTTGATGGACTATGGAACAAAGAGTGGGAAGAGCCTAAGCTTGGGGATGCCCAAGGCACCCCAAGGTAAAATTCAAGGACAACCAAAAGCCTAAGCTTGGGGATGCCCCGGGAAGGCATCCCCTCTTTCGTCTTCATCCATCGGCAACTATACTCGGAGCTATATTTATATTCACCACATGATATTTGTTTTACTTGGAGCATCTTGCATAATTTGAGTCTTTGCTTGTTAGTTGCCACAATTATCCTTGCTGGACACACCTATTTGAGAGAGTTAAATATGGCCTAGTAATTGATAGAACACTCAATGTGCTTCACTTATATCTTTTGAGTTGAATAGTTCTTGCTCTAGTGCTTCACTTATATATTTTTTAGAGCACGGTGGTGATAATATTTTGTAGAAATTGTTGATCTCTCATGCTTCACTTATATCCATTTGAGAGTCTATTAAAACAGCATGGTAATGTGCTTAGGCTATAAAACTAGTCTTCACATGATAGACATCCAATATCAATGTAGTAAAAACTTTCACACTAAGTGCATTGAATATGATGAGAAGTTGGATGCTTGACAATTGTTTTGAGATATGAGGATAGTGATATTAGAGTCGTGCTTGTGGAGTTATTGTAAAATCGAGAAATGCTTGTGTTAAAGTTAGTGATTCCCGTAGCATGCACGTATGGTGAACCGCTATGTGACGAAGTTAGAGCATGAGGTATTTGTAAAGTGTCAACCTTTGTGTGGAGGTTGGGGGCGCGCGATGGTTAACTCCTACCAACCTCCCCCCTAGGAGCATGCATTGATTGCTTTGTTATGATGACTCGTAGATTTTTGCAATAAGTATATGAGTTCTTATGACTAATGTTGAGTCCATGGATTATATGCAGTCTCACCCTTCCACCGTTGCTAGCCTCTCTCGTACCGCGCAACTTTTGCCGGTACCATACACCCACTATATATCCTTCCTCAAAACAGCCACCATACCTATCTATCATGGCATTTCCATAGCTATTCCGAGATATATTTCCATGCAACTTTCCACCGTTCCGTTTATATAACACGCATCATATTGTCATATTGATATGCATGATCATGTAGTTGACATCGTATTTGTGGCTAGGCCACCATGAATAATTTTTCATACATGTCACTCTTGATTCATTGCACATCCCGGTACACGGCCGGAGGCATTCATATAGAGTCATACTTCGTTCTAGTATCGAGTTGTAATATCGAGTTGTAATTCAATATAAGTGTGATGATCATCATTAGAGCATTGTCCCATGAGAGGAAAGGCTAAATCAAGAAAGACCCTCCAAAAAAAAGAACGAAAAGAAAACAAAGAGAAATGACAAAGAAAAAAAGGAAGGCCCAAAAAAAAGAAAAAAAAAGGAAAAGAAAAGGGACAATCGCTACTATCTTTTTCCACACTTGTGCTTCAAAGTAGCACCATGTTCTTCATGATAGAGAGTCTCATGTTTAGTCACTTTCATATACTAGTGGGAATTTTCATTATAGAACTTGGCTTGTATATTCCAATGATGGGCTTCCTCAAATGCCCTAGGTCTTCATGAGCAAGCAAGTTGGATGCACACCGACTAGTTTCTTTTGTTGACCTTTCATACATATTTAGCTCTAGTGCATCCGTTGCATGGAAATCCCTACTCACTCACATTGATATCTATTGATGGGCATCTCCATAGCCCGTTGGTACGCCTAGTTGATGTGAGACTATCTCCCTCCTTTTTGTCTTCTCCACAACCACCTCTCTATTCCACCCATAGTGCTATGTCCATGGCTCACGCTCATGTATTGCGTGAAAGTTGAAAGGTTTGAAAGAATAGAGTAAGAAAACAAGTGCTTGGCTGAAATCGGGGTTGTGCATGATATGAATATTTTGTGTGATGAAGAGGGAGCATAGCCAGACTATATGATTTTGTAGGGATAACTTTCTTTAGCTATATTATTTTGAGAAGACACGATTGCTTTGTTAGTTTGCTTGAAGTATTATTATTTCTTATGTTAATATAGACTTTTGTCTTGAATCTTTCAGATCTGAACATTCATGCCACAATTAAGAGAATTACATTGAAAAAAAATGTTGGTTACCACTCCACATCAAAAATTCTGTTTTTATCATTTACCTACTCGAGGACGAGCAGGAATTAAGCTTGGGGATGCTTGATACGTCTCCAACGTATCTATAATTTTTTATTGTTCCATGATATTATTTATGATGTCTTGGATGTTTAATGGGCTTTGTTATAAGCTTTTATATTATTTTTGGGACTAACCTACAAACCCAAAGGCCCTGTCCAGATTGCTGTTTTTTGCCTGTTTTAGGGTTTTACAGAAAAGGAATATCAAACGGAGTGCAAACAGAATGAAACCTTCGGGAGAGATATTTTTGGAGGAAAATATGCACGGGAGACTTGAGAACCACGGAGTAGGGCTGACGTGGCGTCCACGAGGGTGGGCCCCCCTATAGGGCGCGCCCCCTGCCTCGTGGGCACCTCGTCTGGCCCCCGGTGCCCTCCTTCCTCCTATATATACCTACGTACCCCGAAACTATCAGAACAACAGAGAAACCCCTAGTTCCACCGCTGCAACCTTCTGTTCCCGTGAGATCCCATCTTGGGGACTGTTCCGGACCTCCGCCGGAGGGGGGATCTTCCACGGAGTGCTTCTACATCAACATCATCGCGTCACCATGAGTTGTGAGTAGTTTACCACAGACCTTCGGGTCCATAGCTAGTATCTAGATGGCTTCTTCTCTCTCTTTGGATCTCAATACGAAGTTCTCCTCGGCCTTCGAGGAGATCTATTCGATGTAATCTCTTTTTGCGGTGTGTTTGTCGAGATCCGATGAATTGTGGGTCTATCATCACTATCAGATCTCACTTTCGTAAGTGACCGTAAAGGGATTGACCACCCCTTATCGCGTTGGCTGCGAAGTTCTTATTTGTTTGTGGAGGTGCGAGGGGCTCGCGCGTGGTCTCCTACCGGATTGATACCTTGGTTCTCAAAAACTGAGGGAAATACTTACGCTACTATGATGCATCTCCCTTTCCCCTTCGAGGGAATACAACCATAGCTCGAGAAGTAGCACAGTGCATCCACATTTGCTTGTGTGGGAATTCCTTTATTTGGTCCATTGTCATGCCTCTGGTAGGTGCCTCCAACTAGGGAAGGTTATGGGCGTGTGCTACCCTAGCCCGGTAAGCATACATAACCTTGTGTGCCCGTTGTTGTTATGGTATCTTGTCCCGGTTGGGACCGTTTATGATTTGCCACGACGATGGCCGTCGGTGTCTTTGGTAGACACGGGGCCACCCATGACTAGCCCAGTGGGGAGTGAGTCGGAGTGACTGGGAGAGTGTCATGGCAATGGAGGGGTTTTGTCGAAATGTCGTTGGTCCACCCGAATGGGAGTGCGAGGCCATGGATTCCGTAGTATGGGTACAGTGCGCTAGCTCTGCAGAGTGTATTAAATCTATCGATAGCCGAGTCCACGTTCACGAACATGCTAGAAAGTAGGTCACACCATGGGTCAATGTTTAAATAATTTTGCACACTAAGTTATGAAGTTTGCACTGATGAGAAGGTAATGGTGGTAAATCATCTTGATGTTGGAGACCAAGTGTTGGTCATGGTGGTGATCGCCGGAAAGATCACCGCTCGGTTACAAGGTAGCCCGATTAAAGACCACGTGGTTGGTCCGTTGGTGATCTAAGAGTGATCACCGTTTGGTAAGCAAGTTCGAGTGACTCATATCACAAGATCTTGATCACTGCAAGTATGATATAATGCTGCATTAGTAAAGTAATGGGTTAAATATCATAATATTGCTTCTCACTACATTTATGTTGATTGTGAGCTTGCAAGTACATTCAATGTACTGACCTGGCGTGTCATGCCAGCTTTCAGGAAAGTCACGCTGGAAAGGAGTGTTATACGAGTTTAGATCGTGTCCACATTGGTGTCCTTGTGCTATGGAGTTCCGCTACGACATTGTTCCGTCACCGCGTAGTTGCTATGATCGAGGCCCCTTTATGTTCACCAAATAATGTACATATTGTTCAGCCTCACCGTGTGTGACGCTTGGCCTCGCCACCTGTTGTAATATGAACTATGATCCGCTAGCATCAATAAAGGAGTTGTTTTCTGTAACAAGTTGTTGTGTGTTGCCAGAAGACAAGGTCTTTGGGCTGGCAATGCATGGTAAACCGGTTGCTCTGAGCCGGGGTGCCACAACACTTGGTATCAGAGCCGCGCTGACTGTAGGACACGCTAGACTACTGACGTGTTAACTGGACGTTAGTTACGAGTTTAAGTGAGTGAGGGTAGTATTTGTAGCTGGTTGTTGCATTGTATACACCCGTTTTTATTTTTATGCTAACCTACTAATGGTTGTGAGTGTAGATGGCTTCGGTGCCGTATCCGTGCCAGTTGCAGCTGATGCCGTACACGTCGCCGCATCTCCTCTGTAACGTGTGGCGTCGGCTGTACCCCCTCGGTGACGACCCAGTTTATCGTGTGTACCGGGAGCGCCTAGCAGACTCAGTGTATGAGTATCATGCAGTGGTTACTCTGCGCACCAATGTAACACCCCAAAATTTTGACCTTGTTTTAATAAAAAAAAATTGACCAGGAGTTTCAACGTTTCTTTTTTCTGGGTTTTCTTTGAATTTTCAGAACCTCCTTTCTTTTGATATTATGGAGTTTTTGCCCTAGTGAAATTTTTTAGTATGTTATTTGGAATTAATTGCCCTAACCAAGAAAAACAATCTTTCTATCAGTGGGTTCATTTGCATTATAATTTTCTCCCTAAGCTTTATTAATTAAAGTGATTTTTTTCAGTTTCAAAAGCTCTGTTTGCACTACAACCCTCTGATGGATTTGTTCAAAAGATCCACCAAAAATTGGGGATGTCATGTGAAGGCCCTACATCACTTTTATGCAAAAATCCTTTGATGTTATTTGGAAATGTTGAGCAAAACATCCTCTTTTGCTCTCTGGTCCAGATTGTCACTTTCTACTACAACCCTATTTTAACTTGCTCTTTTAACCTTGAATTCTCTCCTGCTTGTAGTCATTCATACAAAACCCTTAAGTCCAGGAGATTGGAGCATTTGGATCATTTTTGGTCCATGCAATTATGCCCTTTTCCTTTTGTCCAGAACTGGAGTTTTGCAAAACTTACACTAACAAGTTTCTAAAATTGGCCAACTGACCTTACCACCCTCTTTATCATCCAAAGAGACCCCAACCTGGAGTCTTTGGCCACTAGGGAGGATGCCTAGAGGCTCCTGGCTTCCTATCGAACACCTTGAGTTCATGAACAGAATTGGCATGCTCATGAGTTTGCTTTACAGTCTTGCCACAGCAGCCAAATGAGCATGTCCACTAGCACACCAGCGATCACTAGCCTAGATCTGTTGGTCACCAGCCTCTCCTATGCCCTCTAGCACACGCTGGCATTTCATCGAGCACATAGCGTGAGTGCGCTGGGCGCGCCCAGAGCGTGCGTTTTGCACGTGCGTGCGCCCGAGCCGCCGCGTCGCGCCCCTGGCCCTAGCTCGCGTGCAGAGCCACACCCCGGCCTCATCCACTCACCAGAATACTCCAAGCTGCCCCTGGAACTCCACAGCGTCACCGTCAGGTCGGCCACGGCGGCTAGCGGCCAGCCGCAGTGGGTTACTGTCGTGTACGGCGCCGCCCAGACCACTAGCGCTCGCCAGCTGCCCCCTGGAGCAGCTCAAGCTCATCCGCAAGCTTGTCCGCAAGCCCTCGTCGCCGCCACGTCTCTCTGCTGCTACAGAATGGCAGTCGCCGGCGATCTTATCCACGGCCGCCGTGAACCGACATGGCTGCGCTATATAAGAAGCCCCCGAGCACGTCCTGTCCCCCAGGCAGCTTCAAACCATTCTCCTAGAGCTCCCCTAGCTCGCAATCGCCAGGGGATAGCCATCTTCTCCATCTCCGGTCAGCTCAGACGCTGCCTCGTTCTGGTCCATTCCGGTGCATCCAAAGCCTCCCCTGCCCTCCCGACTCCACCGTTCGACTCCACTTGATCGTGCGGAACTGCCCAGCCTCTCAAACGCAGCCAGGAACCACCACAGATCGAGCCCCTAAATCCACCGAAGCCTTCTCCGCCGCGGAGCTCGCCGCCGGCGACTCCCTCCACCCCCGACGACCCAACGAACACCGGGAGGACCGCCCCGGTCTGACGGATCCATCCCAGCCCTCGGATGCCCTTGAGGAGCCTCCATTCGCCGGCGACAATCGCCGGAGTCCCGCCTCCGCTCGGGCAGATGAAGAGGAGGGAGAGACGACTGGTCAAACCTGACCAGTGGGCCAAAGGGGCCCACTGTCAGTGACACAGCCCCGCCTCCACGTGTTTTAAGTGAAGGCGTAAACCTCAGAAGTGCGTCTCCCCTGCCCCGAAAGCGTATTCTTATTTGAAACATTTTCTTTTTCTGTTTTATTTAAAAACAGAATTTGATTGAAACTTTGACTGGCTATAACTTTTTAAATATAAAGCCAAATGACTTGATTCTTTTTCTGTTGTTCCTCAAATTTGATCTAGTTTATTTTCATATTTATTTGAAATTTTTCTAGACAACTTTTTTGTGCAGTTTTGAGACTATATATTGATTTCGTATTCTTTCGAATAGGATTTTGAAGAGGGAGAAAACTTCCAAAAGTTTTGAATGCACTTTACCTCCCCACTACTCTAAGGCAAGCATTTTTGAACTCTGGCTCAATACTTGTGGGAGTTGTTGATTCGATTGCAACATCACCTCAATATGGATGCATTCATTTCCTTTTCATATGTGATGATATGATCATACTCATGAGTGCATGATGTAGACTCCATGCTGTGAGAACTTAATATGCATGACAATGATCCCCCTCGTATGCCTTCCATGCCTAACGGAAGAAAGTCGTGAAAGTGTTATCTAGTGTAGACGAGAGCTTGTCACTGGTCCCTCGTCGGGACGGTGGAATCCGGTATGGCTTGGTGAGGCATGACAGGTGGTGATTCCGACAGTTGTTGCGAAATATATTGGTTATGCTAATCATTCATGTGATGCTTGAACCTCCTGAGTCGACCGTAGATCGAGTCTTGTTCCAGTAACCCAGATACTTGTTTCGTGCTACCACTTGTCCCTGCTACAGGCAGGGTACGGTTCAGTAAATTGTCGACCCCTGTTCTAGCACACACCATACAGAGAGGCCATGGTGGAAGATACCAGCTGCATCTGGTAGGCAGGCCACCTGGTCCGGGGGCATGGGTGTTTTGGTTGGACCCCAAGGGGGTAGCTTCCCCTGTTTGCGCGCGTTATAAATTTTGTGATCCCATGCTAGTTGAGGTTGTAGCCTCCCCACTTAGAGTTTGGCTTAACAGGTGTCGTGGGTGATTCCAGACGCCGGTAAGTTAGGCTGGTGTGTGAGGTCAGGTGTGTCTTCAAATTAAAAGACCGTAGACGGAATTAGTCCAGATGGACTAAAGGAATCCGTTATTCGTGGGTAAAGAGTACACCCTCTGCAGAGATTAAATCTATTCGAATAGCCGTGTCCCTGGGTTAAGACTACAGTCTGGGATGGCTCAAGTGTCGGTCTTAGTGTCGATCTTGGGAGGAGGAACTACTAAAATAGAACATGGATCACGACTTGTGACCTTAGTTGACTGTTATTATTATTATTGTTATGAACTAACCGTTTGTGTATTTGAGTTATTGAGTATCCCTGGGATGGTTCTACCTCCTGGATATTCACTGCTTGTTATTTCTTTTATAAGCCCTTAATGTGGTGTCGCTCAGACGCCCGACTGTGGCATGTTTGTTATTTCTTTTATAAGCCCTTTATGTGGTGTCGCTCAGACGCACGACCGCGGCATGCTTGTTATTTCTTTTATAAGCCCTTTATGTGGTGTTGCTCAGACGCACGACTGTGGCATACTTGATATTTCTTTTATAATCCCTTTATGTGGTGTCGCTCAGACGCCCGACTGTGGCATGCTTGCTATTTCTTTTATAAGCCCTTTATGTGGTGTCGCTTAGACGCCCGACTGTGGCATGATTGTTGTTCATTTTACTATCACTCCATGATCGCATATTTATAATTACATGACAACCGACATGCATCATGGATATCATTTAGTAACTAACAATGTGATCATCTAATATTTCTGAGCATGATTATCTTCTGTTATATTGTACCCGCTTTCATAATGTTTGTGAGTACATTCAAAGTACTCATTGGCTTGTCCCTGGCTATTGTCTTGGCCATATTTCTTGCATGGAGAGGAGCGTTGCGATGACTACCCAGAATCTATGCAACGGTGATAGCAGCCTCGCGAGGATAGGAGTTAACCTAGTCAGCTGTTCTCGTGGGAAATGGAGTCCCACAGACGCCGACCTGTCACAGACCGCTTCCTCCATCAGCCACTAGAAACCTTGTGTTGTACTTAAAGACCAGAATGGTCTTGTACTACATATTTTGTACCTTTGCTTGGAATTTTTGTATCAAGTGGTGCCTCACCAGCTAATAGTAATCCTGGGGCTGGTGAGCACAAGGGCCATTTTTGGGGGATTTAATACCTCAAAAATTTGGTCCTGACAACCAGTTCCGATTCTGGCTCTTACACTCGTACCTCTAGGAGCGGTTTCGCTTCTACCGCTTCTTAGGCTGGCTAGTTCGCTGCATTCGAGATCCTTGTCGAGCTTCGTTATAATGAGGTCCGGATGCATAACCACCCAAGTTTCTCATAATATCCCTCCCTGCACGACAATGGTCGTGTCTGTTTTCCTATCATTGATCCGGAGTCAGATAGTGCCACTAGCCACCTTTATCGTTATATCACTGCTAGCTACCTTATGATCCATGAGCTGGCTCGAGAGCTGACTCGTGCTCGTACTGCTTTAGCCGCTACTAGGTCTCTCACTACTCCATCATCTACGTGATTTACGCCTTATTTTCCATCCAATTCTAATTTACTTATTTCACCGGTTACTCCTCCGAGTAGCTCGGGCACCTCGATGGTGAATACTCTCAGTACTCCTGCTGAGTGGATTTCACTTCTCACTACTCCCGTAGCCCCAATGCTTCACCCTACACTAGCCCCGGAGGGAGAGCCCTCAAGGCAGCATCGACGTGTCAGCTTTAACCCGGAGGTTTCGGTTAACGTCGTCAGTTCAGGATCTGAGTCAGGAGAGGACCCCGCAGCATCAGCAGAGCAGTAGAGCGTTCGAGTATTCGCAGTTGTCAGGATGATGTAAGGATGTAGTCGTATGAGTCATGATGTTCCATTTCATGTATGAGAGTAGTTGAACTTGGCATGTTATTTATCTTTCATGTAAGAGTCTATGTATGTTTATGTTGGAACCTTCTTTTATTCGAGGTGTTTTCTTCTTGAGTTCGCTTTCTCTCGGGCTTTGTTGCTGGTTTTCCCCAATTTATTTTGGATGTTTCTCATCTCGGTTGCGTTGTCTTGGGAAAATCCACAATAGGATGACGTGGGGAGGCAGCAGTAGCGATGCTCGTGAGGGTACACCTATTCGTCGTTCCGCACGACAGGCAGGACACTCCCCCGAGTTGTACATTCAACCGTTGCCTCCACCACCAAACCCGCCCTCAAACGAGCAAATTATGCGTATTTTGAGGAAAGGAGGATTAATGATTCGATTGAAATATTAAGGAGTGTGCAAGCTGTGGTTGGACGGAATGGAAATCAGAACGGTCATCACTCCAAGCTGTCAGATTTTCAGAGAACCAAGCCTCCCAGTTTCAGTCAGGTTATTGATCCCTTGGATGCAGACGATTGGTTGCGAACCATTGAGTAGAAGCTTGAGGTTTCTCGTACTGAAGAAGACGATAAAGTTTCGTTTGCAACTCATTATCTTGAAGGCACTGCCGCCATATGGTGGGAAAATGCAAAAGACATGTGGCCTGCTGATGAAGAAATCACCTGGGCAAAATTCAAGGATCAGTTTTGGAAATACCATATTCCTCCCGACATTATGAAAGTTAAGCGGCCTGAATTTCTCATGCTTCTCCAAGGAGGTCAGTATGTGGGTGAATATTTGCAGAAGTTCAATCATTTGGCCCGTTACTCCCTTTATGATGTGGCCCCCGAAGAAAGAAAGATTGACAAGTTTCTTGGGGGATTAAACCCGCAACTTCGATGTACCCTCAGTATGTTTGATTTCCCAGACTTCCAAACTCTGGTAAACAAGGCTTTCATTGCTGAAAGGGAGCACAAACTCGTGTCAGACAATAAGCCTGCTAATAACGATCACAAGCGCAAGTTCGAGCCGAGGAAGGAAGTGCAGCCAATGCAGAAGGCTCGTACTTGGCAGCATACCCAGGTGGAGTACAAGCCCAATTTTCAGCAGAATGTTAATAAAACCACCACCCAAGTCAAGAACGTCGTGACCAACCCGGTCCGAGAAGAGTGTCAGCACAATAATTCTTGTTTCAGTTCTGGGCAAACCGGACATTATGCCAGACAGTGTCCCAAGAACAGCAAGGCAAATGCTCTATTCAGACCACAAGTCAACTTTATGGAATCATACCCTAACCAGCAAAACATCACTGGGCACGTTCATCATCTCTCCGCAGACGAAGACCAAGAGAACCCCGAAGTTGTCATTGGTATGTTTTCTGTTAATAACATACCTGCCGTAATTTTATTTGACTCTAGGGCTTCCCACTCTTTTATTTCGCGGAGTTTTGCTGCCCAAAACAACTTTCCTTGTTCGCTTTTGGGCAAGAATCTGCTGGTACAATCCCTGGGATCCTTGATCAGGAGCAATCTGGTCGCCATAATCTAGAAATTAATATCAACGGAGCCCGTTTTCCAACTTCCTTGATAATCATTGAGTCTGTAAAGTTGGACGTTATTTTAGGTATGAATTGGTTGACACAATATCAAGTATGCATAAATTGCGCGACCCGAGAACTCACTTTGAAAAGTCAAGAGGGGCAGACTACCAAATTCTATGTTCGCAGGAGTATACCCAAGAAAGAAATGGTCTTCACCGTTGTGGTTGGTGAGTTGGAATTAATTCCTGTGTTCAGTAAGTTTCCTGATGTATTTCCAGAAGAACTGCCAGGCATGCCGCCAGATCGAGAGCTTGAGTTTGCAATAGATCTTGTGCCCAGAACCGCACTGTTCTACAAGAAGTATTACTAGATGCCTTCATCAGAATTAGTGGAGCTAAAGAAGCGGCTTGATGAAATGCTCCAGAAAGGATATATCCGCCCTAGTTCTTCACCATGGGGATCACCTGCTATTTTCGTGAATAAGAAGGATGGCAGCCTTCGCATGTGTGTGGATTACCGTCAGCTGAACGATGTCTCCATCAAAAATCAAAATCCAGTGCCCAGGATTGATGACTTGTTTGATCAGCTCAGTGGGGCCAAGGTATTCTCTAAAATTGATTTAAGGATAGGATCATCAACTCAAGATTAAGAAGGAAGATATCCCTAAGACCGCATTCACTACTCGGTACGGTCTTTATGAATATACAGTTATGTCCTTCGGTCTCACCAATAACCCTGCCTTCTTCATGCATAGATGAATAAGGTATTCATGGACTTCCTCGATAAGTTCGTGATGGTCTTCATCGATGACATACTTATACACTCAAAAAGTGAGGATGAGCACAAGGAACACCTCAGAGCTGTGTTACAACGACTCCGTGACCACCAGCTATACGCCAAATTCAGTAAATGCGAGTTTTGGCTCAAGCATGTTGGATTTCTTGCACATGTACTGTCTGCTGAAGGTATAGCCATGGACCCGAGCAAGGTAAAGGATGTGCTCGATTGGTTTGCACCCACAACCGTATCTCAAATCCGGAGTTTTCTTGGATTAGCCGGTTACTACCGTCATTTCATTGAAGGTTTTTCCAAGATTGCTAAACCCATGACAGAGCTGCTCAAGAAAGATAAGAAGTTTGAATGGACTGAGGGCTGTGAGAAAAGTTTCAATGATGTAAAAATCCGGCTGACGACAGCACCTGTGTTGACTCTTCGAGACATCTACCGCAGCTTTGATGTGTATTGTGACGCCTCCAGGCAGGGTCTTGGATGCGTACTTATGCATCACGACAGCTATGACCCCACGAGGAAAATTATGCTACTCATGATCTGGAATTGGCCGCGGTGGTTCATGCCCTAAAAATTTGGAGACAATACCTTATTGGGAAGAGGTGCCAAATTTTTACCGACCACAAAAGTCTCAAGTATATATTTACTCAGCCAGATTTAAATCTCCGTTAACGAAGATGGCTTGAGTTAGTCAAGGACTGTGATCTTGGAATCAATTACCACCCGGGTAAGGCCAACGTGGTGGCCGATGCACTCAGCCGAAAGCCTGTCAGCCTGAATACAATAATGAAATCCTTGCCTCCTGAACTTCAAGAGGAAATTGCTCAGCTCAACCTGTTCATAGTTGATGCTGGCCTTGCTAATATTATGGAAGTTACCCCTACCCTTGAGGAAGAGATCCGCAAGGCCCAACCAGCTGACACCGTCCTGCAGAAGCGTGCCAAGAGTATGCTGGCAGGACAGACTTTAGATTTTTCCAAGGATCAATATGGTACACTCCGATTCCGTAGAAGGATTTGTGTACCCAGTCAGGCGGAGTTAAGGAAGAAAATCCTATCGGAAGCGCACGAATCTTTGTATTCTATTCACCCTGGAGGTACTAAAATGTATGAAGACCTTCGGCAGATATTCTGGTGGGATGGAATGAAGAAAGACATTGCCTACTTTGTGGCCTGTTGCGACATATGCAACAAGGTGAAGGCAGAGCATCAGAAGCCAGCCGGACTTCTCCAACCGTTGCCAGTTTCACAATGGAAATGGGATGATCTCTGCATGGATTTTCTCACAGGGCTACCTAAGACTAAGCGAGGCTATGATGGAGTCTGGGTCATATTGGACACTTTCACCAAGGTTGCTCACTTTATCCCGATCATAACAACATATCGAGCAAATCAACTCACACAACTATATGTATCCAGAATAGTAAGTCTGCATGGAGTACCTCAGACAATCACTTTCGAACGGGGGTCACTTTTTACCTCCGCTTTCTGTTCATGTCTCCACCAAGCCTTGGGGACAGCGCTAAAATATAGTACCGCTTATCATCCTCAAATAGATGGACAGACCGAGCGGATAAGCCAAATACTTGAGGATATGCTACGAGCCTGTGCTTTGGCCCAAGGATCTAAATGGGATGACTATCTGCCGTATGCCGAGTTCTCATAAAACAACAGCTTCCAGACCAGTCTAAAGATGTCATCTTATGAGGCTCTATATGGTCGTAAGTGCCGCACTCCATTGAATTGGTCTCAAACTGGAGATAGACGTATTTACGGAACAGATCTCATGATGGAAGCTGAGAAGCAAGTCAAGGAAATCCGAGAAAGATTGCAATTGGCTAAATCCCGACGGAAGAGTTATTATGATACAAAGCACCGACCGATCAATTTTGAACCTAGAGAACACGTCTACCTCCGAGTCACTCCTATGAAAGGAGTAAAGAGATTCCAGACTCGCGGAAAGTTGGCACCCAGATTTATTGGTCCATTCCCAGTTATGTCTAGAGTGGGTACTGTTGCATATTAGTTGGAACTACCCCCGGAATTGTCAGAACTGCACAACGTGTTTCATGTTTCACAGTTGAGGCGATGCATATCGCCGCCTGAGAAAAAGACTACTATGATAGAAAAAGAGTTGGAAAAGGATTTAACATATGAAGAGAGACCGGTCAGAATTTTGGATCAGATGGAAAGGGTCACTCGTAGTAAAGCAAGGAAATTTTACAAAGTTCAGTGGGAGCATCACACAGAGGAAGAATCGACTTGGGAACGAGAAGAATTTCTTAAGGCACATTTCCTAGAATGGTTTTCCCAAGCAACCGAATCTCGAGGACGAGATTCATCCTAAGTGGTGGAGGTTTGTGACAGGCTGGTTTTGCACTCTTTTATTTGCCTGATTTTCTTTCAGTCTGGGTTTGAAAATTTGGAGTTTTGAATCTTTTCAATTGGACTTATACACTTGGGTACCCCTTGGCTTTCACCCAAGTGCCTCATTTCCATCTCTTGCTATCATTTCCTCTCTCGTTCACCTCCAAATAGTATTTTGGATATTTTTCTTAAATGAAAAGTATTCATTTCCCCCTCTTAAACCCTAGCTATCTCAATGTGCTTCAAAGAAACCCCAATTTTTCTTGCCCACAAAAATCCGAGTAAATTCCTAAATATTCTTTGAACCCTAGGGCACCTTCCTGAGCAAAAATATTCCATCTCTTTTTGGAATATTTTGTCCATAGAAAATATTTTCTGTTCTGGACAGAAATGGTAGTTTCTACAGTAACTACCATTTTGCTTGCTCTATTGAGGCTGATTTTTCTTGTGCATCAGCACCTTAGTAGGTGATTGCTAACCTCCAAAGCACAGCTCCCAACTCCCAGTAGTTTCACCATGGTGAGCTCTCATAGTTACTGTCCACAAACATACCAGGAGGTTGAAAACCATCTTACTACACCTGAGATCAAACCAAAGCGTGGTAACACCTCAATTTACCACGGACTACACGACTGACATCAAGTATAGGCTTAGCACGGCCTGATCTCATAGTTCACGCGGTGACCGTGTGCATCCTGGCGAGCTGGCATGCAGCCGACACGCTCTGCGTCACGCCCGAGCCTCTGTTGCTCGCGTGCTCGCTTCCCCGGATGCCTAACCTTGCCAAACCTGTCCACAATCATCGTCTCGCCGCACTTAACTCCCTCCTGGCGCTCGCCGCCGCCGAAGCTCACCGCAGTGAACACGGGCACGGTCCGATCAACCCAACAGTGCGCTGCGCACTGTGTTCGTTGCCACCCCCTCGCTCGTGTACCCGTCTCCGCTCGGCCACAGTGCCCGCGTGAGCTGCATCGCCATCTCCATCGCTCACTGACGCCGTTTCTTAGTCGGGCGCCATGTCCAGGTGTCCTCCAACGGAGCCCAAGGCCCTCTCATCGCTCGGCTATAAATTGAGCCCTCCCCAGCCTTCTCGAGCATCATCCACTCCTCTCACACACTCCACAAGCTAGTAGGTAGCCGTAGCCCGGCCGGGTTGGCCACGTGCCGCCGTCCCCTAGCACGAGCTCGTCGGCGATCCCCTCTGGTCGTCTCCGTAGCTCCAACCCCTCCCAGGCTCGGACCACTTTTCCAGGGCCTCCGTCGTGCCTCGGTGGTGCCGTTCCGCCCGGTTGGAGCCCCTGGAGCTGCCTCTAGTCGCCGTCGTCTCCAACTCCGGCGACCTCTGCTTTCTGTCGCCACTTGAGAGGTTGTTTCCGACGCCGTCCGACCACCCCTAGCTAACCTACGGGTACGGGCAGCTGCACCTCTGTCTCCTCCGTCGACCCCTCCCACTAGCTCGGGCCAAGGAGCCCTCCTCGCGGGCGTGTGCTCCGGCGGAGCCTCGCCGCTCTATGTTCCTCTCCTCCTGTGTCTCACCTGAATAGCGGGGCCCGCTAGTCAGCCACTCTGTACGCGCCCGAAGCGGTACGGGTGGTGGCGTCCGCGAGGTTTACGCCTTCGACGTCACCCCCCAAGTTCTGTTTATTTAAATTCAAAATTTAATTTGCCTAGAGAACTTCCACAAGCCACAACTTTTTAACCATAAGTCCAAATGAACTGATTCTTTTTGCATTGTGTTCTTCGTAAAGAAATCTAGCAGCTCGCGAAATATGAGATTTGTCTCTGTTGTCTAGATTTTCTGGTGAATTTCAGAAGGTTTTGTGATTTTTCTTCTTCTTGGGTTTATATTTGTTTTTAGTTAGTGAAGTTTGTCTTGAGGATCACCAGGAGGATTGTGAACCTCATCTGCACTAAGGCAAGCGACAGCAACATTTTCATGGTGCCATTACAATATTTGTGATTTTCCAACTTGAATTAATGATTTAATCCATGCATTTATCTAGGATAATATTTACATTCTGTTGGTTGCTTGATTAAGTTGATATGCTTAGTTCGCAGAAGTTTGAAGCTAACTAAGTTGGTTAAGTAACTAGAAGTAATATTTTCTATGGAAAAGTAATATGGTTATGGATATAAGTAATAATTTTGAGTTATTTTCCTTGGATGAGAAAAAAATGAAATATGCTAGTAAAGTTTTCGTTTAAAGTGATGATTAATCATAACCATAGAAGTATTATGAGTTGTTGATGTCTATGCTTAGTGTGAATCTAGTTGACTTAGTAATTTCCGTTAATTTATGATGCATATGTCTGTGTTGCATTTCATGGCATATCATGACATGGGTTACTTTCACTTTAAGTTGAACCTGGTAATAACTCAACTTGAATATATCGTTGATCGGGTCATGGTGCCACTGAATCGAGTTTTTCCCAGTGCAACCACACTTGCCTGTGTGGGAAGGCCTTTATTCGATCCATTGTCATGCCTCTGGTCAGTGCCTCCAACTAGGGAAGGTTATGGGCGTGCGCTACCCTGGCCCGGTAAGCAGACATAACCTTGAGTGCCCGTTGTTGTTATGGTACCTTGTCCCCGATCGGGACCGTTTATGTTTTGCCACGACGGTGGCCGTTGGTGTCTTTGGTAGACACGGGGCCACCCATGACTAGACCAGTGGGGAGTGAGTCGGAGTGGCCGGGAGAGTGTCATCGCAATGGAGGGGTTTTGTCGGAATGTCGTTGGTCCACACGAATGGTGCAAGGCCATGGATTCCGTGGTGTGGGTACAGTGCGCTACCTCTGCAGAGTGTATTAAATATATTGATAGCCGAGTCCACGGTCACGGAGACGTTCGAATGTAGGTCACACCATGGGTCAACGTTTAAATAATTTTGCACACTAGGTTATGAACTTTGCACTGATGAGAAGGTAATTGTGGTAAATCATCTTGATGTTGATGACCAAGTGTTGGTCATGGTGATGATCGCCGGAAAGATCATCGCTCGGTTACAAGGTAGCCCGATTAAAGACCACGTGGTTGGTCCGTTGGTGATCCAAGAGTGATCACCGTTTGGTAAGAAAGCCTGAGGGACTCCTATCACAAGATCTTGATCACTTCATATATGATATAATGCTGCATTAGTACAGTAATGGGTTAAATATGATGATATTGCTTGTCGTTATGTTTATGATGATGGTGAGCTTGCAAGTACATTCAATGTACTGACCTGGTGTGTCATGCCAGCTTTCAGGAAAGTCTCGCTAGAAAGGAGTGTTGTCCGAGATTAGATCGTGTCCACATCGGTGTCCCTGTGCTATGGAGTTCCGTACGACGTTGTTCCACTCCCACGTAGTTGCTATGATTGAGGCCCCTTTATGTTCACCAAATAATGTACATATTGTTCAGCCGCACCGTGTGTGCCGCTTGGCCTCGCCACCTGTTGTAATATGAACTATGATCCGCTAGCATCAATAAAGCGGTTGTTTTGTGTACCAAGTTGTTGTGTGTTGCCAGAAGACAAGGTCTCTGGGCTGGCAATGCATGGTAATCCGGTTGCTCTGAGCCAGGGTGCCACATTAGGCCCTTGGGTCGCGACGCCCAAGGGTCCCCCTTGACGTACGAGCAGACCTCATACCTGCCTTGCGGGGCTGGCGCTCGGGAGGGTTGCGTGTCGATCAGGCCCGGGGGAGCGCTTGAGGTGGGTTGCGCCTGGTCTTGAGTGAGTGCCCTTGAGGTGGTCTTGCATGATGGTTAGGCAACCTGTGCCGGCTGAATCCCTCGAGACTGCCACAAGAGAAGGCCAGGCACCAACGACCCAAGGAGGTGACGTGAATTGGGCCGGCCCGCCAGACAGAGCTCACCCGTTGGGTTTATCGAGGCTGCAGGGATGAACCCAAGCACAGACGCCGTGCCTAGTCTTATCATGTGGATGCCCTAAGGAAAGACAACTGGCGCACGGCTCCCGTAGCGATGGGGCACCATATTGTGCGCCCCAACTCACCTTCTAGCATCCAGGTCATGCGAGGGTGAGGCACCAAGGGCCACGGGAGGTGACGTACAAGGGGCTGGCCCATGAGTCAGAGCTCGGCGGCTTGGATTTGGCGACGCTGTAGGGACGGACCTGAGCACAGTCGTCGTGCCTACCCTTGATCATAAGGCGGGTGCAAGCAGGCTAGCGTAGGCGTACAATATTCATGGCACCAGGGTGAAGGTCAGGCAGGCAAGCGGTTTTAAAGCAGCCGACGGAAAAGGTAACGCTAGCTTAGGTAAGGCGATATAATGCGCTGGGAAGGATCCGCGTGGCCTAGGGATAATGCCACCCGAGAGGGCGCCCCCAACAAGTAAGCTAAAGATGTAGAAGGATACATGCCACAGGAACAAGCCCGTTCGACCTGGGGATGATGCAGCCCGAGGGGAGCTCCCAACTCAACAAAACCGGACAATGTCACCTGGCACAATTGCTGAAGTAGTGTTGGTGTAGTCGAAGACACTTGATGCAGACGCTGCTCCTGATGCGCCGCCTAGCTCCGGCGCCCCGCGAGGCTCCGGGGGTTCCCAGATCTCTCGGAGAACCGAGGCCACATCCGTCTGGATCTCCTGATGCCTTGCCTCGCGAGCCGCCAGGTCCTCCCGCATATGGCGTTGGTGCTGAGTCGCTTGGTTTGGCAGGCCGAAGGGCGTGGAAACATCGCTCTCCTGAAGTCCTTGGTGCAGCAGCTGCTTCTTCTTCTTGGGAACGGCCTCAGGTGCGTAGATGACGTTGTCGCTATTTGGATCCTCGACTGCTGCTTCCTGGTAAGTGCGCTCGAGTGAGCACACTACGTCCTTCTCTTCACAAGCGATGGTGATGACGTCGCCGCTCCCCGACATCTTGAGGACGTTGTAACCGTGGTGAGTCACAACCATGAACTTGGCTAGGGCTGGGTACCCGAGGATGATGTTGTAAGGGAGATGGATGTGGGCGACGTCGAAGTCGATGAGCTCAGTGTGGTAGTTGTCGCGCTTGTCGAAGGTGATAGGGAGGCGGACTGGCCCTATGGGGGTGGTTGAGCCATCAGTCACTCCAGAGAATGGCTTGGTAGGCAGTAACTGATCGTACGATACATGGAGGCTGTCAAACATCTCGACGGACAGGACATTGTGCCCTGCGCCGCCGTCGATGAGAGTCTTGGTAATGTAACACCATTTTCATCAAGATTAATCAAGTAGGAAGTAGGGTATTACCTCGATCGAGAGGGCATGAACCTGGGTAAAAGCATCGTGTCCCAGTCTCCTATTACCATCAATCCTCAGACGCATAGTTCGGGACCCCCTACCCGAGATGTGCCAGTTTTAACACCGACAACGGCAGTGAATGCCGGATTTCGAAACCAGAAGTCCAGACCCCGAAAGAAAACCCCAAAAGGCAACGACGAAGGCCCGTCTAGTCTAGAAACGATTCTGGAAAGGCCTTTCCAGATCCACGGCACAACAGAGAAGCCCGCCAACCACTCCAACCGAAATTGCTGGGTGATCAAACATGCCGGCAAACTGACAGCCGAAGACTTGGGCAAAAGCCCACAAAGCGAGGACAACGACGAGCCCCACAGGCCGAATAGTGGAGGCCAGAAACCATTCTCTTCCGAGGTCAAGACGGTGAGCATGATCTATGCAACCCATGTACCGAACAAGGAGAGGAAGCGAGCACTACGGGATGTATACTCCATCGAGCCAGTAGCGCCAAAGTTCAATCCATGGTCAGCTTACCCGATCACATTCGATCGCAGGGATCATCCCACCAGCATACGCCATGGAGGGTTTGCAGCCCTAGTGCTAGACCCCATCATCGACGGATTCCATCTCACTAGAGTCCCGATGGACGGAGGGAGCAGCCTCAAACTTATATACGAGGATACATTGAGGAATATGGGGATCGATCCATCAAGGATCAAACCCAGTAATACCACCTTTAAAGGGGTCATTCCTGGTGTGGAGGCCCATTGTACGGGTACCGTATAATTCGAAATAGTGTTCGGGTCTCCTGATAATTTCCGAAGCGAGGACTTGATCTTCGATATCGCACCCTTCCGTAGCGGCTATCACGCCCTCCTCGGCCGCACAGCGTTCGCCGAATTCAATGTTGTTCCGCATTACGTGTACCTCAAGCTGAAGATGTCTGGTCCTTCAGACATCATAACTATCGACGACAACATAGAACGCTCACTTCGAACCGAAGAGCACACCGCGGCCGTAGCGGCCGAACACCACACCAGCCCGTACAGGCTGGGTGCCGAACCACCGTAAAGACCAGTTACAATATTAAACATGTACGAACCCATTCCGCATCATGCATACGTGTATGAGTTCGCCGCAAATAGGATTACGCGCCACACGGCTCGCCCACACTCTTCGCCCTCCATGTGCCTCTCAGCACAACTTCACACATAAAATACCATGGGCAGCCGTGGGGCATACACTGTTCAAAAGCACAGTTTTGTGTAAACCAAACTTAGGCATTACCTCATCCTCGGACGACCCGGAGATATATTCTGCATACCCTAAAGCATAAAGCTTCGTCGACAGGGACATCGCCCACATAGGTCTTATTCAAGATCCCTACCCCCACTAATTAGAAGCAAAGGCGCAGATTTGCAGTAGGGCACAATGAAGGCTTCAACCCACGCATCAAGGCCCTGCGTTAACCTTTACTCTGTAAACTTCTTTTCCTTTTTTCCCTACAAGTACCACCTTTGTAGTTCGAATTGTATGGTTGGACGTCCTGAGCTTAAGAAATAATAAAAATACCCTTTATGGTGTTCGGATATCCGCATCTTGTAATCTTCTTTGTTTCTTGCTGGATTTTCCCACTCGCTCTTCAAATAGCCCAGCATCAAAGTGTAATTAATCCAGAGTTCTGATTTATACATCAGCTCAAATTTTTCTAGTCTGGCCTCGCTTTCCACTAGGTGTTCGGCATCTCGAATATTGTGCTATATGCATTCGTTCCGAACTATGCATTGGGTCAATAGTTGGGTCGCCTGGCTCTAGTGCTTGCCCCTTATGTTCTGCACGTTCGGCTAAGAGGGCAAAAGGAGAACCCCTGCGATTGTAGTTCTGGTTTGCCTGGTTAAGTACCTCAGGAGGAAAAAGCCAAAAACTTACCGTCATAGTAGCGCGAACGGATCTGCGATCTGATGAAGAGGTTCGACTCTAAAAATCATTGGCGATTTAACCGTGTAAATGAATGGTTCGTCTTAACACAAACCATCCGATCGGAAAGGGCAGGCGTCGACCCCCAAGTACATCACCAATACACCGGAGGCTAGTCCCTAGTCCCCACCGTCAAGCTCCTAAGGCTAAGTGAAAGAAGTAAAACTGAATAGTCTTATTGCCTGGGTTTTTTCTCGCACTACCACCTCTGGGCACCATCATGTTGGCTAAGGGTAACAGTGCGGAAAAAAAACACCCTTCATCACATTCACTTGGGGGCTGAAGCCGACGACTGGTAGCTTTCAGAACTAAACATACATCCACATAAGAGTAAAAATTTCATCACTACAATATTAAAAAAGTCGCCGGGAGTATAATAAAGCATATATACCACTCAATACAAACTTGTTATAACTACTCATGAATTACATTTATTGAACACTGGCCATCTATTGCCCGCTATCCGGCCATCACCTGCACAAAGTAATGCTCGAGGCGGTGGTGCGCATTTCCTTAGGGTGGAGGACCAGTGGCCATCTCCATAGGCTTAATCCTCGGCCAATGCACGATGGCCTTTGAAAATACAAGCTTCGCCCTCTCAAGGCATGACGACTGCTTCACGGCATCAATTCGGAGTGGCGCCTCCAGCAGTTTCTGCACAAGGCCGAAGTAGGTGTCCAGAATAGGCTTGGCTGGCCATAGGCTGACACATAGGTCTTTCAAGGCCAGCTCGGACATCCGATGCATCTCCATCAGCTGCTTCATTTGATCATAGAAGAAGGGAGGACGCTCGAAGTCCGCAAATTGTGACCAAAAGAGCCATTGCATGGAGTCATCCTCTTGGGTGGCATAGTGCATCGTCGCGGCCACTGCATTCTTTGGGAGCTCAGCGAAGATGCCCGCGGAGCGCCAGACCTTCATCAGCTGGGCGAACCTATTGCCTCTGAACACACACTGCAGTAAATATTTCATACCATTGGTTACCTGCGCTTCCTGCCGAAGCTCCTCCCGGACACCTAGGGCACCACTCCTCGCCTCCTAGAGCTCCTTATCCGCCTTGGACAAACGGGAGGACTGCTTCGCATGCCCCTTCTCAAGGGCCTCAAGCTTCTCAGCGACATCCTTAAGCTCCACTTGGACCTCGGTTACCTGAGATTCATGTTGCTTAGCAGCACGCTTGGACTTGTCAAGCTCGGATACCGCCTTTGTTGGGAATGTAGCATGCAATTTAAAAAAATCCTACGATCACCCAACATATATATAGGAGATGCATAGCAACGAGGCATGAAGAGAGTGTCTACATACCCTCGTAGACAAAAAGTGGAAGCACTAGATTAACGCGGTTGATGTAGTTGAACGTCTTCGCGATTCAACCATCAAGCACTGAACGTAAGACAGATTCGAGTTCAGCACACGTTCAACTTGATGATGTCACTCGAGCTCTTGATCTAGTAGAGGACCGAGGGAGAGTTCCGGCAGCACGACGGTGTGTTGATGGTGATGGTGAAGTAGATCACGCAGGGCTTCACCTAAGCACTACGACAATATGACCAGAGGTGTAAACTGTGGAGGGGGGCACCGCACACGGCTAAGAAAATAACTTGTGTGTTCTAGGTTGCCCCCTCCCCACGTATATAAAGGAGGGAGGGAGATGAGGCGGCCGAACCATAGGGCGCGCCAAGGAGTGGAGTCCTACTAGGACTCCTAGTCCTAGTAGGATTCAATCTCAAGGAAGGGGGGAAGAAGGAAGGAGAGGGAGAGGGAGAGGGAAAGGCGGGCGCTGCCCCCACCTCCTAGTTCAATTTGGACTGCCATGGGTGGGTGCGGCCACCCCTTGCGGCCCTCCTCTCTCTCCACTAAGGCCCTTGTAGGCCCATTAGTTCCCCTGAGGGTTTCCGATAACTCTCCCACACTCCGATATTTACCTGGTACCTCTCGGAACATATCTGGTGTCCAAATATTTCATTCCTTATGTCTCAACCATTTCGAGACTCCTCGTCACGTTTGTGATCACATCCGGGACTCCGAACTATCTTCGGTCACCAAAAACTCATAACTCATAAAAACAAATCATCATCGACCGTTAAGCGTGCGAACCCTATGGGTTCGAGAACTATGTAGAACTGACCGAGACACTTCTCCGATCAATAACCAGTAGTAGAACCTAGATGCTCATACTGGTTCCTACATATTCTACGAAGATCTTTATCGGTCAAACCGTAATGACAACATACGTTATTCTCTTTCTCATCGGTATGTTACTTGCGCGAGATTCGATCGTCGGTATCTTCATACCTAGATCGATCTCGTTACCGGCAAGTGACTTTACTCATTTTGTAATACATCATCCCGTGACTAACTCATTAGTCATTTGCTTGAAAGGCTTATTATGATGTGTATTACCGAGAGGGCCCAGAGATACCTCTCCAACATTCATAGTGACAAATCCTATTCTCGATCTATGCCAACTCAACAAACACATTCGGAGATACCTGTAGTGCATCTTTATAATCACCAAGTTACGTAGTGACATTTCATAGCACACAAGGTGTTCCTTTGGTATCCAGGAGTTGCATAATCTCATAGTCTGAGGAATATGTATTTGACATGAAGAAAGCAATAGCGATAAAAACTGAACGATCAATACGCTAAGCTGACGGATGGGTCATGTCGATCACATCATTCTACAAATGATGTGATCCCGTTAATCGAAGGAAAACACATGTCTATGGTTAGGAAACTCAACCATCTTTGATTAATGAGCTAGTCTAGTAGAGGCTTACTAGGGACACTGAGTTCGTCGATGTATTCACACATGTATCAAGTTTCCGGTTAATAAAATTCTAGCATGAATAAAAGTGATTTATCATGATATATAAGGAAATATAAATAACAACCTTCTTATTGCCCCTAGGGCATATTTCCTTCAGTCTCCCACTTGCACTAGATTTAGTAATCTAGATTACATAGTAATGAATCTAATACCCATGGAGTCTTGGTGATGATCATGTTTTGGTCGTGGAAGAGGCTTTGTTAACGGGTCTGCAACATTCAGATCCGTATGTATTTTGCAAATCTCTATGTCTCCCTCCTTGACTTGATCGTGGATACAGTTGAAGCGTCTTTTGATGTGCTTGGTTCTCAAACCTGGATTACTTTGCCAAGGCAATTGCTCCAGTGTTGTCACAAAAGATTTTCATTGGACCCGATGCACTAGGTATTACACCTAGATCGGATATGAACTCGTTCATCCAGACTCCTTCATTTCCTGCTTCCTAAGCAGCTATGTACCCTGCTTCACACGTAAATCCCACCACGACGCTATGCTTCGAACTACACCAACTAACAGCTCCACCGTTCAACAAAAATATGTATCCGGTTTCTGACTTAGAGTAATCCGGATCAGTGTCAAAGCTAGCATCGACGTAAGCATTTACGACGAGCTCTTTGTCATCTCCATAAACGAGAAACATATCCTTAGTCCTTTTCAGGTATTTCAGGATGTTCTTGACCGCTGTCTAGTGATCCACTCCTGGATTACTTTGGTACCTCCCTAATAGACTTATAGCAAGGCACACATCAGGTCTGGTACACAACATTGCATACATGATAGAACCTATGGCTGGAGCGTAGGGAATGACTTTCATTTTCTCTTTATCTTCTGAAGTGGTCGGGCATTGAGTTTGACTCAACTTCACACCTTGTAACACTGGCAAGAACTCTTTCTTTGACTGATCCATTTTGAACTTCTTCAAAACTTTATGAAGGTATGTGCTTTGCGAGAGTCCAATTTAGCGTCTTGATCTATCTCTATAGATCTTGATGCCCAATATATAAGCAGCTTCACCAATGTCTTTCATTGAAAAATTCTTATTCAAGTATCCTTTTATGCTATCCAGAAATTCTATATCATTTCCAATAAACAATATGTCATCCACATAGAATATCAGAAATGCTATTGAGCTCCCACTCACTTTCTTGTAAATACAGGCTTCTCTGAAAGTCTGTATAAAACCATATGCTTTGATCACCTCATCAAAGCGTATATTCCAACTCCGGGATGCTTCCACCAGTCCATAGATAGATCGCTGGAGCTTGCACACTTTCTTAGCACCTTTAGGATCGACAAAACCTTCTGGTTGCATCATATAATACTCTTCTTTGAGAAATCCCTTAAGGAATGCAGTTTTGGCATCCATTTGCCAGATTTCATAATCATAAAATGCAGCAATTGCAAACATGATTCGGACATACTTAAGCATCACTATGGGTGAGAAGGTCTCATCGTAGTCAACTTCTTGAACTTGTCGAAAACCTTTCGCAACAAGTCGAGCTTTGTAGATAGTAACATTACCAACGGCGTCAGTCTTCTTCTTAAAGATCCATTTTTTTCAATGGTTGTCGATCATCGGGCAAGTCCACCAAAGTCCACAGTTTGTTTTCATACATGGCCTCAAGCCATTTTGCGGAATCTAGGCTCATCATCGCTTCCTCATAGTTCATAGGTTCGTCATGGTCTAGTAAAATGACTTCCAGAACAAGATTACCGTACCACTCTGGTGCGGCACGTACTCTGGTTGACCTATATGGTTTGGTAGTAACTTGATCTGAAATTTCACGATCATCATCATTAGCTTCCTCACTAATTGGTGTAGGCATCATGGGAACTATTTTCTGTGATGAGCCATTTTCCAATTTGAGAGAAGGTACTATTACCTCATCAAGTTCTACTTTCCTCCCACTCACTTCTTTTGAGAGGAACTCCTTCTCTGGAAAGGATCCATTCTTAGCAACAAAAGTCTTGCCTTCGGATCTGTGATAGAAGGTGTACCCAACAATTTCTTTTGGGTATCCTATGAAGATGCACTTCTCCGATTCGGGCTCAAGCTTATCAGGTTGAAGCTTTTTCACATAAGCATCAGAACCGCAAACTTTAAGAAACAACAGCTTAGGTTTCCTGCCAAACCACGATTCATATAGTGTCGTCTCAACAGTTTTAGATGGTGCTCTATTTAACGTGAATGCAGCTGTCTCTAATGCATAACCGATACTGGTAGATCGGTAAAAGACATCATAGATCGCACCATATCTAATAAAGTACGGTTACGACGTTCGGACACACCAGTACGCTGTGGTGTTCCAGGTGGCGTGAGCTGTGAAACTATTTCACATTGTTTCAAATGAAGACCAAACTCGTAACTCAAATATTCGCCTTCGCGATTAGATCATAGAAACTTTATTTTCTTGTTACGATAATTCTCTACTTCACTCTAAAATTCTTTGAACTTTTCAAATGTTTCAGACTTATGTTTCACTAAGTAGATATACCCATATGTGCTTATATCATCAGTGAAGGTCAGAAAATAACGATACATGCCGCGAGCCTCAACACTCATCGGACCACATACATTGGTATCTATTATTTCCAATAAGTCAGTTGCTCACTCCATTGTTCTGGAGAACAGAGTTTTAATCATCTTGCCCATGAGGCATGGTTCGCAAGTATCAAATGATTCATAATAAAGTGATTCCAAAAGTCCATGTGCACGGAGTTTCTTAATGCGCTTTACACCAATATGACCTAAATGGCAGTGCCACAAATATGTTGCACTATCATTACCAACTTTGCATCTTTTTACATCAATATTATGAATATGTGTATCACTACGATCGAGATTCAACAAAAATATACCACTCATCAAGGGAGCATGACCATAAAAGATATTACTCATATAAATAGAAGAACCATTATTCTCTGATTTGAATGAATAACCATCTCGCAACAAACAAGATCCAGATATAATGTGCATGCTCAATGCTGGCACCAAATAACAATTATTTTTGTCTAAAACTAATCTCGACGGTAGATGTAGAGGTAGCGTGCCGATGGTGATCACATCGACTTAGGAACCATTTCCCACGCGCATCGTCACCTCATACTTAGCCCATCTTCGTTTATTACATAGCCCATGTTTCAAGTTACAAATATGAGCAACCGAACCAGTATCAAATACCCAGGCGCTACTACGAGCATTAGTAAGGTACACATCGATAACATGTATATCAAATATACCTTTGTTCACTTTGCCATCCTTCTTATCCGCCAAATACTTGGGGAAACTCTGCTTCCAGTGACGAGTCCCTTTGCAGTAGCAGCACTCAGTTTCATGCTTGGCTCCAGACTTGGTTTCTTCCATGGAGTAGCAACTAGCTTGCTATTCTTCTTGAAGTTCCCCTTCTATCTCTTGCCCTTTTCTTGAAACTAGTTGTCTTATTAACCATCAGCACTTGATGCTCCTTTTTGATTCCTACTCTGCAGCTTTGAGCATTGCGAAGAGCTAGAGAATTTTATTCTGCATCCCTTGCATATTATAGTTAATCACGAAGCCTTTATAGCTTGGTGGCAATGATTGAAGAACTCTGTCAATAACGTTATCATGTGGAACATTAACTCCCATCTGAGTCTTGTGGTTTTGGTACCCAGACATTCTGAGTATGTGTTCACTGACATAACTGTTGTCCTCCATCTTGCAGCTATATGATAACCCACAAGTGTACGGGATCGCAACAGTTTTCGAGGATAAAGTATTCAACCCGAATCTATTGATTCGACACAAGGGGAGCCAAAGAATACTCTTAAGTATTAACACCTGAGTTGTCAATTCTACCATACCTGGAACTTAGTTTCTGTGGCAAGATAGTTTAGTAACAAAGTAATATGATAGTAGCGGTAGCGGTAACAAAGGATCGGTGATGGGAAATTATGTCGGATGCAATTCATCATGTAGAAGTTATAACCTAGGGTGACACAGAACTAGCTCCAGTTCATCAATGCAATGTAGGCATGTATTCCGAATATAGTCATACATGCTTATGGAAAAGAACTTGCATGACATCTTTTGTCCTACCCTCCCGTGGCAGCGGGGTCCTATTGGAAACTAAGGGATATTAAGGCCTCCTTTTAATAGAGTACTGGACCAAAGCATTAACACATTGTGAATACTTGAACTCCTCAAACTATGGTCATCACCGGGAGTGGTCCCGATAATTGTCACTTCGGGGTTGCTAGATCATAACACATAGCAGGTGACTATATACTTGCAAGATAGGGTCAAGAACACACATATATTCATAAAAACATAATAGGTTCAGATCTGAAATCATGGCACTCGGGCCCTAGTGACAAGCAGTAAGCATATCAAAGTCATAGCAACATCAATTTCAGAACATAGTGGATACTAGGGATCAAACCCTAAATAAACTAACTCGATTACATGATAGATCCCATCCAACCCATCACCGTCCAGCAAGCCTACGATGGAATTACTCATGCACGGCGGTGAGCATCATGGAATTGGTTATGGAGGAAGGTTGATGATGATGATGGCGACGATCTCCACTCTCCGGAACCCCGAACGCACTCCAGATCAGCCCTCCCGAGAGAGATTAGGGCTTGGCGGCAGCTCCATCTCGTAAAACGCGATAATTCTTTCTCCCTTATTTTTTCTCCCCGAAAGTGAATATATAGGATCTGGGGATATGTCGGTGGAGCACCAGGGGGCCCACGAGGCAGGGGGCACGCCCTAGGGGGGCGCTCCCCGCCCTCGTGGGCAGGGTGTGGGCCCACTTGTCTGGATCTTCTTGCAGGTATTTTTTATATTTTCCAAAATAATTCTCCGTGGAGTTTCAGGTCATTCCGAGAACTTTTTAGTTCTGCACAAAAACAACACCATGGCAATTCTGCTGAAAATAGCGTTAGTCCGGTTTAGTTCCATTCAAATCATGCAAGTTAGAGTCCAAAATAAGGGCAAAAGGGTTTGGAAAAGTAGATACGTTGGAGTCGTATCAACTCCCCCAAGCTTAAACATTTGCTTGTCCTCAAGAAATTCAGTTGATAAACTGAAAGTGATAAAGAAAAACTTTGACAAAACTATGTTTGCTCTTGTTGTTGTAAATATGTAAGCCAACATCCAAGTTTTTAGCAAGATCATGAACTAACCACATTCAAAATAACTTTCAGGTCTCAAGACTACTCACATCAATGGCATAATCAACTAGCGAGCAATAATAAAAAACGTCAGATGACAACACTTTGTCAAAACAATCATGATATGATATAAGAAGATGGTATCTCTCTAGCCCTTTCTAAGACCGCAAAACATAAATGCAAAGCACCTTTAAAGATCAAGGACTGACTAGACATTGTAATTCATGGTAAAAGAGATCCAGTCATGTTCATACTCAATGCAAATTAATAGTAATACATGCAAATGACAGAGGTACTCTCCTATTGGTGCTCTTTTATAATAGGATGATGACTCTGCATAAAAGTAAATAGATAGGCCCTTCGCAGAGGGAAGCAGTGATTTGTAGAGGTGCCAGAGCTCAATTTTTAAATAGAGATGAATAACATTTTGAGCGGTATACTCTCATTGTCAACATAACAACCAAGAATCTCGATATCTCCCATGCTACGCACATTATAGGCGGTTCCCAAACAGAATGGTAAAGTTTATACTCCCCCAGCCACCAACAACCACACTCCATGGCCATCCGAATCCATGGGGTACCGTCCAAACAAGCAACAGCCCTGGGGGAGTTTTGTTTAATTATTATGATTTGAGCATGGGACTGGGCATCCTGATTACCAGCCATTTTCTCATGAAATGATGAGCGGAGTCCACTCGTCGTGAGAATAACCCAACTAGCATGGAAGATATAGACAACCCTAGCTGATACATGAGTTGTTCGAGCATACAAAACAGAATTTCATTTGAAAGTTTATAGTTCAACACATACAAATTTACTTGGAACGGCAGGTAAATACCGCATATAGGAAGGTATGGTGGACTCATTGGAATAACTTTGGAGTTTATGGAAGTGGATGCACAAGCAGTAATCCCTCTTTGTACAGGTGAAGGCTAGAAAGAGACTGGGAAGCGACCAGCTAGAGAGCAACAACGGTCATGAACATGCATTAAAATTAATCAATAATGAATGCAAGCATGAGTAGGATATAAATCACCATGAACATAAATATCGTGGAGGCTATGTTGATTTGTTTCAACTACATGCGTGAACATGTGCCAAGTCAGATCACTTAAATCATTCAAAGGAGGATACCATCCCATCATACCACATCACAACCATTTTAATATCATGTTGGCATGCAAGATAGGCCATTATAAACTCTCAGCTAATTAAGCATGGCATGAGCACCTATGATCTCTAATTGTCATTGCAGGCATGTTTCATTCATAACAAGCTGAATCAGGAACGATGAACTATCATATTTACAAAAACAAGAGAGGTCGAGTTCATACCAGCTTTTCTCATCTCAATTAGTTCATCATATATCATCCTTATTTCCTTTCAGTCGCACGATCGAACGGTGTGGGTAATAATAATAGTGCATGTGCATTGGACTAAGCTGGAATCTGCAGATTTTTAATGCAAGGGAAAGACAAGGTAATATGGCTCAAGGTTAAATAAACAATAGAGCATATGAGAGCCACTATGCATTTTAATCATGGTCTTCTACTCTTAACCCCTAAAGAAATAAAAAGAAACTATTTACACGGCAAAGCTCCCAACAAGCTAAAGAAGAACGGTAAATCTTTTTGGGTTTTATTTTAGTTACTACTACAAGAAAAGTAAACTAGCTAGAAGCTACTACTATTTTTTTTTCTAGCACACGAGAAAAAGGCTTAGAAAAAGAAATGAAACTAAACATGGATGGTACAGTGAAAGAGTGTGAGCACCGACAACTAGAATAAGTGTGAACATGAATGTAAAGTCGGTGAGAAACACGTACTCCCCCAAGCTTAGGCTTTTGGCCTAAGTTGGTGTATGGCCACGGATCGAAGCTACTCCCTCCAGTGTACTGAGATGTGTCCTCTGGTTGCCACGGGTTGGCGAGCTCATCCAGCTCCCACCCGTAAACACACTGACGGTAAGGATCAAGTGGTGGCTGTGGCTCTGGCTCTGAAGCTTGTGCCTGGCCTTGGTACTTGTAGAAGCCATCTGATGTAATGAGGTATTGTCGTTGTATTTGGATCGACACCTATGGGATAACAAGAATCCCTACTACGGTTGCGGGGCGCGGGGTTGAGAGAAGAGCGGATCTAACAGTTAGCACACAGTTCCTTTACCCAGGTTCGGGCTGCAAAGGTGCGTAAAACCCTACTCCTGCTTTGGTGGATTATATGTTTGTGTTCTTCAGCTAGCTATGGGGCGTCAGGAGCTCCAAAAGCCGAGTCGTGAGGAGTTCTAAAAAGCCGAATCCTTCTCCTGGTCGCCTCGGGCCTCCTATTATAGGAAAAAGGGGTTGCCACAGTGGCACACAGGGGGTGGAAAGGGTACAGTGATGCGAGGTTATTACTCGCATTACAGGACAAGGCGCATTTAATGCGCTTAGCTTAGGTGTCCTCACTTTATCAGGGACGAGGGGAGACGTCCGTCTTGTCCGTCGCCGCTCCTCCTTGTGTTGATACGCGCCCTGGCCAGCGGTGCCTGGGGTGCCATGTAGGCAGGCAGGCAGCTGAGGTGGCGCAATGGCGGGTCTCCACGAAGATCTGCATGTCGCCACGCAGGTGCTTGCCCAGCTGGTTGGGTCGGCAGCTGCATGGGGCGGTGGAAGCGTAGTTGGCGCGGGCCTGATGGTGGCCCCGCGGATGTCCTCGGCGAGGGCCTTGCCGGGGCCCTGGCAAGGGTCTTGCCGCGGCGCCTGCTTTCATCCCTGGCAAGGTGCTTGCTGGAGGTCTTGTGGTCTTCCTTGGCTGGGATCCCGCCAAGGGTTGTCATCTTCTTAGCTTGTATCTGATCTTGAATGTCTTCACAAAGATCTGCATGCCACTACGGGGATGCCTCCCGAATCCTTGCCCCATGGGGGCAGCGGACTCAAGGGTGATCTGCTTCGTAGGCGTGGGGCGAATTGGCGCGGCAAGGGTCTTGCCGGGGCTGCTAAGGATGGCCCCGGCAAGGATCTTGCCGGGGCTGCTAGAACCAACTCCCGGCAAGGATCTTGCCGGGGGATCCCACTTCGTCCCCTTTGCTCTTTGTGGCCTTGGCTTTGGGCTTCAGTCTCCATCGAGCTTTGGTCTTACCCTAGCTCACCTCCCTTGCCTTGCTTGGTGTGGTGGTGCCCGTAGCTCAGACTGCCCGTGCACAGTTATAGGGGTACAAAAAGTGTACCCCTCTTTTTGTACACCGACATGATCCCCTGGGCCTGGGCCACACATAAGCGCGACGCGTTGTTGGGCCAGGCCCAGAACAGTGCGCGGGAAGGCGGGGCGGTTTTCACTGTGGTAAGATTTTCCGCGCGCTTCGCCCCCCACGATCCGCGCGCGCGGTGCGGGGTGGTGGGGCGTGTGTGACGTGGGCGGCATGCGCAGGGTGGTTTCCGTAGGCATCCGTCACGTCGCAGTAAGGAGGTGGCTTCGCGCCTTCCCCATAACCGGAGGGAGGCGTGGAGACGCGGCCCATTAACGGAATGGGGCCGAGGTGCGGTCCTCAAGGCGTCCACCCCCGACGATCACGGGGTGGGGAGAGGTCGCCTCACCCGCCCCTCGGTTCTGCACGTCCGCCACGTGCCCCCCATGCGCTTGGGGTGGCGAACGGTGGAGGCGGGAAACCGAGCCATCGCTTGTTGGAGCGGCGGGTCGGTCCCGGCTCCCTGCGCCTTCTGCGTCCTGATTGGCCGAGCGCGGCGGTCGAGCCCCAGCCCCGCCCCTTTATAAAGAGCGGGAGGGGAAGGACGGCGCCCCGCACTCTCCCATCTTCTTTCTCCTTCAGCTTCTGCTCCTCTCTTTCGTTCGCCATGGAGAGAGCAAATCCCGGTCCTTCAACGGTGGCGGCGAGGGTCGCCGCTCGACAACGCGTCCCTCCTTCTCCTGCACCTGCAGTGGCAGAGCCGGCCACGAGGGGAAGGGGGAGGGGGCAAGGCCGTGGGTGAGGCCGGGGCGGTTGGGGAAGAGGAGGACGGGGCGGCCCGCCGGCCTCGCCCCCGCCAGCAGCTCCTCCTCCAGTGGAGGGCCATATTGGGGATGACCCTTGCGAGTTCTCGTCAGGTTGCGGCGGCCGCCGCGCCGTCGCCTTCGTCTCCCGACTCCTTTTGCACGGGAGATGGAGCTGGATCCGCCGGAGTCGCAGCGGCTCCACATGCGGGGCTGCGGGATCAGTGGCACGCGGGTCTGCGTCGACTTCCCCACTCCTCATGTGATGTATCTTCGTCAGGGATGGAAGATGTTTGCTCGCATTCACAGCCTGACGGATGGGATCCCTCTCCATTTCAAGTTGATGGAGAGTGGCCTTCTCTCCGTCAAGGTCTTCGGGCACTTCGGGACCCGTGCAAGGTGCTGCGTGGAGAGCTCCTCCGATGACGAAGACTCCTCCTCGAACGTGGGTGACGAGGAGGACAGCGGCAGCGACGACGAGGGCGGTGGACGGCAGGATGACGGGTCCGACTAGGTGTCGGGCGCCGCTCCTGGTGGCACCGGCGACCCCATCATCCGCATCGCCGGCTCCTTGAACTTCTCGAGGCCGTCCCCTTGGCGGCTGGCGTAGGGAGGCTGCGGAAGAGGAAGAGGAAGAAGGCGGGAGGCAAGGTCGTCATGTCGGAGTACGCGGGCACCGACGCCTTCGATGCGTACTGATGTCCTGCCGCCTCGTCTTCGAGCTCTGCTTCCGGCGTCGCCATCACCATCCATCCTTTGGGGGGCCACCAAGATGTCCTCTTGGCGTCTTCTGCCACCCGTAGCTCGCCTAGGCGCTCCTTTTGCCCTTCTCGCCTCCTTGACCTACCTCCTGAGGAGAGGGATAAGAAAGGGATTACGTGCATCTTATCTCTTTTTAGTTTTTAAGCCTTCGGGCATCTGTTAAATTTAGAACTTGTAATCCCCTTGTTCTTGTTTTTCATTCCCTACAGACTGTACGTGAATGGAATGTTTTTAATGAAAAAGGGATGTTTGCCGGGTCATTTGCTTGTGGGTGAAACCCACGACAAGGAATAAATCCTTGATATCTTTAAGACAAACATTTTCTCGCCCGGCAACAGGCCTTGCCGTCTCCCTACTTCGCTCGACCTTTCTCACGCCTCTGGCGGAGGCAGGGATGAAGTAGGCTCAGGCTCCTCGTTTCATCCTTTCGCCGCCGCGACTACGACCAAACTTAGTCCCAGGAACGAGCCCTAGGGCCTAAAGTTATGGGAGCAAGGTAGCTTAAGGAAAAGAACGAGGTTTCACATACCTTAGTCCATAATGGAATGCATGATAAGGGATGAAGAACTTATCTGAAGCTGCAGCCCATGGCAACCCTGGTTTGCCGTGGGTGAATCTTTGCTCTTGTAGCCCCCGGCAACACTGGCTTGCCGGGGCCTACGTGCTAGCATGTTCCCTTTTCTTCTCCCCAAGTGGCTTCAGCAAGGATATCTGTGCATCATGTGAACCAAAGGAGATAGAGGAAAGACAAAGAGATGCAAACTCGTCCTCTAAGCTAGGGGTTAGCCGCCGCTAAGCACTATCAACCCTAACCAAGGACGAGACTCGACTCAGCATGCATGCTATAACTTAGGGCACCAGCGCTTCATTTATGGAATAATTGTATTGGTGCCCCTAGTTGGGTCACAGTCGACAGGTTTGCCCCTAGTTTTTCAACAATTGTGGTTTTGCCCAGCTCACTTCACTCGCCTTGTGTTTTTGCCCTTCCGGGGCGGTTCCGACCAATGAGCAGTCGCCACATGGCAAACCGTGATTGGTCGGAACCGCCCTGGAAGGGCAAAAACACAAGGCGAGTGAAGTGAGCTAGGCAAAACCACAATTATTGGAAAACTAGGGGCAAACCTGTCGCGTGTGACCCAACTAGGGGCACGAATGCAAAATCCCTTCATTTATTTATGCTCAGGGTCTGTGCCTGGCTTTGTACAAAGGGTTACATGACTTGCCGACAAGGCTTGTACAAAAGGGTGGCTTGCCGGGGGGCCCGGCAAGCCGCGCCTTATGGGTAAAACTTGCGAAGATGCTCAATATTCCAGGAATTGCTCACCGGAATGGCATTTTCGGTCTCCAGGCGGACTGCGCCAGGCCTGGTGACTCGTATTACCCGATAAGGGCCTTCCCACTTCGGCGTCAACTTGTTTGTATTCTTGGCCGATTGAACGCGCCGAAGAACAAGGCCGCCTTCCTCAAAGCTTCGAGCATGGACCTTGCGGCTATGGTAGCGGCGCAAGGCTTGCTGGTAGCGTGCAGCTCTCACAGCCGCCCGAAGACGATCTTCCTCAAGGAGCGTTGCGTCCTCTTGCCGCCGTTGCTCTTGCTCAAGCTCATCATAAGCGAGCACTCGAGGTGACCCATATATGAGTTCAGTGGGGAGAACTGCTTCTGCCCCGTATATCAGGGCAAAGGGTGTCTGGCCGGTGGCTCGATTTGGCGTCATTCTGATTGACCAAAGAACCGCCGGTAACTCATCAATCCAGCGCCTTCCACTCTTGTGCATTCTGTCAAAGGTCTTTGTCCGTAGGCCTCGCAGCACTTCAGCGTTTCCCCTCTCAGCTTGACCATTGCTTCAGGGGTGTACAACGGAAGCGAAACAAACTTTGCTGCCGAGGTCTTGGGTACATTGCATGAAGCCGCGGCTTGTGAACTGCGTGCCGTTGTTAGTGATGACCCTGTTGGGTACACCAAAAGGGCACACTAGTCCCTTGAAGAACTTGACGGCTGACAGAGCTGTGACCTTCCTCACTGCCTCCACCTCCGGCCACTTTGTGAACTTGTCGATTGCAACGTACAAGTACTCAAAGCCCCCGACAGCGCGGGGGAAAGGGCCCAGTATGTCGAGCCCCTAGACCGAGAAGGGCCACGAGAGAGGAATGGTTTGAAGGGCTTGAGCTGGTTGATGAAGTTTCTTTAATTGAAACTGGCACGCTTCACACCTGGTGACCAGTGTCGTCGCATCCTGGAGGCCAGTGGGCCAGAAGAAGCCTTGCCGGAATGCCTTGCCGACAAGGGCTCTTGACCTTATGTGGGATCCACATATGCCTCCATGTATCTCCGCCAACAGCTCCAGTCCTTCCTCTCAAGGGATGCACTTCAATTTCACGCCGTTCGGTCTCTTTCTGTACAGGACGTCATCGACGAACTGGTACATAGATGACCAACGGGCTACTTTCTCCGCTTCTTCCTGCTCCTCAGGAAGTTCCCCAGTCTGGAGGAATCGGACGGTATGTTGTGCCCACGCCGGAGCCTGGGGCTCGACGGCGAGGACTAAAGGCATTTCCTCCGCCATGGGAGCGGCTGTCTCGACGACAAGAGCTTGACGCTCCGCCAAAGCTAGCCATCCAGTGGCGGGCTCAGTGTCTCCGGCAACATCCTTGCCGGCGGCTCCGGGGAGCTCGGCGCGAAAGTACTTGCCGGGCCCTGATTTCCTCCTCTTGTTCTGCTCTGTTGATGGATCAACGGATGGCCGAAAAAACTGAAGCACAAAGGTACCTGGTTCCACAGGTAGCTTGAGAGCAACGCGCTTTGACAGGTAATCGGCGATTTCGTTCTCCGCTCGGGGAACGTGCTCTGCCTATATACCATCAAAGTGCTCTTCCAGCTTCCTCACTTCATCGACGTAGGCCTTCATCAACGGGCTCTGGTAATCTTTGTTGACTTGTTTGACGACAAGATGTGAGTCGCCCCTGACAATGAGTTTCTTGATCCCGAGGTCTGCCGCGATCCTAAGACCAGCAAGCAGCCCCTCATACTCAGCAGTGTTGTTCGTCGATACCTCCCTAGGGAAGTGCATCTAGACCACGTACTTGACATGCTCTCCAGTGGGCGCGACCAGTAGTACGCCAGCCTCGGCGCCTTGTAAGGAGAAAGCTCCATCAAAATACATAATCCAGTTGCAACTCGCCTCTTTGCCGGGGAGAGCAATTTTCTAGACTTCTTCGTCAGGCATCGCGGTCCATTCTGCAACGAACTCCGCCAGGACTCAACTTTGAATCGTCGAGGTACTTTCAAACTTGAGGCCAAAGCTGGACAGCTCCAGTGCCCACTCTACAATCCTTCCCGTTGCATCTGGATTGTGCAATATCCGTTGTCGAGGGAGGCGAGTGACGACAGTGATCTCGTGCTCCTGGAAGTAGTGACGCAGCTTCCTCGAGGCCATAAGAAGGCCGAAGTGCAATTTCTGCACACTGGAGTACCTTGATCTAGCCCCCTGCAAGAGGGAGCTAACAAAGTGGACCGGGTGCTGCATCATCTTCTTCCTTGGCTACAATCCAACCGGCCGTGTCGTCTCTACACCAATGGCATCAGGCTCTGTCGCTGCTATCACCTCATCATCAATTTCTCTCTGCGCCACTAGTGCGGCACTGACCACCTGGTTTGTTGCCGCCAAGTATAGCAGCAACGGTTCTTGTGGTCTAGGCGCAACTAGTACCGGCGTGGAGGAAAGATACCTCTTCAAGTGTTGCAATGCTCCTTCGGCTTCTAGCGTCCACTCCATCGGGCCTGCCTTTTGTAAAATCTTGATAAAAGGAAGGGCGCGCTCGGTAGACTTGGAAATGAATCTCCTCATGGCGGCGACGCAGCCAGCAAGCCGACGCACATCCTTGACCCGTCTGGGTGCTTCGATCTGCTCTATAGCTTTGATCTTGTCCGGATTGGCCTCTATCCCGCGCTGCGACACAAAGAACCCGAGAAGTTTGCCGGACGGGACGCCGAAGATGCACTTCTCAGGGTTCAGCTTGAGGTTGATCTTGCGTAGGTTTACAAATGTTTCTTGCAAATCCGGTATAAGGGTTGCCCTGTTTTTGGTTTTGACCACTATATCATCCATATAAGCCTCCTTATTTCTATGGAGCTGGGGTTCAAAACCAATCTGGACTTGTCCTTGCAAACGTCGAGCCAGCACTCTTCAACCCGAAAGGCATTCGTACGAAATAGTACATACCACATGGGGTGATGAATGACGTCTTCTCTTCGTCCTCTCTTGCCATGAAGATCTGATGGTAGCTGGAGTAGGCATCGAGGAATGACAACAAGTCACACTCAGTCGTGGAGTCAACAATCTGGTCGATGCGCGGTAATGGGAAGGGGTCCTTGGGACAAGCTTTATTGATATCTATGTAATCAATAAACAGCCTCCACTTCCCATTTGCATTGCGCACTACCACCGGATTGGCCAACAACGTTGGAAGCAGCACTCCTCTTGCCAAACCCGCAGCTTCCAATTTCTGGATCTCCTCTGTGATGAACCCTTGTCGTTCCAAAGCTTGCTTCCTGACCTTCTGCTTCATGGGCCGCGCATGAGGACAGACAGCAAGGTGGTGCTCAATCACCTCCCTGGGAACGCCGGGGATGTCGGATGCTTGCCATGCAAACATGTCGACATTCGCCCGCAGGAAGGTGACGAGTGCGTCTTCCTATTTGTCGTCAAGGGTGGAGCTTATGGTGAAAGCCCCTCCCGTGCCGTCCTCCTTGACGGAAACCTTCTTGGTTCCTGGCGGTGTGGCCCTGGACCTCTTGTTTCTGCCGGTGGAGCTGTCTGGCACATCCTCGACGGGAGCGCGGCACTCCGAAGAGGTGCGCTTGCCGGAGTGGGTGTCCGAGGTCTCACCGGCCTTCTTCTTTCCGGTGGAGCTCTCTGGCCCGTCCTCGACGGGAGCACAGCACTCGAAGAGGTGCGCTTGCCGGAGTAGGTGCCTGAGGTCTCACCAATCTTCTTATTCTTCCCTCCCAGGGCTCCAGTGGCAGGAGCAAGTGCCCTCGTGGCGGCAGCTGCTGCAACCGCTTGCTGGTATAGTTGGTCAGCGCAAATCAGCGCATCTTTTTTATCAGAGGGGATGGTTATGATCGTCACAGGTCCTCGCATCTTCAGGGTGTTGTAGGCATAGTGTGACGCTGCCATGAACTTGGCCAGCGCTGGGCGGCCAAGGATCCCGTTGTAAGGCAAGGGGATCTTGGCAACATCGAACACGATCCTCTCCGTCCTGTAGTTCAGATCACTTCCAAAAGTCACGGGCAGCGTGACTTTCCCCTTTGGTTGACTTCTCCCCGGGTTGACCCCCTGAAACGTGCCCGTCTCTTCGAGGTCTCCATCAGGAACTTGCAGCTTCTCGATCACGGTGGGCGAGAGTATGTTCAGATCGGCCCCGCCATCGACTAGCATCTTTGTCCCCTTGAGGTTGCGTATTGTCGGTGAAACCAACAATGTCAAGCACCCGACCGCAGTAGTGCGGTCCGGGTGATCCTCGACGTCAAAGATGATAGGTGTGCTGGATCATTTCAGCGGCTTTTGGGCACCGGACGACGGCTCCGCCGCTATAATCTCACGTGCCCACTGTTTAAGTTGGCGGTGAGAAGTATGCAGCGAGGCGCCGCCATCGACGCACATGGCCTCCGTAGCCTTCTGAAATTCTTGGTCGCTGGACTCGTCGTCCTCCTCATGATCGTCGTCTTCGGGCCTTCTGTCACGGCCCCGGGCGGGCCTCTCCTGCTGTTTATCCTTGCCGCGACGGTCTGCTTGGCTGTCACGCTTCTTGCCGGACCATTCAGCACCAACCTGGCCCTTCTCCTTGTCCCGCCTCTCATATTCAGCCCTCTGCATCTCAGCAAGGAGCTCAACCTGCCGGCAGTCCTGGAGATCATGGCCCTTGTTGCGATGGATCTTGCAATATCACTTTCCAGAGTTTCCTGGCTTTTCGGCAGCCGCCAAGGCCCGGCAGGCGACACACCCGGCAATTTCCTTGCCGGGGTCACCCGCCCTGGTTTACTTGGCGGAGCTGGCGTCATCAGATCCCTCGACGGCAAGCACGGCTTTACCCTTGCGCTTCCTGTTGCGGTTCCGGCCTTTCTTTGCCGGGGCGGTAGTATCCTCGTCTGAAGAGTCGGTTTCCGCACCGGCGTCTTTGCTGGCGTACTTCCTTCCCTCTTCAGCCCGGGCATATCTGTCAGCAAGAACATAGAGTTCCGCCACATCTCTCACTTGGGTCATCGCCAGTTCTTCACACATCTAGCGGTTACGCACGTTCTGATGGAAGGCGCCGATGATGGCGGCAGGGTGGACATCGGGGATATTGTACTATACCAGGCTGAACCTCTGTATGTACTTGCGCAGACTCTCGCCTTCCTTCTGGGGTATGACGTGCAGGTCACTTGCTTGGCCATGAGCTTGGTGACCTCTAGTAAAGGCGCCAACAAACTCATGGCACAATTCCGACCAGGAGGAAATAGAGTCTACCAGCAAGTGCATCAACCATGACATGGCGTTGGGTTTAAGAGCTAACGGAAAGTAATTTGCAAGCACCTTATCGTCGCGAGTTCCGGCAGCTTGCATCACGATGGTGTAGATGTTGAGGAACTCCGACGGGTGGGTCTTGACGTTGTACTTCTCGCCAACGTCAGGCTTGAAGGTGCGGTGAGAGGGCCACTGGAACTGCCACAGCTCACGGGTAAAAGCCGGACATCCTATCTCGTAAGGTAGACCTCCAGGGCTCTCCGATGCTGGGCGGTACATAGCAGGCCCCGCTCGCCTGTCTGACTGATGGCGCGCTCTGTGCCGGCGCTCGATGGTGGTTCAAGCGTCTTCATGAGCTCGCTCCTGAAGAACTTGACGCTGGTCGCCGTGGGTCCGTGGGTCGGACGACGCTATGGAGATGGCGTCGCCAGCGACGTCCCGACAAGTCGACGCACGTGGCACCGGGCGAGGAGGAGGCGAATGCACCATAGCCACGGTGCTGCCGGCCCTCCCGCCACCGGTGCGTGGGACTCCATCGGAGAGTCTACCCGGGAGCTCCGCTGGATTTGGTTCATTTTTGTTGGCGACTGCGACAAGGCTTCGGATGGTGGCTCTCCATTCGTCGAGTTTCCCCGTAACGGGAGGAAAGTCGCGGAGCAACTACGCGCGCGCCAGGGCTTCGGCTGGGATCAATGGTAGGGAAACCTACACGGACTGCGACGCGCTTCGACCCGTGACCGTGTCAGGAGGAGCTCCATCACGATCCCGCGGTCGCATACCGTCTCCACCAGTGCTTCGGCGGGCGGGCAGGTCTTCTACGTCTCGGGAGTGGCGCTTGGGGCTCTTCCCATGGCGACGCCCGGGATCTTCGGGGTGACGACGCCGTTCGTCGCGCGCTGCTTGAGAGGAGCGCGCTGTTGGCGCCGGCGTGGGAGTTCTGGAGGCCCTTGCGTCGCCTTCGGGTGATGCAGCAGCGACCTTGGAAGGCCCTGCGCCACCCGCGGAGGGCCTAGCTCCATCTTTGGAACTGGCGGTGTATGGCCCGTTACCAGGCACACAAACATCGCCACCTCCCAAACTCCGGCTACTGGGACGGCGTTGGTGTTCGCGAGCAGCGCCCCGGGTCCTTCCCACGACAGGTCCGCTGCTCGCCCGCGTCGGGACGGGTTGTCCGGCTTCTGACTGGCCAACCGCCACCGTCGTCTTCTTCTTGGGCGCCATGATGATGAAGGAGCGCCGAACTAACTGCTAAAGCCGATTCTCACAACTGCGCCACCTACCTGGTGCGCCAAAGATGTCGGTGTATTTGGATCGACACCTATGGGATCACAAGAATCCCTACTACGATTGCAGGGCGCGGGGTTGAGAGAAGAGCGGATCTAACAGTTAGCACACGGTTACTTTACCCATGTTCGGGCCGCAAAGGTGCGTAAAACTCTACTCCTGCTTTGGTGGATTATATGTTTGTGTTCTTCAGCTAGCTATGGGGCATCAGGAGCTCCAAAAGCCGAGTCGTGAGGAGTTCTAAAAAGCCGAATTCTTCTCCTGGTCGCCTCGGGCCTCCTTTTATAGGAAAAAGGGGTTGCCACAGTGGCATGCGGGAGGTGGAAAGGGTACAATGATGCGTGGTTATCCCTCGCATTACAGGACAAGGCGCACTTAATGCGCTTAGCTTAGGTGTCCTCGCTTTATCGGGGACGAGGGGAGACGTTCGTCTTGTCTGTCGCCGCTCCTCCTTCTATTGACACGCGCCCTGGCCAGCGCTGCCCGGGGTGCCATGTAGGTAGGCAGGCAGCGGAGGTGGCGCAATGGCGGGTCTCCACGAAGATCTGCATGTCACCACGCAGGTGCCTGCCCAGCTGGTTGGGTAGGCATCTACATGGGGCGGTGGAAGCGTAGTTGGCGCGGGCCTGATGGTGGGCCCGCGGATGTCCTCGGCAAGGGCCTTGCCGGGGCCCCGTCAAGGGTCTTTCCGCGGCGCCTGCTGTCATCCCCGGCAAGGTGCTTGCCAGAGGTCTTGTGGTCTTCCTTGGCTGGGATCCCGCCAAGGGTCGTCGTCTTCTTAGCTTGTATCTGATCTTGAATGTCTTCACAAATATCTGCATGCCACTACGAGGATGCCTCCCAAATCCTTGCCCCATGGGGACAGCGGACTCAAGGGTGATCCGCTCCGTAGGCGTGGGGCGAATTGCCGCGGCAAGGGTCTTGCCGGGGCTTCTAAGGCTGGCCCCGGCAAGGATCTTGCCGGGGCTGCTAGAACCAGCTCCCGGCAAGGATCTTGTCGGGGGATCCCGCTTCGTCCCCTTTGCTCTTTGTGGCCTTGTCTTTGGGCTTCAGTCTCCATTGAGCTTCGGTCTTACCCTGGCTCACCTCCCTTGCCATGCTTGGTGTGGTGGTGCCCGTGGCTCAGACTGCCCATGCACAGTTATAGGGGTACAAAAAGTGTACCCCTCTTTTTGTACACCGACAGGTATATACATGTGGACAGATCAAACAAAAATGGTGCATGCAAGGTAACAATTTCACAGTATATTTCATCAAACCTTAATTTATAATATAGCAACCTATTCTTGTCTTTAATAATAAAATCATGAGCTACCATGCTCTTGTAGTCTAAATAAACAGGGGCAAGCAATTTTTCTTCCTTCTCATGATGCCTAATAGGAATTCTAAAATATTCAGCAAGGTGAGAAGCAAAGATGCCTCCAAAGACGGGCCCCTTTGAGCGGTTCAGACTCAGTCATTTAGCAACGACGACGCCCAAGATAAAAGTTGTGTCTTGAAACAAAGCATGGTGTAAGATGACAATATTAGGGAAACTAAGATTCCCACTGTTCCCGCGACCAATTAAACATCTACTAGCGAATAAAGCGAAGTAGCGCAGGACAGGGAAGTGTATACTAGTGATTCTTGCCCCTGAGACTTGTCTAGTTTCCCCTACAACTATCATGTCCATAAACCCTTTAACGTCTTCACGACGTGGTTCATCAAGTCTACCTCCAAAGGGTATCTTACATATTTCAAAAAATTCTAAGAGTGATATCTCCTTAATCACATCATATAAACGAAACGAAACTCCACCGTAGGTTGTGTTTTCTTAGCATGAAAATGAAAACTTTGTGTGAAAATATTGGTGAGTAAGAGATACTGTTCACGCTGGTCGTGGAGGAAGTCGGTGAGGCCTGCATTATTTGCCAACCAATAAAAGTCACCATAAATCCCGGCGGACTTCATGAAGTCATTACAAGGCCATTCACACGGCCGAACTTCCGCCATGCGAGGAAGATTATATTTGGGCTTCTTATTTTCTTCTTTCTTCTTCTCCTCTGAGCTCTTACTGGAGGAGCCCCTCAACAATCTATTTATCATTTTCTTTTTCTGAAAATTTCTGAAATTTTTAGTAACTCAAAATAATAGTTAACCGAACTCAACAAGATTCATAGCAATAACTCCTACTAGTGCCTAGAGACTATATCATGCATTAGAACTACTTGTGACCAAGAAAATTTGACATGCAAGCTCAAGAACAAGGTCACCACAACAGCATAAATTTGCAATAAATAGAGCACTAGAACAAAAACTAATTGGACCAATGAAGGAGTCACATACCAAGGAACAATCTCCCTAAAATGTTTGGTGAATGGTGCTTTGAGAAAGGGGATCAAAAATGGCAGCAAGATGAGCTAGAACTCGGGTTTGAGCTGGTTGGTGATTTTTTTGGCAGGAAGAAGAGTGTGGGTGCAGGAATAAGTGGAGGGAGGCCACGTGGGGCCCACGAGGCAGGGGGCGCGCCCTGACAGGGGGGGCGCCCCTTGTCCCTCGTGGCCAGGTGCTGGCTCCCCTCGCTGTGTGTTCTGTGTCATATTTCCTCAAATATTCTAGAAAAAAATCATATTTTATTTTCATGGCATTTGGAGAACTTTTATTTTCGGGGTAATGTTTTATTGCACGGATAAGTCTGGAAACAAATAGAAAATACTATTTTTGCTTTATTTATCCTAATTAACAGAAAGTAAAAGGAGGGTATAGAAGATTTGTGCTATCTAGATTCACCCATCCCATGCTCATCAAAAGGAATCCATTAACAAGGTTGATTAGGTCGTGTTAATAAACTCTTTCCGAGTGACATGAAACAGGAGAATTTTCGAATAACACTAGGTTACCTCAATGGGGATATGTATGTCCCCAACAATAAGAATGTCATATGTCTTCTTGATAGTAGGAAGAGGAAATTCAAAACCTCCAATAGTGATAGTTGAATTTTTTCCAATATAATTGATAGTGTGGACCTGATGTTGTTTCCTCGGAAAGTGTACCGTATGCTCATTACCATTGACATGAAAAGTGAAATTGCCTTTGTTGCAATCAATAATAACCCCTGCAGTATTCAAAAATGGTCTACCAAGGATAATAGACATAATATTGTCCTCGGGAATATCAAGTATAGCAAAGTACATTAGAATAGTAACATTTGCAACTACAATAGGCACATCCTCACAAATACCGATTGGTATAGCAGTTGATTTATCAGCCATTTGCAAAGATATTTCGGTAGGTGTCAACTTACTCAAGTCAAGTCTACGATATAAAGAGAGAGGCATAACACTAACACCGGCTCCAAGATCACACAAAGCATTTTTAACATAGTTTTTCTTAATGGAGAAAGGTATAGTTGGTACTCCTGGATCTCCTAATTTCTTAGGTATTCCACCTTTAAAAGTGTAATTGGCAAGCATGGTGGAAATTTCTACTTCAGGTATCTTCCTTTTGTTGGCAATAATATCTTTCATATATTTAGCATAATGATTTGTTTTAAGCACATCAGTCAAACGCATATGGAAAAAGATAGGTCTAATCATTTCAGCAAAGTGCTCAAAATCCTCATCATCCTTCTTCTTAGATGGATTCAGAGGAAAAGGCATGGGTTTTAGAACCCATGGTTCTCTTTCCCTACCGTGCTTCCTAGCAACAAAGTCTCTCTTATCATAACGTTGATTCTTTGATTATGGGTTACCAAGATCAAAAGCAGGTTCAATCTCTACATCATTATCATTGCTAGGTTGAGCACCATCATGAACATCATCATTAATATTATCACTAGGTTCATGTTCATTACCAGATTGTGTCTCAACATCAGAAACAGATATATCATTGGGATTCTCAGGTGTGTCAGCTATAGGTTCACTAGAAGCATGCAAGGTCCTATCATTTTTCTTTTTCTTCTTCTTAGAAGAACTAGGTGCATCTAAATTACCTCTCTGAGAATCTTGCTCAATCCTCTTAGGGTGGCCTTCAGCAACAGAGGTTCCTGAGTCATTTTACCACCTCTAGTAGCAACTCTAACAGCATAGTCATTATTCTTACTATTTAATTCATTGAGCAAATCATTCTAAGCCTTAAGTACTTGTTCTACTTGAGTGTTAACCATGGAAGCATGTTTACTAATGAGTTTCAATTCACCTTTAGCTCTAGACAGATAATCACTCAAGCGTTCAATCACATAAGCATTGTGTTGCAATTGTCTACCAACATAAGCATTGAAGTTTTCTTGTTTCACAATAAAATTGTCAAACTCATCTAAGCATTGGCTAGCAGACTTATAACGAGGAATATCACCTTCATCAAATCTATAAAGAGAATTTACATTTACTACCTGTGTCAGGTTATTAAGACCATGTATTTCCTCAATAGGTGGTAAATTCTTAACATCTTCAGCTTTAATACCTTTTTCTTTCATAGATTTATTTGCCTCTTGCATATCTTCAGGATTGAGAAATAGAACACCTCTTTTCTTCGGAGTTGGCTTAGGGGCTGGTTCAAGAAGTTTCCAATTATTTTCATTCGCGAGCATATTATTCAATAGTAATTCAGCTTGTTCAACTGTTCTTTCCCTAAAAACACAACCAACACAACTATCCAGGTGGTCTCTGGAAGCATCAGTTAGTCCATTATAAAAGACATCAAGTATATCATGCATCTCAAGAGGATGATCAGGCAAAGCATTAGGTAATTGGAGAAGCCTCCCCCAAGCTTGTGGGAGACTCTCTTCTTCAATTTGCACAAAGTTATATATTTCCCGTAAGGCAGCTTGTTTCTTATGAGCATGAAAATATTTAGCAGAGAAGTAATACATCATATCCTGGGGACTACGCACACAACCAGGATCAAGAGAATTAAACCAAGTCTTAGCATCACCCTTTAACAAGAAAGGAAATAACTTACTATAGTAATAGCGAATCTTTTCATCGTTGGTAAACAGGGTGGCTATATCATTCAACTTAGTAAGATGTGCCACAACAGTTTCAGATTCATAGACATGGAAAGGATTAGATTCAACCAAAGTAATTAACTCAGGATCAATAGAGAATTCATAATCGTTATCAGTAACACAGATAGGTGAAGTGGCAAAAGCAGGGTCATGTTTCATTCTAGCATTCAAGGACTTTTCTTTCAGCTTAGCTAATAATTTCTTAAGATCATATCTATCATTGCAAGGAAGAAAGTCTCTAGCAGTTTCTTCATCCATAACGTAACCCTCAGGAACAACAGGCAATTCATATCTATTGGGAGAAGCTTCATCATCACTTTCATAAATATCATCAGTTTCAATATTTGCATTCTCCCTAACTCTAGCAATTTGTTCATCTAGAAATTCACCTAGTGGCACAGTATCAGGCATAGAAGTAGTTTCATCATACATAGCAGAAGTGGCATCATCAAGAACATACGACAAATCAGATTCAATAGCATGAGTAGGTGTCGCAAATTTACCCATAACAGAAGGAGAATCAAGTGCTGAGCTTGATGACAGTTCCTTACCTACCCTCGTAGTTGAGGGTAAGATCTTGGTTTTCGAGTCCTTCAAATTCTTCATAGTGATCAACAGATATAAATCCCAAGTGACTTAAAGAATAGAGCTATCCTCCCCGGCAACGGTGCTAGAAAATAGTCTTGATAACCCACACGTGTAGGGATCGCAACAGTTTTCGAGGGTAAAGTATTCAACCCAAATTTATTGATTCGACACAAGAGGAGCCAAAGAATACTCTTAAGTATTAGCAGCTGAGTTGTCAATTTAACCACACCTGGAACTTAGTATCTGCAGCAAGATAGTTTAGTAACAAAGTAATATGATAGTAGCGGTAGCGGTAACAAAGGTAACGATAGTATTTTTGTAGTTTTTGTAATAGTAGCAGCGGTAAAGTAAATAAGCAACAAGCAATATGTGAAAAGCATGTAGGCAATTCATCATGTAGAAGTTATAACCTAGGGTGACACAGAACTAGCTCCAGTTCATCAATGCAATGTAGGCATGTATTCCGAATATAGTCATACATGCTTATGGAAAAAGAACTTGCATGACATCTTTTGTCCTTCCCTCCCGTGAAAGTAGGGTCCTATTGGAAACTAAGGGATATTAAGGCCTACTTTTAAGAGAGTACCGGACCAAAGCATTAACACATAGTGAATACATGAACTCCTCAAACTATGGTCATCACCGGGAGTGGTCCCGATTATTGTCACTTCGGGGTTGCCGGATCATAACACATAGTAGGTGACTATATACTTGCAAGATAGGATCAAGAACACACATATATTCATGAAAACATAATAGGTTCAGATCTGAAATCATGGCACTTGGGCCCTAGTGACAAGCATTAAGCATAGCAAATTCATAGCAACATCAATTCAGAACATAGTGGATACTAGGGATCAAACGCTAACAAAACTAACTCGATTACATGATAGATCCCATTCAACCTATCACCGTCCAGCAAGCCTATGATGGAATTACTCACGCACGGCGTTGAGCATCATGGAATTGGTGATGGAGGAAGGTTGATGATGACGATGGCGACGATCTCCACTCTCCGGAGCCGCGAACAGACTCCAGATCAGCCCTCCCGAGAGAGATTAGGGGTTGGCGGCGGCTCCGTCTTGTAAAACGTGATAATTCTTTCTCCCTTATTTTTTCTCCCCGAAAGTGAATATATAGGATCTGGGGATATGTCAGTTGAGCACCAGGGGGCCCACGAGGCAGGGGGCGTGCCCTAGGGGGACACGCCCCCCACCCTCGTGGACAGGGTGTGGCCCCCCTAGTATGGATCTTCTTGCATGTATTGTTTTATATTTTCCAAAATAATTCTCCATGGAGTTTCGGGTCATTTTGAGAACTTTTTATTTCTGCACAAAAACAACACCATGGCAATTCTGCTGAAAACAGCGTCAGTCCGGGTTAGTTCCTTTCAAATCATGCAAATTAGAGTCCAAAACAAGAGCAAAAGGGTTTGGAAAAGTAGATACGTTGGAGACGTATCACTATATATCTCTCAACTCAGGCATTTGCTTGAAGTATTAACTTCAACTCTTGGAACATCTCATATGCTATATAATGTTCAAAACGTCTTTGAAGTCCCGATTCTAAGTCGAAAAGCATGGCACACTGAACTATAGAGTAGTCATCAGACCGTGTCAGCCAGATGTTCAAAGCGTCGACGTTAGCGGGAGGGGGTTTGTCACCTAGCAGTGCATCGAAGACATAATTCTTCTATGCACCAATGCGGATAATCCTCAAGTTACGAACCCATTCCGTGTAGTTCCTACCATCATCTTTCAACTTAGCTTTCTCTAAGAACTTATTAAAATTCAAGGGAACAGTAGCACGGGCCATTGATCTATAACATAGATATACAAAAACTATCAGTACTAAGTTGATGATATATTAAGTTCAATTAATCATATTACTAAAGAAGTCCCACTTAGATAGACATCCCTCAAGTTCATCTAAATGATCACGTGATCCAAATCAACTAAACCATGTTCGATCATCACGTGAGATGGAGTAGTTTTCAATGGTGAACATCTCATGTTGATCATATCTACTATATGATTCACGTTCGACGTTTCGGTCTCCAATGTTCTGAGGCCATGTTTGTACATGCTAGGCTCGTCAAGTTTAACCTGAGTATTCTGATGTGTATTGCCGAGAGGGCCCAGAGATACCTCTCCGACACTCGGAGTGACAAATCCTATTCTCGATCTATAACAACTCAACAAACACCTTCGGAGATACATGTAGGGCATCTTTATAACACCCAGTTACGTAGTGACGTTTGATATCACACAGGGCATTCCTCCAGCATCTGGGAGTTCATAATCTCATAGTCAGATGAATATGTATTTGACATGAAGAAAGCAGTAGCGATAAAAACTGAATGATCAATACGCTAACCTAACGGATGGGTCATGTCCATCACATCATTCTCCTAATGAAGTGATCCTGTTAATCAAATGACAATACATGTCTATGGTTAGGAAACTCAACCATCTTTGATTAATGATCTAGTCTAGTAGAGGCTTACTAGGGACATTGCGTTTCGTCTATGTATTCACACATGTATCGCGTTTCCGGTTAATAGAATTCTAGCATGAATAAAAGACATTTATCATGATATATAAGGAAATATAAAAAACAACTTTATTATTGCCTCTAGGGCATATTTCCTTTAGCCTTCTCGATGGATGCCCCCTTCTTGGCTGCCTTGGCCTTAGCTTTCTTCAGGGCCTCCTTTACGCCCTCGACCTCGGCGGCAGCAACAGCAAGATCATCAAGTTAAAGGATCAGTAAATGGTCCGACCAGTCATTATCCAGCAAGTACATGTCTTTTCACAAAGTTAACCTTGTGCCTCATCAAGCCTCTTGTTGACAATATCCAGCTCTTGATCGGAAAGCTTAAGTTTCCAATCCATTTGCTCTAACGACGTAGCATTAGCAACCGTGGCCATAGAAGATGCATACATGACCATTCAAAATATCGACATTATTAGACAACCAACTGATTTGATCCTCGGCAGGTCTCTTCGAGTTCTTGGCAGAGGCTTGGGGGCTGCTATGTATGCGACCTACTTAAGCTAACAACTATAACTGCATTACGGGGAAATACCATTACTTGACTTCCTTCAAAGCCTGTTAGAAGGCCTTGGACAGCGTTGTTCAGTCTGGATTGGATGGACCAAACACTCTACATCACCGCACCCATTAGGGTGCGTTGCCCCTCCACAATGAAGGAGTTTCTCACCAACTCCTCCAGCGTGTCCGACCAGCCAACCGCCGCCCTTGTAGAGGTGTTCGGCGCCGCCGTTGGCTCCCCGGTCACCTCCCCGTTCGAAAAAACCTATACTGTCGAAGGCCTCGGGGCTCAGGAGCGGTCGACAGAGGGGGTCTAGATGGCTTGGACTCTTTCCCTTCGCCGGCCAGGAGGGACGCTCCCTCCTAGTTTCCTGTGACCAAGGTGTTAACCTAGACCATCACGACATCAACCTCCCTCTCCGTGTTTCGAGGAGGAGGAGTTCTTCGGGACCGCACCTCCTCTGCCTCTTTAGCGGAAAAAGGAGGCACGGAATGCGCCATCGACCCACTGTCCGCCAGTGCGGCGGGCGGAGATGTCCCTTCCGAGGTTTGCTACAATTCGGAAGGGTTAACCTTCAACTAAAACAAACTACTCAAAGCATGTTGACCAAAAATGCAAACACCTTACTTGCAGGCGGGTGGCTTGGCCCTGGATCCCTTCTTCGGGACCTCCTCAGACGCCTCGGACTTCTTGTCGCCCGAGCTGTCGGGTATGACCAGCTTAGGCCGGTGTTGTCTCTTAGGGGCCGGGGAAGGTTGGACCTCCTCTGTTTCCTTGAACGCCAGTCTCTTCTTGGAACATGAAGAAGCACTTTCCTCTTCATCCTCCTCCTCCTCGCCATCATCCTGTATGGATAAGGCCGTAGCTTGTTTGGACCGGTTGGCCAAACGGACCCTGCGGTGGAGGCCCTTCCTGGCCTCTGGGGCCTCTTGCTTCTTGCCCTTCTCCAGCTGCTCTGATCGAGGATCCTCTGGCAGCGGCGTTGGTCCGCTGATCTTCTTGGCCTTAGCGAGCCAGCCCTATAAGCAACAAGGTTAGATTGGATCTCACGTAATATGAATATCCAGAAACTCTTTGGAGAAACATGCCACTCACCTCCAATGGAGGATTCGAGTCAAGACCAATGTCCTTGCCCTCGGCTGGCCACTCTTCCTGCGGCTGGAATAGTTGACCCCATATCTAGTCAGGAGTCTTGCCTAATAGATGTCGCATAGTGGCCAGATCTTCGGGCTCATACTCCCACATGGGCTTGGCCCTCTCTTGGCAAGGGAGGAGCCCGTGGTGAAGCATGATCTGAAACATGCCGACCAGATTCGGGCCGATCTCTTTTGCACCGTCCACACACTTTTGTAGCGCTTTGGTGTTAGCGATTTGGCCTTAGTCCGGGCCCTTGTTAGTCTAGGAGATCAATCTGCTAGGGGGTCCGGACAGGAATTCGGGGTCGTTCCTGATGCGGCATACCTTGGTTCGGTGATGTAGAACCACTCCTTCTGCCACATCCGGATAGTTTCCACAAAGTGGCCCACAATCCACTGAACCAGTGTCAGCTTGCTGACCATGGCTCCTCCGCAGTCCACGTGCTCGCCGCTGACCACCTTGGGTTTCACGTTGAACACCTTTAGCCATATGAGGAAGTGCGGCTGGACCCGGAGGAGCACCTCAAAGACGACGATGAATATTGAAATGTGGCGGAGGGTGTTGGGGGCTAGGTCATGGAAATCCAGCCCATAGTAGAACAATAGCCCCACACAAACACTACTTCAGGATGGTCCAAATGAGACAGTCGAGTCAGAGACCCTTCAACGACACTGTGCGCGATGCATCAATCACAAACGGTGATGTAATAAAACCATCAAAAAAGATGCAAAATGTTTGCGTTGGCGGTGACATCAAACGTGGTTCATATTGGAGTTGCGTGTGCGATGAGTGGCAAACTGTTAATCCAGAAGAACTGTTTGCAATCATGCAGAACAACATAAATGGGCAGCTATGTGCTACCTCGTGAGCTTGCATTGGTTTTTCCCTTGAAGAGGAAAGTGTGATGCAACAATGTACATCAAGTAACTCCCTCAGTTTGAGAAGCGAGGTATTAATCCAGTAGGAGACAAAGCACAAATCACCAAATACCTGCACAAACAATCAAACAACTTGCACCCAATGCTATAAAGGGGTTGTCAATCCCTTCACGGTTATTTGCAAAAGTGAGATCTGATAGAGATGGATAAAATGTAAAGTAAATATTTTTGGTATTTTTGGTTTATAGATTGGAAAGTAAAATATTGCAAAATAGTAGATTAGAAACTTATAAAATGGAAAATATACCCAGGGGACATAGCAAATATTATAGTGGGTAAACAAATTACTGCCAAGCAATTGATAGAAGAGCGCACAATTATGACGATATCTAAGGCAATGATCACGAATATAGGCATCACGTCCGTGCCAAGCAGACCGACTCCTGCCTGCATCTACTACTATTACTCCACAGATCGACCGAAACGACTCTGCATCTAGAGTATTAAGTCGATAAAGAACAGAGTAATGCATTAAGTAAGATGGCATGATGTAGCGGAATTAACTCAAGCAATATTATGAAAACCCCATCTTGTTATCCTCGATGGCAACAATACAATACGTGTGATGTCCCTTTGCAAGAAAAACCAATCTAGTTGGCCAAACAGACCGTAAAAGAAGATTACATCGGATAGATCTCAAAGAACATCACGGAGAACATGGTATTGAGAATCAAAGAGAGAGAAGAAGTCATCTCGCTACTTGCTATGGTCCCGTAGGACTGTGGTACACTACTCACACTTCATCGGAAGGGCAATAGGGTTGATGTAGATGCCCTCCATGGTCGAGTCCCCTCTGGGAGAGTACCGGAAAAGGCCTCTAGATGTGTCCCGGAAACAGAAGGTTACGGCGGTGGAAAAGTGGTTTCAATGTGCCCCCCCCCCCGAGGGTTTTGGAATATATCTGAATATATAGGCGGAAGAAATAGGTCGGTGGACCAGCAGGGGGCCCACAAGGGTGGGGCGTGCGCCCTACCCCCCAAGGCATGCCCTCCATCCTTGTGGCCGCCTCGCAGCTCCCCGGGCGTGCACTCCAAGTCCTCTGGATGTCTGCTGTTCCGCGAAAATTCCTCGTAAAGTGTCGTTTCATTTGGACTCCGTTTGACATTCCTTTTCTGTGAAACTCAATAACAAGGAAAAAACAGAAACTGACACTAGGCTCTAGGTTAATAGGTTAGTCCCAAAAATAATATAAAATATCATATTAATGCATACAAACATCCAAAATAGATAATATAATAGCATGGAACAATAAAAAATTATAGATACGTTGGAGACGTATCACCAGGTGAGGGTGTGTGCGATATACAGCATACAGTTCACTAGGATGAACTATTTGTGATTAGACAACACAATAGAAACGGTTCAACTAAACAAGATGTGTGTGATACGCTACAAACAGGTCCGTCATAAAAAAATTGTGAGAACACCAATAATAACACAGACGATTGCTGCTAATAAGTCGTGTGATTTTCTTTGTCGATAGAAGAATAACACACACACACACACACACACACACACATATATATATATATATAAATAAATAAATATATATATATATATATATATATATATATATATAAATATATATATATAACAAATCATTTGCACACACCTCAATAAACAATTTTATGCATTCTTAACTAGGAGAAACAAGCGTCTAGCCATCTACTTCTTGTGACACTCCCGCCACTGCTCTATGGCTCGATACCTCGTCTAGGGAAGGAAGAAGACACTCCCTCATGTCAACGATCTGCATGGTTCGTAGCTTGTGTACGCGTCCTTGATCGCGTATTTGACGTGTTGTTCATCCAGTCTCTCATGCCACACACTGTGTCAGGCGTTCTTGTCCTTCTTGATCTCATCCTTCATCTTCATGTAGTTGGGGTCGATGATGGCCGAGGCAAGGTCAACCAATGAGTTCTGTTTCTTGTCGTCACTGCCCCAGACCTTGTAGTGGTCCTGGATGTTGACAATATTCTGGCATTTCAAGCCCGAAACCTTGAGCGTTTTTAGGTCGTTGGTGGTGTCCACCTTAGCAAAACTATAGTCGGAGCTGTTGATAAACCTAGAGAAACGCTGGGAAGGCCTTGTGGCCAGGTGGTAGTGGTAGATGAGCATGTCATGTCGCACCCACAACTAGGCGACGGCAACCTTCTGATCATGCCCGGCAGGACTGATGGTGTACTCGACGTCGATGCCGACCACTTGGTACTTGTCCTCAGCAAGCAACTACTCGATAGTTTGGATGGAGCTCTTCACCGAGACCGGCTCGTTCGTGTAAACCACCGAGAGGGTCTTCCCCCTCACGTGGGTGTCCACTACATGATGCGTGGTGAACTGCCCACAGTTGTCATCGTCGGCTACTAGAAGTGCCATTGGAGCCACGGGGAGCGCCATAGGAACCACTGGATGTCCTCTCTGTATGTGTCATCATGAGTATGCTTATTGTGTCCTGTGGTGCGAGAGATGAAGGTATATGGCCACAGGAAAAAATGGAGGCCGGGCGTCCTGGATTCTCGACGTGTCCGCATTGCAGTTTTTGTAGCGGATAACTCATCGTCGGGCCGCACCCGGTGCTACCACATGCACACGAACGTGCGTGATCATGCGCCAGCCCCAAACACTAGCAGCATGCGTGGAGGGACGAGGGCAGAGCGCCCGGAGGGACATGAGAGCAGAGCGCGCCGCGGCGGCCTCAACTGCAAGCAACCACACGCATATAGTGGTTGAACACGTGGGAAATGGTCGTCTACAAACCGGCCGACAGATGCGTCGCCGCGTAGAGAGCGGTCGTGTGCTACTACCGCCGTCATGGTCTATTAGTCACCTTTATATTTTGCGCGATACTTTCAACGTTAATTTAACCAACAAAATGTTAATGCATGTAACAAAAATTATATAATTGGAAACTATGTTCAAATACGAATCCAACGATATAATCTCTGGCGACATGCATTCGTATTTTATTATTTAAATATATAGTCAAAATTTGGCAAAATACTACATAGATGACTTATATATGTACCAGGACCTGGGTACTAGGTAATTTAATCACAAACATTTTTATTTTATTAATCGTATGTGTATGTGTCCTTTCGTCCTCCTCTCGCATTTCTTGTCACCCCGCTGCCGTAGACGGCTTAGAGCGCAAGGTTGAGCATCGTGCGGGTGCATTCTTTTGGCCAAATGGTGGTAAGCCTATTCCCGCGCAACCGCGTAGGTTCCCGCGCAAGCTTCCCGCCCGAGTCGATGAAATCCCCCAAAATCCCAATGCTTACCGACTTGCTATATAAACTCTCACGGCTGGCGAGTCCTGCATCGCACTTTCCCCTCCCTCCCTGTAGCTTATCTCATATTCTTCTCCCACAATCGCCAATGCCATTGGTCCGTCATCGTCGCTCAACCACACCGTCGTCATCAGAGGACAGGTCCAGATGGGAGGCTACACAGCGACGACACTGCAGTCCCCGGCATAGTGTATTGCGTGTGGCGTCCCAGTTGGTTGTGCGCGGAACACCCACCACACGCTCCACCTAGTTGCCCATCGGCAGCTGTTGTCGGATGCCGTTGCCACCACCCCACCATCTGCCACCTTGGCCGCCACACCGCCGTCGAAACCTAGGGCCATCGTCCGCTCCGCCGCCGCGACTTAAAGGCGGGACGTGGCCGTCGTGGCCGCCATCCCACTGCATGCCACTGTGGTCATTACCCGCTATGCCGCCGCAGCCCGAAGGCGCGAGGTGGTGGTTGTGGCTGCCACCCCATCGTCGGCCACCGTGGCCGCCAGCCCACCATCGACCGCCGGGGTGATGACCCGCTCCGCCACCGCTGTCGGTGTCAAACCCGACAGATCTCGGGTAGGCGGTCCCAAGCTATGTGTCTAAGGATCAATGGTAACAAGGGACAATAGGGACACGATGTTTACCCAGGTTCGGGCCCTCTTAAAGGAGGTAAAATCCTACGTCTTGCTTGATTGTATATGATTGGTGTAGGGGTTACAAGAGTTGATCTACCTGGAGATCGTACTGGCTAAACCCTAGTTGTCTAGCCTATGATTCCCCTTCTCCTCTACGGACTAAACCCTCCGGTTTATATACACACCGGAGGGGCCTAGGGTTGTATAGAGTCGGTTTGCAGAAGAAGGAAATATTACACCCGGACACCAAACTTGCCATTCTACGCACATAGGAGTCCTACCCGGACACGCGGGGTAGTCTTATGCTTTGTCTCCACCGCCCATCAGTCTGGCCCATACCGAATAGTCCGGACACCCGAGGGCCCCCTAATCCAGGACTCCCTCAGTAGCCCCTGGACCAGTCTTCGATGACGATGTGTTTGTCATGCGAATTGTCTTCGGCATTGCAAGGCGGGTTCCTTCTCCTGAATACTTTAAGTTGGCTTCCTGCATAAAGGGATTGTGTCTGGCTCTACAAAACTAATACAACCCTTAGCCATGAAGGCAAGACATCCAAATAGGAATAGTGTCTTTACTGATGACTTTTTCGGCGAAGCATCACACTTGACTTTTTAAAATTTCAACCCGTTTTCACACTTCTCGTTTCGCGTTTCAAGGCATGGCTTCCATTGGCATGTCTTATCAAAACAAAGGTCATGCCCACCCATTATGGGATTCTCAACAATATGATTTGGGTAATCCAACCGCACCTTACACACAATCTCGTTGGGAACAGGCGGGTTTTATGGCTTTGGAGGGGTGCGCTTGGCATTTTCATCGTCCATTAAAGGATAAAGACCCCTCCTTTTTCTTCACGCCTTCCCCTACCCTTTGTCTCCCAATCTCCAAGCTCCAGCGCCTACAACTCTACCACCTTCTCTAGCAATGGCCCGGTCCAGATCTAAGGGCAAGTGGGAGGCCTCCTCCATCACCGAAAAGGACGTCAAGGACCTCCGGAGCGCAGGCTATTTGTCCGCGGACATCGTGCATAGGATTCAAGATAAACACCAGGTCATTCCTACTCTAGGCCCTGGTGAGGGGGTTGTGTTCATCCCCCACTTCCTTCAGGGGCTAGGATTTCCCCTCCACCCCTTTGTCTGGGGTCTTCTGTTTTTCTACGGGCTAGATTTCCACGATCTAGCCCCAAATTCCTTCCTCCACATATCGGATTTTATAGTCATGTGTGAGGCTCTCCTCCTCATCGCCCCCACACGTCGGCGTGTGGCTCAAAGTCTTCAATCTGAAGTCAAAGGTGGTCAACGGACAGCATGCAGATTGCGATGGAGCTATGGTAAGCAAGCTCCCCAACGCAATCTGGCCCAAAGGGGCATTCGTAGAAATAGTCAAGTATGGCAGCGGGAGTGGTTCTATATCACCGAACCCCGCGACGCAACTTGGGCGGCCACGCCTGACTTCAGAACCAGAAACCCCATGAGACTCACCTCATGGACTGACAAGAGCCTTGATTGGGGGCCGAATCGGAGGTGAAGATGCTCCAGAAGTGCATCTCCGACATGTTGGGTGAGAAGACCGGTCTCAGTAATGTGATTCAAGTGATGCTCTTCCGCCGCACCCTTCCCTGCTAGCTTCAGACTCGACATTGAGAACCCGACCACGGTGGTAAGAGTAATCTTTCCGAAGACCTATCCGGTCAATATTTCAGATATAATGGAAATTATATTGCCTGCTTTCCTTACAGGTCTGGACGGCAAAAATAGAGCGGATCAACTATCCGGCACCGCTGCCCGAGGGCCCAACCACACTTCGGCTAAAGGAGATGCTGGTCCTGGCACCGTATCAGGCGCTGGAGAAGAAAACCATGCAGAAGAAGGACATGGAGGCCAAGGGCGGCCCCCGCCCCAAGGGTCCTTCGGAAACAGTTTCCAGAGAGACCGAAGCTCTCTCCTCCCACGTAGGAGACGAGTGGGAAGAGGAGGAGGAGGTGGAAAGCGACTCCCCCCATAATCGGAGGAAGAAGAAGAGGGCGGCCTCCAAAGACACAGAGGAGGAGGCGCCCAAGATGGGGAAGCAGACCCTCCCAGACAGTTCGGACTCAGATTCCAAAATATTCCCCAGGAAACCTCCAAGGGTAAAACCCTTGGCTAGATCGTAAGTATTCGGAAACTCGCTATTATCTTTGGTATACTTTCTTCCATTATGTGAATTATTTTATTATTTTCCTTCCAGCCCTCCCAGCGTGCTCCCAAGTACTCCATTATCAGAGGGGAACTCTCTGTCGCCCGAAATGGTAGAGAGTGACACGCTGCCATGAGCTCCCTGGCCTACCGCCATGGAGGATACCGAAGTGTCATCCCAGAGGACATCCCCTAGATGAGAGGGGGTGAGCGGGGCCAACAAGAGAGTGCCCGAGGTTAATACCTCGGTCGCCGAAAACCATGGGGAGGCGATCCCCATGAAAACTGAAAATAGGAAGCCCAAGCAAACCGGGCTCCAATCGAACACCATTCTGGCGGCCAGTACGGCTTCGGGACCGGATAAGCAACCCCCTACAAAGGAGGGGGTAGCACCAGCTCCATCAACAGCCTCCACTCATCTGGATGCACCCAACGCTTTCGGAGGAAGCACTGCAAAGTGCCTCCGTCATGGCAGAGCACCGCACCTGATGGGCGCGGTTATGCCGAAGGTTTAGTCCACTAAAAATGGACTGAACAAAGCCTATGGTAGCCTACTGACAGGCTTTGAAGTATGCGACATAATGTTCTAAAAACTTTACAGTATTCATGTAGAAGAATAAACTTGTGTTCACAGAGTAGCCCCTAAGGCTCTGTCCGGTTTGGAAGAAACTAGACAGAGGATCCACATAGTATTCGGGAGTGTAACATACTGTGTTGTTATTGTAATAGGCCTCCATGTTGGCGGCAACCGCCCAGGCTACAGAAGCTTCCGAACTCAATCGGAAGCTTCGGGCGGCCGACGAGGAACTCAACCGCATCAACAAGCGGTTCGAAGAAACGCAAGATATGCTTATGGTGTTAAAAAAATTATTTTCATATAGGAGATGATATGTATATTTAGAGGTTAACTCATAGAATGATTTGGTTATGGTCACAACTGGCGCAGCCGAGGTCGAGGCCCTCAAAGGGGCCCTCGCTCTGGCCGAGAAAGAGGCGGAGGCGAATAAGGAAGCCGTTGACAAGGCGGCTACTGAACTAGGGGCCGAACAAGCTGCTCGCCGCCAACATGAAGCTTGGGTGGCCGAAGTCGAGAAGGAGCAGAAGGACGCCATCAGCAAATGTGAAGCATTGGAGAAGAAGACTTCGGCCAAGTCCTCCGAGCTTGCGAAGGCTCTTCATGATGCCAAAGAGGCGCGGAGTGAGTCCCCGAGCGCTCGCGGAGAGATCCACCAGGCGAGGCAGATAGCGGCTGGTAAGGCCTTTGTTTTGAAGAGTATCTTAGGAGGTCAGAGGTATGGTTTTCTCACATGAGTGTGGAGTTCCAAAGGTGCGTTTGTGGATCTTCCGAAGAGTGCCGCCGATGCCGCACGGTTCTTCTGAGCCCAGGAGGGGAACTCTTCCAAGAAGTTGTTCTAGTTGCAATTTCTCTTGCTGGAACACCCGAAGCCTCTGAACGACCAACTGAAGAAGCTGGTGCTGCATAGGGTGGCAGGTTTTCCTATGAAGGACTTAATAGTCCAACTCTGTCCGACCGAGGCGATCCCTATCAGCTACTTCGGTTGGGTGAAATTCCCTAGTCTCAGCCGCCTGTTCGAGCTGGGCATAGTTCAGAGGTGATACCTCCGTGATGGCGAGAGATTGTATTAGGTCTAGCGCTTCATTTAAGAGTGAGAGATGGACAGGCGTCTGAGGATCTGCGGAGGTAGGCTCGGTGATAACCACTTGACCGAGCCCGAAGGTCACAGACCTTGAGAGTTCAAAGTTCGTGTTCGGAGGCGAGTCCGGCTTCCCGACAACGGGAAGAGTCCCGTTTGATTCCGAGTCCATTGACGAAGCAGCCACATCTGACTCAGGAGAGAGCCCGACTGGGTTCATTCTCTTGTCTTCGAACGAAGTGGTCCGCTTCAGATCTAAGACTGGGGCGTATATGAGCGTCGACCCCCGGACAAGATGTGATAATAGATCCGAAGGGCCTCCTTTGTGTGAGCGGGGAGCGGTGGACGAGGCCGCAAACTCCTCGAAGATCAGGTCTCCTCGGATATCAACGATGTAGTTCAAACTTCCAAACATATCTTGTGACCAGGGGCTTAGCTGTTGACCTGCTCAAGGTGACATAGCACGAAGCCGCCAAACATGAAAAGCTGGCCAGGGAGAAAGGTCTCCCGGGAGACAGTGCCATTGTCGATAACGAGGCAAGCCATCGATTCTTCTGTTGACAACACAACGGAACTCTCAATGAAAGCACCAATGTCGGTGTCAAAACCGGCAGATCTCGGGTAGGGGGTCCCAAGCTGTGTGTCTAAGGATAAATGGTAACAAGGGACAATAGGGACACGATGTTTACCCAGGTTCCGGTCATCTTGAAGGAGGTAAAACCCTGCGTCCTACTTGATTGTATTCGATGTGCATAGGGGTTACAAGAGTTGATCTACCTCAAGATCATATGGGATAAATTTATATACACACCGGAGGGGCCTAGGGTTGTACAGATTCGGTTTGCAGAGGAAGGAAATATTACACCCAGACACCAAACTTGTCATTCTACGGACATAGGAGTCCTACCCGTACACGAGGGATGGTCTTCTGCTTTGACTCCACGGCCCATCAGTCTGGCCCATATCGAATAGTCCGGACACCCGAGGACCCCCTAATCTAGGACTAGCTCAACCACCTCCCGAAGACAGGAGGCGGAGGTGGAGGCCCGCACGTGCGTCAGCGACCTTGTGCGCTACACCTAGTTCCTTTGGGAGGAGGAGGAGCACATCGTTGAGCACGCAAAGAGCCTAACCGCCGCGATGACCGAAGCACATGCCACTTTAGAGGCGAGGAATTAGGAGATCTACAAGGATGTGAAGCCCCAAGACCGACGTTCTAGAAGACTTCCAGCTATTCCGAGTTTCATCATATGATTTGTTTGTCTGTTGCATTCATCATTGAATCATGTCATTTAATTTTTTTTTTCAACTCAAATAAATAAATCGTAAGGATCTTCGGTCCACTTAAATCAAGGGATATTCACAATGGTGATTTCTCTTTAGAACATATCCTCCCAATATTTAGGGAACTATAATAAAAATATTCCATTAATTTGGAATCACCCATAAACACACTTGCAATTTATCTTTTGTCCTTTCTGCTTCAAGTTTCACCTCCAAACCTTTCCAATATTTCTGTCTCCATTCACCGAAGCCCCGCCAAAAATCTGAACATTTTGTGTCTCTCCAAAAATCTAGCCGTGGTTGTCGGTGTTCTGGGAACGGGGGTACCCAGACTTGCATGCCTGCGGTCAAGGGCGTGGCTCATCAGGCGGCTTGGTATGGCCCAACCTCTTGAGCAACCACTTAAGACCCTCGCGAGGGGCCGAGTCTCGCGAGGTAGACTACGCAAGACACCCCCTGGGGCAGCCTCACTAGGCTGGCTCATGAGGATCGGAGATATCAAGGCAATGGGTACCTTGCGAGATCCTCGTGACGTGAGTAGTGACGACCAAGGCCAGGAGGGCGCCAGCGGTCGCAGAGTGCCAGTTTCCTCTTTGGTGCTAAAGGAGTCCCGAGGTGTCAGGCAAAGGTTTCTATGTCGGTGCGACGAGACCAAGACCAGCAGGACGTCAGAGCAGAGGTCATCGCGGAGCCCACGGCGGTGTCGCCACTAGAGCCTTATGCAGGCAAGACCACCTTTTGTTAGGATAGCTTGTACGAGCTGTCCTCCTTCTAATTTGGTCGTTTTGGGATCCCTTACCGCTCAATATTTGGGAAGAGGACCCGGGCCATTATAAAAAGGACGAGCCACCACCATTGGGGGGATCTCATCTTGAGTTGATGAGATAGAAGGCCACACACCCACAAGCTCACTCGAGCACAAGAACACCTCTCCTCAGGAGGCTGTTCTACCCATGTACTAGTTCTTCCTCAGCCTACAAGGCAATCCACCACACCACACTGGATTAGGGTATTACACCACAACGGTGGCCCGAACCAGTATAAACCTTGTATCCCTTGTTCTTTGGATCTGACGAGCTAGGCCTAGGGATCGGCGAGTAGACGAGCTAGTGCGGAAGGAGAGATCTTCATGCGCACCCCAGAGTTCGAACCACAAGGGTTTTGCCGGAACCCCAGATCCGACATTTGGCGTGCCAGGTAGGGGTGTGCCGAAATTTCCTCCCCGTTCGTCCCGTTCTCCGCACGCCAAGTTCCCATGGCAAGCGCCTCTCCTACGCGAAGGCGCTCCGGGCCACAGGGCATTCACCCGCGCCTTATGACGGGTGCAGTGGCCACCTAGGGTTAGGCCAGATCTGTCACCCTGTTACAACGGGGCGGCGGACCCGGCCGTCTTCCTCCAGGCTTATGAAGAGGCCATCTCGGCGGCCGGCGGGGATAGCAAGGTCATGGCTAGCTGGCTCCCCATGGCGCTCACCGGCGTACCGCGCGCCTGATTTTTCAGCCTGCCAGAATTGTCCGTGGCATCCTGGGAGGAGTTGCACGACCTCTTCATCGAGCGCTTCGGGGCGCCGGCGCTCCACTTCTTCGCGGCCCTCCTTGGCGGCTCCCAAGTGCCACCCTTTGGCCGCCACATCAAGCAGTTCGTTCACCAGGCAGGCGTCGCCACCATACGCTAGGGGGCTCCTCCTGGATGGGCGGCGCCCAAGGCCGACCTCGCCTTTGACTGAGGGGACCAACCCGCTTCCACCGCGGGCTCAAGTGCTCTCCCGATGCTCTGCACCCCCACCATCTACAACGTGGCAGTCACCAAGACCCTCCTTGATGGTGGGGCTGGCCTCAACGTGCTCTAAGTGGAGGCTTTCAGCTTGCTTCACGTGCCGCTCGAGCGGCTGCACACCACCAAGCCCTTCTCCGGAGTCGGCAGCGGTTCCACCAGCCCTCTGGGGCAGATCCGCCTCCCGGTAACCTTCGGCACCCGTGACATCTACCGCAGCGAGCTTATCAACTTTGACATCGCCCGTATCGGCCTCCCGTACAAAGCCATCCTCTGGTACCCCGGGCTGGCTCAGTTCATGACCGCGACCCATCCGGCCTATAACCTCATGAAGATGTCGGGGAGCAGCGGTGTCCTCACCGTGGTAGGAGACACCAAGGAAGCTCTGGCGGCCCTCAGGCGCGCCTTTCGGGCTGCCGCACATCCGGCCGGTGAAGCCACCCCTGGAACCGAGGGGGCTGCACAGGCAAAGAAGAAGCAACTTTTCTCCCAAGACGAGCTAAAGCAGGTGCCGGTGGATGAAGATAAGCCGTCAGGTGTCGCCTTCACGATAGGTGCCGGCCTTCCCCGGCTCAAGAAGAGGCGCTGGTTGGATTACTGCGCGCAAACAAGGATGTGTTCGCGTGGGAACCCAAGGACCTAGCGGGAGTCCTGAGGGAGGTGATTGAGCATCACCTGAACGTATGCCACAATATGCGCCCCGTAAAGCAGAAGGCCCGACGCCAATCTACGGAGAAGCGGCGGGTGTCATTCACGAGGTCCGTTACCCGGAGTGGCTGCCAAACCCCATCGACGTACCCAAGATATGCAGAAAAGAGCGCATGTGTTTTGACTTCACCAACCTCAATAAAGCTTGCCCAGAAGACCCGTTTCCTCTGCCCCGCATCGACCAGATCATCGACCCACCACATAGTGCGACCTATTGTGCTTTCTGGATTCCTTCTCAGTTACCACCAGATCAACATGGCGTTGCAAGACATCGAGAAGACTGCCTTCCTTAACCCGTGCGGAGTATACTACTACACCTACATGTCGTTCGGATTGTGGAATGCGGGAGCAACCTTTCAGCGACTGTTGCATATCGCACTAGGAGAACAGCTCGGGAGGAATGCCGAGGCATACGTTGATGACATCGTGGTCAAATCTCATGAGGCCACAACCCTTATCACAGATCTGGAAGAAACCTTTGCCAACCAGCGTAAGGTAGACCTGTGGCACAACCCAGAAAAGTGCGTGTTCGGTGTCCCGTCAGGCAAGCTTTTGGGCTTCCTGGTGTCGCACCGAGGGATCAAGGCAAACCCCGAGATGGTCAAGGCTATAGAAAAGATGAGTCCGCCCAAGAACCTCATGGAGATGCAGAAGCTGGCCGGTTGTGTAACATCGCTCGGGCGTTTCATCTCCAAGCTAGGGGAGAGAGCCCTCCCTTTCTTCAAGCTGATGAAGAGGAAGGGGCCGTTCGAGTGGACCCCTGAAGCTGATGCGGCATTCGAAGACCTCAAGAGATACCTCACCAACCCACCAGTAATGGTGGCGCCCAAACCTCAAGAACCATTGGTGCTCTACCTGGCTGCTACGCCACATTCAGCCAGTGTAGCGTTGGTGGCTGGCCGAGAGGAGCGCCAAGACAAAACCTTACAGCCCACGGGCGGTACTCCCGAGGCCCTCGCAGAGCCGGTGGGCGACCACGTCCTGCAAGATGACTCTCTTGAGACCACACCGCCCTATCTGGCGACCAAGCCCCTAGAGCCCCTATACCAAGTCAAACTACACAGCCACAGGCGAGCCATGATCTGACCCCCGTCGAGCACCTAGTATACTTCATCAGCACAGTGCTCCGTAATGCCCGGACGCGCTATCCCATGCCGCTGAAGCTTCTGCTTGCGCTCCTCGTCGCTTCGCGTAAGCTGCGCCACTATTTCCAAGGCCATCCCATCAAGGTCATCTCATCCTATCCTCTGGAGAGGGTACTCCAGAGCCCAAATGCGGTAGGAAAGGTCGCAGAATGGAATATAGAGTTGCTAGCGTTCCAGCAAGAATTCATCACAACCAGAGTCATCAAAGGAGCCGCACTTGCTAACTTTGTGGCAGAATGGACCGATGCCCCAGAGCCCGAAGCAAGTCAAAACCGGTCCCTCTTGCCGGGAAGAAAAGCGCCGGATGGGTGGGTAATGTACTTCGTCTACGCGTTCGCCCGCCAGGGCACGGGGGCTGGAGCTGTGATCATCTCGCCCACTCAAGACAAGCTCTACTACATCATGAAGCTCTGCTTTCAGCCAGGCGATAAGGTCTCCAACAACATCGCGGAGTACGAGGGCCTCATTTCTGGTCTCAAGGCGGCGATGGCCCTGGGGGTGAAACGCCTCGTCATCAGCGGCGACTCCCAGCTCCTCGTCAACTTCTCCAACAAGGTGTATGAGCTGAAGGACGAGCATATGGAGGCATACCTCACGGAGGTACGCAAAATGGAGAAGCAATTCTTATGCCTGGAGCTGGAGCATGTGCCCCGTGGCACTAATAAGGAAGCCGACGACATCGCCATGACAGCGTCCAAGCACCTGCCCCAAGAGTCGGGCGTCTTCGAGGAGAGGCTCCTCAGGCCCTCGGCGTCACCCCCGCGAGAATGGCCAGCGAAGCCTCAGGAGGAACTCCCCCAACCATCGACCTCGGGAGCCCCTGCCTGCGGCCCGGCCTCAGGAGCTCGCTTGCTCCTTGTGCTCGAACCTCAGGAGGGATGCTGGACCAAGAAACGCAAGGCATACCTGGTGCGACGAGTGGTGCCAGAAAAGGACGAGGATGCAGAATGTGAGGCCTGACAGGCTACGACATACTGCATCCAAGACGGTGAGCTTTAGAGGAAGCGACCGAATGTTCTTTCTTTGCGATGCATCTCCAGGAAGCAGGTAGGCGAGTTGCTAGCTGACATCCACGCCGGGGACTGCGGGCATCACTCATCGTCGCGCACCTTGGTCGGCAAGGCGTTACGCAGTGGGTTTTACTGGCCCACAACGCTCAACGATGCCGCCGACCTGGTGAAATCTTGTGAGGCTTGCCAGTTCCATGCCAAGCAGATCCACCAACCGGCTCAGGGCCTCCAAACCATCCCGCTCTCCTGGCTGTTCGCAGTCTGGGGGCTATACATCCTGGGCCCTTTCCCACGAGCGCCCGCGGGCTACCGATACCTCTACGTCACCGTCGACAAATTTACCAAATGGGTGGAGGTGGAAGTTATCTGAACCATCCCAGCCGGCTCCGCAGTCAAGTTCATGAAGGGCCTCGTAAACCGGTCTGGGGTCCCCAACCGCATCATCACCGACAACGGCTTACAGTTCACTAGCAACCTTTTCAACACATATTGTGCTAACCTTGGAACACAGATTTGCTACGCTTCTGTAGCACACCCCAGAAGCAATGGCCAGGCCGAGCGCGCCAACGCGGAGGTTCTGAGAGGCCTCAAGACCAGGACCTTCAAGAAGAACAAAGCTTGCGGAAGGGGTTGGCACAACGAGCTCCCGTCCGTGCTATGGTCAATCCGCACCACTGCCACCAAGGCTAGAGGCGAGACCGCATTCTTCCTCTTTTACGGAGCTAAAGCGGTCCTCCCTCATGAGGTCAGGCACCGCTCCCCAAGAGTCCTAGCATTCGATGAGGTGCGGCAAGGCACCGTGTGGAGGACGGACCTCGTGCTGGGGGAGGAGCGCTGGCATGACGCTTCACTCCGAGCTGCAAGATACCAGCAGGCGTTGCGGCAGTACAATTGCCGCAGCATCCGCCCCAGGACACTCGAGGTAGGTGATCTTGTCTTGAGGCGAGTCCTCTCCAGAGAAGGGATGCACAAGCTCTCATCCATGTGGGAGGGCCTGTTCAAGATCACACATGTCTCCAGGCCTGGCGCCGTCCGCCTGGAAATGGGGGATGGCGTCCCTTTCCAGAACGCGTGGAACACCCGGCACCTCCGGAAGTTCTACCCGTGAAACAAGGCCCTGCGCCGTAGAAGACTAGGCTCCGTTCCTGCGAGGAACAAGGCCTTGCGCCTGAGAAGACAACGATCCGTGCCTGCGGGGAACAAGGCCCTGCGCCTGCGAAGACTAGGCTTTGTGCCTGCGAGGAACAATGCCCTACGCCTAAGAAGACTAGGCTCCGTGCCTGCGAGGAACAAGGCCCTGCGCCTGAGAAGACTAGGCTCCATCCCTGCGAGGAAAAAGGCCTTGCGAGTGAGAAGACTAGGCTCCGTGCCTGCGAGGAACAAGGCCCTACGGCTCAGAAGACTAGGCTCCGTGCTTGCGAGGAACAAGGCCCTGCGCCCGAGAAGACTAGGCTCCGTGCCTGCGAGGAACAAGGCCATGCGCCTGAGAAGCTAAGGCCCAGTGCCTGTGAAGCAAGGCTCATACCTGTGAAGAACTCCACTCGTGACACTCTCACGTAATAATGAGTGGGGCTGTACATGCCCCGGAGTCTCTGGAGAGCCGCACTCGGGCCTCGGGGGCTCCCTCCCACGTCCTAGTGGCATCACTTAGCTTCGCGCTGGTGAGAAGACTATATTAGGTGCCGAACACGGCTGTTCATTTGCTTTTTGGAGTTGGCTTGCCCCTTCTTTCTTTTTAATGGATTCTGAAAGTTCTGGCGTTCCTCGATTGCTCGGTTTAATTTCCCTTTGTGGTCCTTCCCTCAGTTTTTGGGCTTGCCCAAGGAGAGCGGCAGTTTCCTGGCGCTCTCCCCAGCGCGCCTCCCTTAGCCTTCATGAGGCGCCCATGCCGGGGATTGTGATTGGCACGCCCCCCACCTTATGTTCGTGACCCACGGGTACCGTGACAGGGGCGGCCCACCATGCTCAGCCCACGTCAAGGGCCTCGGGCGGTAAAGGGTAATAACCAACTAACGAGTTTTTGCAGCCTGGCGACGGGTCAAAAGTCACGAGATGTGGGAAATTCTGAGTGCGTCGAGATAAGTTTCCTCACCGTAAGAGCGCATAGTACACAAATCACGTAGTGATGGACAGGGACACTAAGCATGGTGCTAAACATCATAAAACCACGGTTCATTACATGCCCTTCCAGGGCTCCATACTTGTTTGCTTGAATGATGCAGGAAGAAAGAAAGATCAAGAACGGGCGGCGACGACCCTTGAGGCGTGGCTGCTCACAAGGACCTGCCACCCGAGCTCAGCCGGAGCACTCCTCACACTTCACCCGGACGTGACGACGAGACGACCCAGTGCCACCTTCAAGGCGGGCATGGTGACGTGGCGACTGGTCGTAACCAGCGCAGCTGGAGCTGCTGTTGAGGAAGGAGCCGCCGTAGCTTGATGAGCTGTGGCCATCGCCCAGGCCAAGCACCTCGCCAACGTGGTTGTCCTCGGGGCAGCACTCGGCGCGGCGCTCGCCTTCCCCAAACACCCTCACGAAGAGGGTCGAGTCGTCATTGTAGCTGAAATGAAGGGTGCACCGCCTGCCCAAGTCGCGCGTGTGGGCGAATGTCTGCCAGCCGTGAGCCAGAGTCCCAGCACCCGAGGCGGAGACCTCCACCGCAACCCACGAAGGCCTGCTATAGTAAATATCCGCCTACAGCCAAAAGCCACCGGAGCTCGCGGTAAGGAGTTCGCCAGCGAGGGAGCACAGGAGCTAGAGCCGGGTACCGATTGGGCTCTTTGACCACACGACGAACTCCAACGTCACCTCCGCCAAGTGGGAGCGCGGCCAGGGAGCCTAGATAACCCCGGAGCGCCTCCCCATGTTCACAGGATCGCCAATGCTACGGCAGCCCCCGCGCTCGAGGAACCACTGCCATGGTTACCGAGGGCGGCTACGGGCGCTGTGGGGGTCCGCCCACGCACACTAGCAGCCCCGACGGGAGTCACGGCACACTTGCAGGGACGACCTCGTCCCCTCTTGGCTGGTGGTCAGCCAGGCCCCTCCTGCCGGGCCTTCCCCTTCTCCGCGGATGAAAACTTCCTGGTCAGCGCCATGAGCGGCTCAGCCCGGCAAAGGGCAACGAGGACTCCGCCTGCCGCCTCATTTATAGCCAGGAGAAGGCCAACCGCCGGCCTCCATAATCGCAGGTAATGATGGTCTTTTGTGCATGCAGGGACTTGTCAACATCCAATCAATCGCCACGCGTCAATCAAGGCCGCAGGCTTTTGGGGCGCGCGGCGCTCCGCACTTGACCATTGGCTTCGCCGCGACGCCAAGCCCGAGCGCACCTTGTGCCAGGGGGCTACTGTCGGCGTTTTGGGAACAGGGGTACCCAGACTTGCCTTCCTGCGGCCCAGGGCGTGGCTCATCAGGCGGCATGGTATGGCCCAATTTCTTCGGCAACCACTCAAGACACTCGCGAGGGGCCGAGCCTTGCGAGGCGGACGACGCAAGACACCCCCTGTGGCGGCCTTACTAGGCTCGCTCATGAGGATTGGAGATATCAAGGCAAGGGGTACCTCATGAGGTCCTCGTGACGTGAGAAGTGACGACCAAGGTCAGGCGGGTGCCAGTTTGCGTAGAGTGCCAGTTTCCACTTTGGTGCTAAAGGAGCAGGTGCAGACGAGGAGACCCGAGGTGTCAGGCAAAGGTTTCCATATCGGTGCGACAAGACCAAGACCAGCAGGACGACAGAGCAGAGGTCATCATGGAGCCCACGGCGGCGTCACCACTAGAGCCTTTGGCAGGCGAAGACCACCTTTTGTCAGGATAGCTTGTACGAGCTGTCCTCCTTCTAATATGGTCGTTGTGGGATCCCTTACCGCTCAATATTTTGGAAGAGGACCCGGGCCACTATAAGTAGGACGAGCCACCACCATTGGGGGGGATCTCATCTTGAGTTGATGAGATAGAAGGCCTCACACCCACAAGCTCACTCGAGCACAAGAACACCTCTCCTCAGGAGGCTGTTCTACCCATGTACAAGTGCTTCCTCAGTCTACAAGGCAATCCACCACACCACACTAGATTAGGGTATTACACCACAACAGTGGCCTGAACCAGTATAAACCTTGTGTCCCTTGTTCTTCGGATCTGATGAGCTAGGCCAAGGGATCGGCAAGTAGACTAGCTAGGACGGAAGGAGAGATCTTCGTTCGCACCCTAGAGTTCGAACCACAAGGGTTTTTCCGGAACCCCAGATTCGATAGTGGTTCAAGCCTATGCGTGCACTAAATATTTACTACAGGTATTATTCTTGCCCGGATCTCATGAAACTATTTTTATTGGCTTGGAAATATTCCTTTAAGTTCCTGTAAAAAGTTCCTTCTTCTTCTAGATGCTTTGACCCTCCGAAACATTTCTTTTCTCCCCCTTTACTATTTTCTGTTTTGCAGAATGGAAAATCATTGCCCAGGCTGGGACTCCTCCTTTATTTCTACCCAGGCCTATGGCCATTTCCCTTCCCCGCCAGGCCGGCCCATTCATTTTCTCCTAAGCCCAGCCGCACCCCTATCTAATCCTAACTGATCCCGTTTCTCCCTCGATCCCTCCTCCTCCTGTTCGTTCCCTTGAGCGCCGCCAAAGAGCAGAGACGCTCGTTCCCGAGCCCCTGCGCCTCTTGACGTCCCCGCCGTCCACGGACAGCAGCATTTCCGACCTCCCCTTACTCTGCTCCTACTCTATCCGCGCCGGCATGCCGAGATCCCGTAGCGTCGCTATCGTTTTCCTCCTCAAGGTTCCCTGTTGGCCTCGGGTTGAGACCACCATGTGAGGCCAGAACCACACCAAGTAGTTGCCTGGTGCACCTGCGTTGTGTGTTGCCATGGACGCATTCGAAACCAAGTGCCAGGTACCAGCGACCCAAGACCACCTCCGTCTGCTATGACCCTGGACTAGAACCACTTGCATCAAGTACCTCTTCATCGAAGACTTGGGTCGCCAAGTCCAAGGACAACTGAGACGAGTACCCCTACCGCCGTCTCTGGAATCGCCAAGTCCAGCGACGCCAAGTTCCCCTCCGACCAGCGTACAACTACCATCGTGGTGCATTTTACCAAGTCCGACTACAACGTGAACGACAACCGTCGACCCTCAAGAACACAAGTACCCCTTCGGATACGCCAAGGTCGACTACGCCCGGAGATGCAACAAGTAACACTACCCGCGCCATGGATCCGACATGACCGTCGCGAGAATGACTACTTCCACTATGTCTTCTGTACCACTACTTCCACTACCATCACCAAGTGAACGACTACTTCCCATGACGACTTGTGAACCTCTACATCGCAATGTACTCGAACCACCCCGAACCGCACGCTTCAAAGGTATAACAGCCGAGACGATGACCTGTGGACCGAATGCATATGAGTTGTATGAGATGCTCGCGTTTGCACCGTGCCCGACTTGTTTCGTGCACGACCCTCGTATGCCTTGTCGCCGACCTGTGAGAACCCGGTAACCGGGATCACCCCACCATCTCGCATGACACACTCAGGCAGCCCTTACTTTTGCACCGGTATCTCAACAAGTGGTCGGAACCGGAATGTTGCCGTGGCACGGTTTCCGTTTTCGCCGCCATGACACCCCTTTCTTTCCGTCGTGGCAACCAAATGTCCCATATCATGTTCATGTCAACTTTTAACAAAAATTGCATAAAACTTGAATATGTCATCCGCATCATGATAACAACATTTAAAATGTTTAAATTGTTGTTTGCTTTAAAAATTTCCAATTGACATGTGGGGATTTTCCGGAATTGTTATTTGTTGTTTCCTATCCCATTTAAATTGCAAAGTTGTTGTAGTTTAATTATGTTGCACCCCTTGCCATGTTAATCAACATTTAAAATTGTTATGTATATAAACAAGAGCGAACTAAAAACTTGAATGTGGTGTTTTGTCAATATGCAACTCGTTGCATATTGAGCTCCACTTAATGTGTAGTATTGTTTGTGCACTTTGCGATGACATGCATATTCAAACCAGACATACATCATAATTTGTTGTGCATCATGCCATGTTTATGTTGTGTTTACCATGTTGTTTGCTTCTTTCCAGTTTGCTTCTCTCGTTAGCTTCGGTTTCGTTCCGGAGTTGTGAGGTTTCTTTCGACTACGTCCGCATGTCTTCTTCATGGACTCGTTCTTCTTCCTTGTGGGATCCCACGCAAGATGACCGTTCCTTGATATCACCTCTATCTTTGCTTTGCTAGTTGTCTCTCTCTATAGCTATGTAGCCCTACCTTCTTGTTTTGTGAGCCTCCCATGTTGCCATGAAACCCTCTAACTACCTTTCGAGCAAACCGTTGATTGGCTAAGTTACGCTTTTGCTCAGCCCTCTTATAGTGTTGTTAGTTGCAGGTGAAGATGGAAGATGGAAGATGTTCCATGTTGGAACATATATACTTTGGGATAACACAATATATCTTATTTAAACTAATGCACCTATATAATTGGCAATGGATGGAAGGCTTGGCCTTTTGATCGGTGTTTTGTTCCACTTCTGCCGCCTTAGGATTCGAAAAAACGGTGTTATGCTCCCTGATATTGCGTTCCTAACACTGATGGGGTTCATGGCCCCCCCTCGATAATTCGCTCTGTTTAAAGCTTTTCTGGCAAGGCCCAATCTTGGTTTTACCATTTGCCCAATAACTAAAAACTCCATAGGGAGTAATTAACCCATGGATTCTTAATCAACCCACGGGCCAGTGCTCGTCATGAGCATTGGTCTAAACTAGAGCCACTTGTGGTGCCACCCAGTTATCTGGGGTCTTTGGTTGTTGTACGTACTGCTCATCCGATCATGGCAAGAGACGAGATACTCATGACTCTTATCAAGGTGTCGGCACGCCGGGAGGTCTTGCTAGATTATTTTTACCTCTGTCGAAATGTCTTGTGCACGGGATTCCGAGAACACTCGAGTCTTCCCAATTTGGAGTTGTCACTCTGCTGATCGTGAGAGCTTGTGATGGGCTAAGTTGGGACACCCCTGTAGGGTTATGATCTTTCGAAAGCCATGCCCACGGTTATGTGGAAGATTGGAATTTGTTAATATCCGCTTGTAGATAACTTGACACCATAACTCAAATAAGAATACTCTACCTGTGTGAGTAACCGTGATGGTCTCTTTTACAAGGGGTTCAGAAAGTGAACACGGTGGGGTTATGTATGAACGTAAGTAGTTAGGATCAGTTCTTGATCACTACTAGTTGCAATCCTTGGCATATATTCTCGTCTCGCCCTGACTTCGTAAGCTAGCCTCATATAATACTTAGTGCTTGCTGCAGCCACTCTATAACCTCTCCACACCTAAAAGCCTTAATAGTTTTGATACCCAGGATCAAGATTGCTGAGTCCTTTTGACTCACTGTATACTACAAACACCAGATGCAGGTGCCTCAGAGTTTGAGGCAGGAGATGTGCGAGAGCTCTAGTGGGAGTTCTATGAAGAGTGTGGTCGTATGTACGTGATGTACCCCGACGATCAGTAGTGGTTCCTACTAGGGCCGATCGGGATTAGCCTGTGTGGTATCTTTTTTCTTCGTTTGATTTCTTCCATAGTCGGACTCTGTGGTCTCTAGATGAAAGTATGTTTATTGTATTAATTGTGTGACGTGGTGAGTGTAAGCCATCTATTAAACTCCCTTTCATCCTGTACATTACATGGGTTGTGTAACGATACCGCGCTTGAGACCATTCCAAAATGCGGTTACGACTCTAAGTCGTGCCTCGACACGTAGGGGCTATAGCCGCATCCTGGGAGTTACAAGTTGGTAATAAGAGCCTTCCCCGACCTAGGAGCCCCTACTTGATCAAACCGATGAAGATGTTGATTCTAGAAACAAAAACTATTTTGAGTCTTAGGAATATATATATATCGGAGAGTAGGAATTCTTTTACTTCTTATCCCCTTCGTCGCTCTGGCGACGACTCCTGATGTAGAAGTTTTAACTTTCCTATCCTCTTTTTCACTAAATTTTTTAGGATCACGCAGGTATTGTTGGGATCGTTCCGATATCTTTATGACGAGAATTCTGTCTTGGTGCCTCCTGTCTATTTGGTTTTAGCCCAGGGGAGTTGAGCTCTGAGGTCTTGTCGTTACATTGTGTATCGTTTCAGTTCCAGAATACCAAAGGTCGCCGAAATCAAAAAATCGTCTATGCATGTCTGGTGGTGAGATAACCCCGACGTCACCAAGTACTGGGGGGATAGTTCGGGAGTATTGCCATAGCTAGTATAGAGGATGCTTTTTGAAGGTCTGAGGTACACGATTTTCGAATGTGCCTGATTATATTTTAACGGATGGATACAACTGGATGTAGGACTTGATAGCTGTGTGGGATACGGTGCTTCCCCTATATCCCCAACACCAGATTGCATAACCAGAACGTTTCGGGAATTATTAGGTGGGAATTCAAGTAGCTCTAGGATTTCTTTCATAAATACATGATATGAGGTTGGGGTTCAACGTCTAGTGATTCGCTTGTCACGGTCGATTTTACACTGGTTACATTGCGTCTTAATGAATCCTTGGCTATGCTAATTTGGGGATGCAATGTCCTTTGTAACGTTATGCCCGGGGGGGCTCATCACTAAAACTTTGGATGGAATCTCTATCATATGTTTGTTCCGACTTATTCTGTAAAACAAATCCTTTGTTTTGTTTTGAGTTGTGGTATTCGAGTTGCTTCGATGTCAAGTGTTGGTTCCATACCTTTCCTAATCGGTGTTCTCATATTTCTATGGGATTTCTAGTCTTTCTTTATCATTGAGATTGTCATGTAAATTCTTCTCAACCAGCTTGCTTCTTATCAAGTTAACCTGATCCTTTCAATATGTGCAAGACCAATTCTTGGTTTTTCTCAATGGTGTCTATTTCATTCATCCCAAGTTGTCTTTGTTTTCCCCACCCTCCCACCGTTATTCTTTATGGAGCCAGAATTCTTAATCAAGTATACATTATATTCATGTGAAGTCTCTTCATTCTTTCCTTCGATGTTGTTTATCTAGTGATTCTCGTGAAGATGCTCAGGAAGCTTCAAGTTTATCATTCTCCGTTCTCTTTTCTTCTCTGGTGGACTAAATTCAAGCTTCGGTGTTGATCATATCTCTTCCTATTGTTTCACATGTTTTCCCATGTTGGAATTTCTTGTCCAAGGCTCTCTTATTTATTCACCTCTCCCTATTCATATCCGGAGTGTAGAAGATACCTCCGAAGATTCACGTTTCCATTCTTAATCCGTTCAAGCTATTCCGAGGTTGTTTCCTCGTTTAAGCCATTTAATTCAACCAGTGCAACCTCTCTTTCAAGAAATCTGTTCCAACGGTGTTTATTTTGAGTGGGCCCTAGCCCACAGGTCTTTTCCAAGGATCTTAACCAACTCTTCTAATTCTTCCGGAGTCATTCACTGATTCCTTCAAAGTGTGACGTAAGAATGTATTCCATCAGTCATATGCCTTCTCCAAGACTGCTTTCAAATTAATTTTCATCTACGGATCAAGCTTTTCTCGTTTCATTCATCCGGAGTGTCTCAACAAGTCTTGGTGGAGATTCTCATCGTCATTCTCAGGTTTTGAAGACTGAAGGAGAATTTCTTTTAAATCTTGGTCCGTTCTCTTGAAGATTCATGGTTCTAGCTTCATGCCATCCTCATTATTGTTCCAATTGTGAGGAATTCTTTTCTTACCCATCCATAGCATTTTAGGAGTATTTTTATTTGGATTCTACGGAGACCATCCTTTTTCAGAAGAATAATTCAATTTCAGTTTAGCTCCCACCCTCCAATACTCACCGGTGGATCGTTCATGTATTTGCTTGTCAGCTCATGTTCTCTTCATTGTCTTACATCTGAATTCCCTCAAGTACCTTTATTCAATTTCTAATTATTTCCGGTGATTCATTTTATTTTCTTCATTCACTTTCAATTCTTATGGTGGTTTGTTCAAGATCCATTTTCCTTTGTTACCATATCAATTCTTTTATTATTTTTGAAATCCTATCGGTGAGTCTTTCAAGACTTTCCCCAAGTTTGCACTATATCTCTCTTTAATAATTTTTAACGCGGATAAGCAGTATGCAAATCCATTGCTTCTCATCAATTTAATTGGTGGAGGATACGCATAACATAATTATTATTCTTATTTCATCCAAGTGATTAATTCCCTCTCCTAGATTTTGTTCTTGATGAAGAAATTCTTGGTTTCAAGTTGTTTGTCTTGTCTCCCGGTGTTCTAAGCTCTCTCAATTTTCTCATCGGGTAGATCCATCTAAATTATTGCCAGGCTTCAATCTTATTATTTTCATCCTTCACTTCTCATACTTTGTTACCGGAGTTCAACATGGGTGTCGGATCTTGGGTTCCGGCAAAACCCTTGTGGTTCGAACTCTGGGGTGAGCACGAAGATCTCTCCTCACGCCCTAGCTCGTCTACTCGCTGATCCCTAGGCCTAGCTTGCCAGATCCGAAGAATAAGGGACACAAGGTTTATACTGGTTCGGGCCACCATTGTGGTGTAATACCTAATCTAGTGTGGTGTGGTGGATTGCCTTGTAGGTGAGGAAGAACTATTACTGTCGGCATTCTGGGAACGGGGGTACCCAGACTTGCCTGCCTATGGCCCAGGGCGTGGCTCACAAGGTGGCCTCATATGGCCCAACATCTTCAACAACCACTCAAGACCCTCGCGAGGGGCCAAGCCTCGTGAGGCGAACTACATAAGGCCTCCCCTGGGGTGGCCTCGCTAGGCCAGCTCGTGAGGATGGGAGATATCGAGGCGAGGGCCACCTCGCGAGGTCCTTGTGATGTGAGCAGTGACGACCAATGCCAGGCGGGCGCCAGCGGGCGCAGAGTGCCAGTTTCCTCTTTGGTGCTAAAGGAGTAGGTGCAGGCGAGGAGTCTCGAGGCATCAAGCAAAGGTTTCCATATCGGTGCAATGAGACCAAGACCAGCACGACGGCAGGATGGAGGTCATCACAAAGCCCACGGTGGCGTCACCACCAGAGCCTTTGGCAGGCGAAGACCACCTTTTGTCAGGATAGTTTGTACTAGCTGTCTCCCTTCAAATTTGGTCGTTGTGGGATTCCTTCCCGCTCAATATTTGGGAAGAGGACCCGGGCCACTATAAATAGGACTGGCCACCACCATTGGGATTATCCGGGCCGGGAGAGAGCGGGAGTTGATCAGATAGAAGACCACACACCCACAAGCTCACTCGAGTGCCAAAACACCTCTCCTCAAGAAGCAGTTCATCCATGTACTAGTTCTTCCTCAGCCTACAAGGCAATCCACCACACCACATTTGATTAGGGTGTTACACCAAAACGCTGGCTTGAACCAGTACAAATCTTGCGTCTCTTGTTCATCGGATCTGAGGAGCTATGCCTAGGGTTGTTGAGTAGACAAGCTAGGGTGGAAGGAGATATCTTCGTGCGCACCCCGGTGTTCTAACCTCAGGGGTTTTGCCGGAACCCTAGATCCGACATTTGGCACGCCAGGTAGGGGTGCGCTGAAACTTCCCTTCCGTCATTCAGTGCTCCGTCATTCCAGCAGTCCATGGCCGACGCCCGCAGAACCCGTGCTGAGCGACGGGCTGCCCTTGCTGCCCGCGTTGCTCAGACCGCGCCTGCTGGCGGACCACCCCGTCGTTCTCCATCGTCTGCCGCCAACGCCGCCACCGGTCCGGCACGTCAAGAATAGCAGGCATCATACCTGCACCCCTCCGTGCGGCGCGATGGACGCACCGCTACCCCGTCACTGACTCCCGTGGTCTCTTCATCCCATGCTCTCCGTGGACACGCGGATGCGCAAGCTGCGTTGCTCATGGCATGCGAGCTCCTGCGCTACCTCCCCGTCGACGACTTCTATGAAGAATGGCTAGACTGCATCGCCGAGCTCGTCGGCGCCGCTGGGGGTTCTCCGGCTCCGTCCCTCTCCCTGCCTCGTCCACCTCCCCATGAGGATGATGAGGACCAAGAAGCTCCACTCCTACCTCCATGTCACGGCGTCGTCCAAGACCCAAGGCATCTGGCCCCGCGGCGTGACCGCCCATGCGCGGCGCCAATGCGCGAAGAAGGAAGCTGCCAAGAGATCCAGCGGCCCCGCAGAGGAGCACCCATGCTCCCTCCACCAGTGCGTCGAGACCGTGCGCCCCCCGCCACGGCGGCGCGCGAGGACCAAGACCATGTCCCGCCACCCCAGCAAGCTTCGGTGTCGACGGTAGGCTGGAAGGCCCTCGCCCCCGAGCTGCCCAACGTCAACTGGCCTGGGAAGTTCTAGCCCGACCTGCCTCCACGCTACGACGGCACCCACGACCTTGCGAGATCCTGCAGCTCTACGAGCTGAGCATCGAAGCGTCTGGCGGCAATGAGAAGATCATGGCGAACTTGTCCCCATGGCCCTTAAGGATGGCGCGAGCTCATGGCCCTTGAACTTGCCCGCAGTATTGATCTCCACCTGGAGTGAGATGCGCGAGCGGTTCATCGCCAACTTCCAGGGCACTTGAGACCGTCCCCCGGCCACGGGTGACCTACGGCGTATCAAGCAACAACCAGGAGAAACCCTGCAGAAGTTCATCCAACGCTTCAACAGCATCCGCGTCAAGATCCCCAAGGTCACGGACAAGCCCATCATCTCGGCGTTCTCAGATGGTGTCCGCGATGTCAAGATGAAAGAGGAGCTCGCCATCCACGAAGATTTGTGCACGTCCTTGGAGCTGTTCAACCTCGTGAACGAGTGCGCCAGGGCCGAGGAGGGCTGCCTCTCACTCGTCGAGCTCCCAGCTGCTGAACCCGAAGACAAGAAGGCCAAAAGCAAGGACGTAAAGCGCAAGGGAGTGGCGGTGCTTGCAGCCAAACCAGAAATGAAGCGCGGCCACGACTACCCAGAGCCACCCAAGAACGGCCGTGTATTTTGCGCCTTCCACAACATGCACAGCCACAACACTCATGAATGCCAAGAGCTAAGGGCTCTCCGCGAAGGACGTGTCATCCAACGCCTCGAGCACGTCAACTGCGGCTACGGCCGTGGGGGAGATCGGGCCGGAGGACGCTAGGACGATCGCGGACCCCGCCAGGAGTGGCGTGATCAGCCTCAGGAGGACTGTTGGCGCGGCCAGCCCCGCGAGGATGCCTGGAGGGATCAGCTCCAGTTCCAGGCCCAAGAATTGCTTCCCCATTTTGCGTACCTCCGCGAGGTATGCATCCATATGCTCGTCCTTTGGATCATACACCTTGTTGGAGAAGTTGACGAGCAGCTGCGAGTCACCCCTGATGACGAGGCATTTCACCCACAGGGCCACCGCAGCCTTGAGACCAGCAATGAGGCCCTCGTATTCTGCGATGTTGTTGGAGACCTTATCGCCCGACTGAAAGCAGAGCTGCACGGTGTAGTAGAGCTTGTCTTGAGTGGGCGAGATGAGCACAGCCCCAGCCCCCGTGCCCTGGCGAGCGAACGCGCCGTTGAAGTACATGACCCAACCATCTAGCGCTTCGCTTCCCGGCGAGAGGGACCGGCTTTGGCTGGCTTCGGGCTCTGGGGCCTCAGTCCATACTGCCACAAAGTTACAAACGCGCCTCCTTTGATGGCTCTAGTTGTGCTGAATTTCGGATGGAATGCCTGCAGCTTGATATTCCAGTTGGCAACCCTTCTTACCGCGTTGGGGCTCCGGAGTACTCTCTCTAGAGGGTAGGCTGAGACGACCTTGATGGGGTGGCCTTGGAAGTAGTGGCACAGCTTACGCGAAGCGATGAGGAGCGCAAGCAGAAGCTTCTGTGGCATGGGATAACGCGACCAAGCATCAAGGAGCACCGTGCTGACGAAGTATATCGGGTGCTTGACGGGGGTGCAGTCCTGGATCGCCTGTGGCTATGTAGTCTGACTGGGTAAAGGGGCTTTAGGAGCTTGGTCGCCAGATGGGGCAGCTGCGGCCTCAGGAGATTTGTCTTGCAGGGCGTGGTCGCTCGCCAGCCCTGCGGGGGCCTCGGGAGTATCGCCCCGGTGCTATAAGGTCTTGTCTCGGCGCTCCTCTCGGATAGCCACCAACGATGCGCTGGCCGAATGTGGTGTAGCAGCCATGTAGAGCACAAATGGTTCTTGAGGTTTGGGTGCCACCATTACTGGTGGGCTGGTGAGGTATCTCTTGAGGTGTTCGAACGCCGCATCAGCTTCAGTGGTCCACTTGAACGGGCCCATCCTTTTCATCAGCTTGAAGAAAGGGAGGGCTCTCTCAACTAGCTTGGAGATGAAACGCCAGAGCAATGTTACACAACCGGCCAGCTTCTGCATCTCCTTGAGGGTCTTGGGCGGACTCATCTTTTCTATGGCCTTGACCTTCTTAGGGTTTGCCTCGATCCCTAGGTGTGACACCAGGAAGCCCAAAAGCTTTCCTGACGGGACACCGAACATGCACTTTTCCGGGTTGACGCGCAGGTCCACCTTATGGAGGTTGGCGAAGGTTTCTTCTAGATCTTTGATTAGGGTTGTGGCCTCCAGAGACTTTACCATGATGTCATCAACGTACGCCTCAGCGTTCATCTCGAGCTGTTTTCCTAGAGCGATATGCATCAATCACTGAAAGTTTGCTCCCGCATTCCGCAACCCGAACGACATGTAGGTGTGGCAGTATACTCCGCACGGGGTGAGGAAGTCAGTCTTCTCGACGTCTTGCACCGCCATCTTGATCTGGTGGTAGCCTATCTAAGAAGGCATCTAGAAAGCACAATAGGTCGCACTCGGCGGTGCAGTCGACGACCTGGTCGATGCGGGGCAGAGGAAACGGGTCTTGTGGGCAAGCTTTGTTGAGGTTGGTGATGTCGACACACATGCGCTCTTTTCCGCCCTTCTTTGGTACGACGACGGGGTTTGCCAGCCACTCCTGGTACTGGACCTCGCGGATGACACCCGCTGCTTCTAGCTTATGAGTCTCTTGTACGATGAGGGACTGCTTCTCTATAGACTGGCGCTCGACCTTCTGCTTCACTGGGCGCACATTGGGGCATACGTTCAGGTGATGCTCAATCACCCCCCTCGGGACTCCCGCTAGGTCCTTGGGTTGCCACGCGAACACATCCTTGTTTGCGTACAGGAATCCAACCAGCGCCTCTTCTTGAGCTGGGGGAAGGCCGACACCTATGGTGAAGGCGACGCCGGACGTCTCGTCTTCATCCACCGGCACCTGCTTCGTCTCAGCTCGGTCTTGGGAGAAAAGTTGCTTCTTCTTTGCCAGTGCAGCCCCATCATCTCTAGGGGCGGCTTAACCGGCCGGATGTGCTGCCGCCGCGGTCTGAAAGGCGCGCTTGAGGGCCGCCAGAGCTTCCTTGGTGTGTTCTGCCATAGTGAGAACACCGCTTCTCCCCGGCATCTTCATGAGGTTATAGGCCGGATGTGTCGCGGCCATGAACTGAGCTAGTGCGGGGTACCCAAGGATGGCATTGTATGGAAGGCTAATACGGGCGATGTCGAAGTCGATCAACTCGGTCTGGTAGTTGTCGCGAGTACCGAAGGTGAGTGGGAGGCAGATTTGCCCCAGAGGGCTGGTGGAACCGCTGCTGACTCCGGAAAAAGGGCTTGGTGGGGCGCAGCCGCTTGAGCGGAAAGTGGAGACGGCTGAAAGCCTCCACTGACAGCACGTTGAGGCCATCCCCACCATCGATGAGGGTCTTGGTGACAGCTACGTTGCAGATGGTGGGTTGAAGAGCATTGGGAGAGCACCTGAGCCCGCGGTGGAAGCGGGGTGGTCCCTTGAGTCGAAGGTGAGGTCAGTCTTGGGTGCCGCCCATCCAGGAGGAGCCCCTTGGCGTACGGAGGCGACGCCTGCTTGGCGAAAGAACTGCTTGATGTGGCGGCCGGAGGGCGGTGCTTTGGAGCCGCCGAGGAGGGCCACGACGACGTGGGGCGCCGGCGCCCCGAAGCGCGTGGCGAAGAGGTGGCGCAATTCCTCCCAGGACGCCACAGACGATTCTGACAGGCTGAAAAACTAGGTGCGAGGTACGCCGATGAGTGCCATGGGGAGCCAGCTAGCCCTGACCTTGCCGTCGCCGCCGGCCTCCGAGATGGCCTATTCGTAAGCCTAGAGGAAGACGGCCAGGTCCGTCGCCCTGTTGTAACGGGGCAGCAGATATGGCCTAAACCTGGGTTGCCACTGCACCCGCCGCAAGGCGGGGGTGAAGGCCCGGTAGCCCGTAGCACCGCCGCGCACATCCACCAAGCCGGTCGGAGGAGAGGTGCTTGCCGTGGGAACCTGGCGGGCGGAGAGCGAGATGGACGGGGAGGCAGAGTCTTTGCACACCCCTACCTGCCGCGCCAAATGTCGGATCTTGGGTTCCGGCAAAACCCTTCTGGTTCGAACTGTGGGGTGCGCACGAAGATCTGTCATCCCGCCCTAGGTCGTCTACTCGCCGATCCCTAGGCCTAGCTCGCCAGATCCAAAGAACAATGGACACAAGGTTTATACTGGTTCGGGCCACTGTTGTGGTTTAATACCCTAATCCAGTGTGGTGTGGTGGATTGCCTTGTAGGCTGAGGAAGAACTAGTGCATGGAGTGAACTACCTCCTGAGGAGAGGTGTTCTTGTGCTCAAGTGAGCTTGTGAGTGTGTGGCCTTCTATCTGATGAACTCAAGACAAGATGATCACAATGGTGGTGGATAGTCCTATTTGTAAAGGCCTAAGTCCTCTCCCCAATTATTGAGTGGGAAGAGATCCCACAATGGCCAAATTTGAAGGGGGACAACTAGTACAAGCTATCCTGACAAAAGGTAGTCTTCGCCTGCCAAAGGCTCTGGTGGTGACGCCGCCTTCGGCTCCGCGATGACCTCCGCTCTGTCGTCCTGCTGGTCTTGGTCTTGTTGCACCGATATGGAAACCTTTGCCTCGCGCCTCGGGACTCCTCACCTGCTCCTGCTCCTTTTGCACCAAAGAGGAAACTGGCACCCTGCGCCCGCCTAGCCTTTGGTCATCACTGCTCACGTCACGAGGACCTCGCGAGGTGCCCCTTGCCTTGATATCTCCGCTCCTCAGGAGCCAGCCTAGTAAGGCCGCCCTAGGGGAGGTATTGTGTCATCCGCCTCGCGAGGCTCGGCCCCTCACGATGGTCTTGAGTGGTTGTTGAAGAGGTTGAGCCACGCCCTGGGCCGTAGGCAGGCAAGTATTGGTACCCCCATTCCCAGAATGCCGACAATGGTGGTTCATCAAAGTTTTCTTTCATTCCTTAAGTTTTCATCAAGATTCATGTTGGAGGAGCTCAAGTATTCTTCTTCTTGCATTCCGATGTGCAATTGTTTCTACCTTTTCTTTTGAGGTGGTATTATGTCATTTTTGACAATTTCCTTCATGTTTCATGATTCACAAGTTATCAAGAATGAGATATTTAAACACATCATTTTTCTTTGTTGTGGCTGGTTGTCACATCATAAGTTTGAGATGTTTTCCATAAGCCCACAACAAGCTTATTTTTTTGTTGTTGATTTTTTTTCAACAACTCTGTTCAACCCTTCTTTGTCAAGGTGCTTTTTAAATTCAATTGTGGAAGAAGTTTTAAATTTCTTCTCCGTTCTTTTCTTCCTTTGATCGGCATTGTGATATTGCTCTTGTTGACCATCATCTCATTTTATCATGATCATGTTCTTTTCCTTGCCAGTCCATTTAACAAGAGTGTTGTATTCTCCATTCAACTTCTCTCATATTATCAAGTTTTGCCTCTCTTTTCAACTAGAGTGTTGTCTAAAATCCTTCTTACCCTTGTGCCATTCTTTAATTAGTTCCGGAGGCAGTGTGTTGTTGATTTCATCTAGTATCATCCAATCTTCACAAGTTCTAGTTCATTCCTTCCATTTTCAATCGGAGTGCTGCCCAAATTATTTCATTCTTATTCCTTCTCTATCTTGTTTTAACCGGTGTGGTTTCAATGTCTATCTTGTCACCTAAGCTCTTCATTCTCCTCGTATTCCTTGTTCCTCATGTCTAACGGACTATTTTCAATTCCGTTCATTTCTATCGTATCATTTCTTCAAGTTTCCAACCTCTCAAGGTTTGTTGGTTTCACTCGTTTGTTGAAGACACAACTTTGGTTTACCTCTTCCTCTTCCACTTCTATCCGGTGCCATCTCCAGGATCTCTGGTCGAGATCCTTTGTTAGTGTGGGAGAATTGTGACACCCCAAGACCGATGTTCTAGAACACTTCCAGCTATTCTGAGTTTCATTGTGTGATTTGTTTGTTTGTTGCATTGATCATTGCATCATGTCATCATGCCATCATGTCATTTTTTTTGCAAATCGAATAAATAAATTATAAGGATCTTCGGTCCTTCTAAATCGAGGGATACTCACAATGGTGATTTCTGTTTAGAACATGTCCTCCCAATATTTAGGGAGTTATAATAAAACTATTCCATAAACACACTTGCAATTAATCTTTTGTCCTTTCTGCTTCAAGTTTCACCTCCGAACCTTGCCAATATTTCTGTCTCCATTCACCAAAGCCCCACCAAAAATCTAAACATTTTGGGTCTCTCCGAAAACCTAGTCGTGGTTCAAGCCTATCCGTGCACTAAATATTTACTGCATGTATTATTCTTGCCTGAATCTCATGAAATTATTTTTATTGGCTTGGAAATATTCCTTTAAGTTCCCGTAAAAAGTTCCTACTTCTTCTAGATGCTTTGACCCTGCAAAACATTTCTTTTCTCCCCCTTTAGTATTTTCTGTTTTGCATAATGGAAAATCATTGCGCAGGCCAGGCCTCCTCCTTTCTTTCTACCCATGTATATGGCCATTTCCCTTCCCCGCTAGGCCGACCCATTCATTTTCTCCTAAGCCCAGCCGCACCCCTATGTATCCCTTACTGATCCCCTTTCTGCATCGATCCTTCCTCCTCCTGTTCGTTCCCTCGAGCGCCACCAAAGAGCAGAGACGCTCGTGCCCGAGCCCCTCCGCTTCATGCCATCCCCGTCGTCAACGAACAGCATCACTTTTGGCCTCCCCTTCCTCTGCTCCTACTCCAACTGCGCCCGCGTCCTGAGATCCCATAGCGCCGCTCTCATTTGCCTCCTCAAGCTTCCCTGTTGGCCTCTGGTTGAGAACACCATGTGTGGCCAAAACCACACCAATTTGTTGCCTAGTGCACCTGCGTTGTGTGTTGCCATGGACGCATTCGAAACCAAGCATGAGATACCAGCGACCCAAGACCACCTCCGTTGGCTACGACCCTGGACTAGAACCACATGCATCAAGTATCTCTTCATCGAAGACTCGGATCGCCAAGTCCAAGGACAACTGAGACGAGTACCCCTACCGATGTCTCCAAGTCGCCAAGTTCAGTGATGCCACGTTCCCCTCTGACCAGCGTACAACTACCGTCGTGGTGCGTTTTGCCAAGTCCGACAACAACGTGAACGACTACCGTCGACCCTCAAGTCCACAAGTACCCCTTCGGATACGCCATGGTCGACTACGCCCGGAGATGCAACAAGTGCATCTACCCGCGTCGTGGATCCGACAAGACAATCGCGAGAAAGACTACTTTCACTACGTCTTGTGTACCACTACTTCCACTACCATCGCCACGTGAACGACTACTTCCCACGACGACTCATGAACATATACACCGCAACGTACTCTAACTACCCCAAAACGCACGCTTCAAAGGTATAACCACCTAGACGATGACCCGTGGACCGAATGCATATGAGTTGTATGAGATGCTCGCGTTGCACCGTGCTCGACTTTTTTCATGCATCACCCTCGTATGCCTTGTCGCTGACCCGTGTGAACCCGGGAACCGGGATCGCCCCAGCATCTTGCATGACACGCTCACGCTGTCCTTATTTTGCACCGGTATCTCAACAAATTGTCGGGACCAGAATGTTGTTGTGGCACCGTTTCAGTTTTGAACGCCATGACACCCCTTTCTTTCCGTCGTGGTGACCAAATGCCCCATATCATCTTCATGTCAACTTTTAACAAAAATTGCATAAAACTTGCATATGTCATCAACGTCATGATAACAACATTTTAAATGTTTAAATTGTTGTTTGCTTTAAAAATTGCTAATTCACATGTGGGGATTTTCCGGAATTGTTGTGTTGACACACGAACACGTCACGTGTACCCTTGACGCCGGGGGTGATGCACCGCAGCTGACGTAGAAGAAGACCCGACCGACAGCGCGATACGCAAGACAGTCGACGGGCGCTTTTGCGGACCCGAAACCCCACACCCCCGGGAGGGACCCCGTCAGGGAGTACGTCGGCTATGGGCTGCCCTAGGTCGATTTGCTCACCACTAGAGCCTCGAGATTCGTAGCTCTCAAACACGAAGAACAGCGAAGAACGAGAGAGAAAAACGATGGAGATATAAAACGTAGACTGTAAAAAGTTGTTCAATCGGCCATCGCCCCCAACATATATAAGAGGTGGCTGGACTTCCCGTACAAGTAAAGGATTCGTCTAGGCTTTCCTTACAAAAAATTACATCAATTCACGTCCTACAGTGATAATTCTACTCCAACTCAAATTCAGTCTGAATCAGGCCCATCTTTTGTCTTCCTCCTTGCACGGGCAGCCAAGCTTGCATACAATCTCCGATCAATACGGCCCAAATATCAAACTCGTGCGCCTTGATGAGACGAATAATTCTCATGTTGATCACTTTTTCAAACAAGACCATCTTGAATACCTTTTGAGGTCATCTTTACCTTCCAGTCGGATTCGTTCTTGCAGAAAACTGGATTATTCAAGTCTCGTAGTGAATTTGCATGCCATATACTATCTCTGATGATGATGACTCCAAAACCAAATTTCTCTCTTTTTACGATACGCACAACTTCCGTATTGAACACTTCTCCATCCGATATCATCTTGATAAACTTTTGGGCACATGTTCAATTTCACTCGGATTGGAGCTCACCCACTGGGTATTAGAGTCTTTCACTCGGATGGTCCGACTGGACTTTTTCACTTGGATGTTTAGAATTTTCAACTCTGATGACTATATTTTCACTCGGAAGACAATCTTGCACTCGGATGATGACCACATTTTCAATCGGGAGACAATCTTTTACTCGATCGGCAAGCCTTCATTCCGATGGTAATCCTTTCACTCGGTTGACTATATTTTCACTCGGAAGATTATTTCACTCGGATTACTATATTTTTAGTCGGAAGCCAACCTTTTACTCGATCGGTAGGTTTTCACTCGACCTTTTACTCGATCGGTAGGTTTTCACTCGACCTTTTACTCGATCGGTAGGTTTTTACTCGGATGGTAAAACTTTTCACTCGGATTTCCCGACTAGAAAGACAGCCTGATCTTGATTTGCCTCTCCAGGTTGCATACGACCTCGGATTGAGACAAAATTTTATATGAAAATCGATCGGCTCAATGAGACGAAAGTTTTTCTTGTCGAAGGTTTTCCGATTCAAGGCCGCCTTGAGAGCCGAATTACTCGCGGAACCCATCAGACTAGTGTATGGTACCTTGCGCCATATTTCCGTATAGTTTTGGTCTGCAGTGTATTGCCTCTAACATTTGCATATGAACTCGGATTTAGATGATTTATATATCAAAATCGATTGTCTCGACAATACGAAGACAATTCCTTCAGAGTGCTCCTTCATCCGAGGTCGTCTTGAATGCATGATTGGCCAAAAACCACTCGGAACATTGAATTATGTCACCCGAAATATAGTTCCGGTCCCTAAAATAAGGTCGAATGATGATAACCGAAACATCAAAGTCATTCCACTCGGCGACGTGAATCTTTTCATGCTGAAAACCCTTCATTCGAGACCACCTTCATTGATTTCCGTATTTTCCCAAAATCAGGTGCAACACATGTCCCAACAATTCATGCCATCTCCTTGTATTATCCTCAATCTTCTTCTTGATAAGTTTGATTAAAATTTTATTGCTAGACTCAGCTTGTCCATTAGCTTGGGCATAATACGGAGAGGAATTGAGCAACTTTATGTTATAAGATTTGGCAAACTCTCTGACTTGGTGTGACATGAAAGATGAACCTTCATCTGTAGTTAACGTTTGAGGAACACCGAATCTATGAATAATGTGCTCAGTTATGAATTGAATTACCTCCGTATGTGTCATGTTCTTGAGAGGTATTGCTTCAGACCATTTAGTGAAATAATCGGTTGCCACCAATACGAACCGTTGCCCCTTTGAGGAAGATGGATGAATTTGCCCAATAAAATCTAAACCACATCCTTTGAAAGGCCACGGTTTGATAATAGGATGTAACATAGCAGCATAAGCTAATTGAATATCACCAAATTTTTGACAATCTTCACACCCTTTATAATACCTGAAGCAATCATTAATCATAGTCGGCCAATAAAACCCAGCACGTCATAATAACCACTTCATCTTGGGAGCCGACTGATGAGTGCCACAAATGCCTTCATGTACCTCTCCCATAGCAACTCTTGTCTGGTCTTCATCCAAGCACTTTAGAAGAACATCATTGACTGTTCGGCGATAAAGACCATCATCTCCCATTGTATACTTGAAAGCCATACGCCGAACAACCATGTCCACCCTTTCACTCGGATTGCACAAGTAATCAACAATGGGCTTCCTCCAGTCAAGATTGGCACCTGCACTAGATTTTTTGTTAATGGCCGAATCAGTGGGTTTGGTTTCGGCCTCTCCCATATTGGCAAGACAAGACATCGGTATTTGAGAGATATGAAACATGCCATGATCAACATGATATCCAGATGCTTGTTGTGCCAACTCATTTTCTTTCCAACTTTCATGCCTAGATATATGAGCAGTGCTAAAATTGTCAAAAGTAGAGATTATATCTAGACATTTATCAAGATAAACATTAAGTGATTCGTCCGAACACTGAAAGACTTTGGATATTTGCTGCACCACTAGTAATGAATCACCAAAAGCCTCAATATGTGTAACACCTATAGCAACTAACATCTCTAGGCCGAATAACAAAGCTTCATATTCGGCCTGATTATTTGTGCAAAAGTATTCCAAGCGGCATGAGGCTTCAAAGACAGCACCATGAGGAGATATATATAAACAATACCAACACCTTGGCCATTGCTACAAACTGAACCATCGAAATATAATCTCCAAGGTACTAATGAGACAAGATTTATATCAATGCCATGCTTGTCATTAATCCGATGCTCAACAATAAAATTAGCAACGATTTGGCCTTTCATGGATTTTAGAGATTCATAAGCCAAATCATACTCAATCAAAGCATAAGCCCACTTGCCAATTCTGCCACTAAGAATTGGCCTATGCAACATGTATTTAATGACATCGGTTTGACAAGCTACTATGCAAGCACTCGGTACTAAATAATGTCTCAATTTTGTGCAAGCATAATATAAGCATAGACATAGTTTTTCAATAAATGTATACCTTGTCTCGGCGTCCAATAAGCGTCTGCTCAAATATGTAATAGCATGCTCTTTTCCTTCGGTTTCTTGAGTCAAAACAGCACCAATAACACCTTCTTCTGCTGCAATGTAAAGCTTAAAGGGCTCCTTATGCTTGGGTGCTTTCATCACCGGAGGAGTGCACAAATAATTCTTGATTATATCAAAGGCTTCTTGCTGTTTTGCCCCCCCCCCCAAGTGAAATCAACATCATTCTTTAACCGAAGGATGTGTAAATGCATCAACTTTCCCTGACAGGTTAGCTATGAACCCTCTCAAATAATTGATCTTGCCAAGGAACTTTTGCATATCTCTCTTGCATGTTGGCGCTTCCACTTTCTGTATAGATTCTATCTTTTTGGGATCAATCTCTATGCCATCTTCATGAATAGTGAAGCCCAAAAACTTACCAGCTGACACGCCGAACGCACACTCCAAAGGATTCAACTCCAGTCCATACTTTTTCATTCTTTCAAAAGCTAAACGCAAATCGGCCAAGTGAGATTCAAAAGCATCCAATTTGACAACAATATCATCAATATAAACTTCAAGTATGACATCGAGTAAATCATGAAAAATCAAATTCATAGCCCTTTGATATGTGGCGCCAGCATTTTCAATCTGAATGTCATCACCGTCCATTCAAATAAACCAAGGAAACCAGGTCATCGGAAAGCTGTTTTGGACATGTCCTCTTCGGCCTTAAAAATTTGGTTATACCCCGCATTACCATCAAGGTAGCTAATGACTTTATGTCTAGAAGCATCATTAATAAGCATATCGGCTATTGGCATGGGATACTCATCTTTGGGTGCAGCCCTATTCAAATCTCTGAAATCAATGCATACCCTTAACTTGCCAGATCCTTTTTTTCCACCGTGACAATGTTAGAAATCCACTCGGCATACGTGCAAGGTCGAATGAAATTAGCTTTAAGCAGTCGATCGATCTCTTCCTTGATCCGGCCATACGTTTCCGGATTAAACTTTCTGGCCGATTGTTTATATGGTTTAAAACCGTCCTTTATAGGTAACCGATTCTCCACTAGCTCTCGGCTTAAACCTGGCATCTCATGATATTCCCATGCAAAGCAACAAACATATTCTTTCAATAGCTCGATTAAGTTAGCTTTACAATCGGCTTTCAAATTTTTGTTTACAAACGTCGGTCGAGTGACTGAACCATCTCCAATATCTATCTCTTCTAATGGATCGGCCGATGTACAACCTTGTCCAAGTTTATCCATGTCATCTAATTCCTATATAGATACATACATATCATTCTCGCTGGACCGATATTTTACAAGACGCTTTTGTAACCACTCGGAACTAGAATCCAGTTAAACCTATCATACCTTGGAGCCGACCGCATTCAGTTGGCTTTAAAGAAACGGGCATGAAACCATTCTTGGTCGCGCTGAGAAAATCAAACTCTGACAAGTCACGTCTCGTCAAGCAAGTAACATTAGGATGTTGCCAATCCACCGATGCCTCGGCCAAAGCAACACAGGCCGAGTTATCCGCATGAATGACTTCCACTTCATCATCAACCCACTCGATGAAAAACTGATGCTTAGTGGATGGCACGCACTGGTTTGCATGAACCCAATCACGGCCTAGTATGACGTTATAGTTACCTTGCACCTCTGCGACAAAGAATGCAGTAGCCAAAGTTTTGCTTCCGACTGTAAGTTCCACATAATCACACCTTTGGCTTCAGTTTTCTCTTTGCCTTCAAATCCATTGAGCACCATATTCGTCTTTATCAACTCTTCATCGGGCAAACCCAATTTCTTGAAGACCGAATAAGGCATAAGATTCACCACTGCACCACCATCAACAAGCATCCGAGTGAGAGGTGATCCATTGATATGACCTCTGAGATACAATGGTTTCAAATGCGTTACTGGGTCTTTTGGCTTCTCAAATATTGCATTTTTAGGGCCAAAATCCAGCTGAGCAACTTCCCCTTCCTCATCTACAACACAAAACTTAGCAGGTAAGTAATAGACCATATTGATATCCATACCTTCATGAACCGACGTCGATTCATAATCTAACATATCATCCTCTACCTCAAGTGCATCCATCGATTCTGAAATCTGTCCGAGTGAAGGAGAAGTAAGAAGTGTCGCAGACGATGTGATAGCTGTTGCATCGTCCTCCTTTGGTGGTGTAGGTATTGTTGTGATAGATGTAGAAGCTGATGTATCTTGTACTCCCTCCGTCCCAAAATAAGTGACTCAAAAATGACTCAACTTTGTACTAACTTTAGTACAAAGTCGAGTCATTTTTGAGTCACTTATTTTGGGACGGAGGGAGTATTTGTTTAGGCCTCCACACTTTTTTTGCTAGAACCATGGGTCGAGTGTCATTGAACAACTTATCCCTTTGCTTCTCGGCCTCCTGTTCTGCCATCTCTTGGCTCCTTAACCTCTGCAGTTTCCTCTTCTGTGTATTTGTTAGCCCTGGAGGACACCACTTTGGCTGAGTGTATTTAGGATCTTTTGCCTTTACTTGGCTGGTGCTTGCTTCATGATCATTAGCCGAGTGCTTTGGCGCGATAGAAAGTATCGGCTCAGTCGACTGGTTATACACAGTCGGCTGTTGTACTGGGAATGTTTTGGTGCCCAGATAAGTGAGTCGACACCCATTTTCTCCTTGCCTTTTCCTGACTCGGTTGCTGCAACAGTTGGTGATTTAACACGCCATTCTTTTCGATTTTCTCGATGCATGAAATTTTCACTCAGGCGCACCTTTTTACTCGGATGGAATCCACTCGGATGGATGTCACTCGAATGGAATCCACTCGGATGGAATCTACCTGGCCACATTTTTTCACTTGGATAGCTTCCACCTGGGTGCATTCTTACACTTGGATAGTTTCCGTTCGGCCACATATTTTGACCAGCCGACTGATGACCACCGATGTTCAGTCGGCCATTGTATGAGTAGTCGAGTCGACCCCAAACAGGTTGCCTTTGTTCCTCTTGAAACGGCGCCCTTGGTCCAGCCAGCTTCACATACCTACTAAACATATCAGCTGGTGGTGACCTTGGTCGCTTCAGGTTTGTTGGCCGGTTAGAGCTAGAACAGGCCGACTGACTGGCATACTTGGACAACAACACAACAAAAGTTGGCTTGATCCGCTTACGCTGCACTTTAGCCTTGTTCCTCTTCCACTTGCCAACTTCTGGACTATTCGGCTTAACAAATTTAACACGAGCATTTTCATGCACTTGTGGTTGCCCCCCGAGTGTAGGATTCTTGATGGTGATCTTGATTACTTCCTTTCCATCGGGTTGCTTGTCAATCACAATCTGCCTCCCCAAGATCTTGTTGTTCTCCTTGTCTTTCCTGGGCTCACCAATAATGACATTAGCTTTATTAGCAGATTCGGCTACCTCTGGCCGAATGAGTAACTTCTTCCCCTCCAAATCCATAGTATTCATTGGAAAGGGCTGTTTATCAACTTGCATCTCAGAAAAGTTCAATTGACCGTCATTAATGGGCGATTGTATCTGTTGTCGAAAAACATTGCAATTGTTACACTACTAGGAAAAGGGCTATAGATGGAATTGATACTAATGGCGCACCAGACAAGCAGTGCGCCATTAGTATATAGTAATGGCGCACCAGCAACAGATACGCCATTAGGGTTCGAACTACTAATGGCGCACCTTGCCCAGAGTGCCCCATTAGTATGAAGAAGTTTTTTTTTGAACTAGCACGCCTGTCCAAACATACTAATGGCGCATCCAGACATAGTGCGCCATTACTAGTTGTAACTAGTAATGCCGCACCAGCAGTAAAGTGCGCCATTAATGCTCTTTTTTTATGATATTTTTTATTCTTTTTTTTACAAAACTACTAATGGTGCACTGTCCCAGAGTGCGCCATTACTAGTTTAAACTAGTAATGGCGCACTATGTGACAGTGCGCCATTAGTATGTTTTTTTTTGCAAAACTAGTAATGGCGCACCTGCTATAAATGCGCCATTAGTAACCTTGATTACTAATGCCGCATTTATAGTTGGTGCGCCATTAGTAAGCGGGCAGCAACAAGATATTTTGGACAGCTCTCCTACCACACTCACTTCCCCCCCCCCCACTTCTTCATTCTCTCCACCTCCTCTCCTCTCGGGTCCCTCCTCTTTTTCACCTCATTTCCACCATATATTCATTCAAATTAAGTGGTTAAATTACCTTGTTTTGATAGGTAAGTAAGGGGGGAAGCTATATTTATGTTGTTCTCCATACAACAATGTGCACATGCACTTTTTATGGCCTAGCTAGATCTATGTATGTTTGTGGTGTTTCATATGTTTGTTGTGTTGCATATGTGTTGTGTTTGGAGGTGTACCGGTATTTGAAATGCGATAGTTGCCAATATTTTCCCGGAATGTTGATTCATTTCCGTTTCGGTGAGAATTTTGGCATTAAGCATTCATTTTTGTCCTATTTTTAGGGAAAGTCATGGCAAATTTTTTCTTGGTTCTAAAATATCGTTTTGCTCTACCCCGCAGGCGACCATGGTGCGCACGATGACCGAAGGCATCGTGAATAGGTTTTTGAGGTCCGCCAAGGCCGAGATGCTTCAAAAGAACGAGACGGAGATAAGATGTCCGTGTCGAAGATGCAAGCTGAAGAGCCTTATTGCGGACCCGGATTCCGGGCAGGTGCGGGACCACCTGCTCTTGCGTGGTTTCATGGATGGCTATCGGTGGCAAGGTGATGAAGATGACTACGAAGTCGTCAATGGGGGCCGGGCAAGAAATGAGGAAGGGAAGCAAGACAACCACCGCGGCTCGGGCGGGCGAGAAGACGAAGAATCCCTAGGAGATGATCACGACGGTGATGTTGTACACAGTCATCATGTAGAAGATGCAGGACATGATGATGAGGAAGATGCCGGAGCAGACGACGGGCATGATCATGAAGATGATGATGCCGGCGGAGACGACGCTGAACCATCGATGGGCTGGGTGCAGGACCCTCATATTCAAGAGCTGCTTCTCAAGCAGACCGATAACGCAAGAGCTGCCGCCCGAGAGAAAGCCAAGATGGATCAACTTGAGTTAGACGCGGTTACTCCATTGTATGAAGGATGCAGGCCCGAGGATACCCGCCTGAAAGTAACGCTCATGGCTCTGGAGATGAAGGTAAAACACAAAATGACCGACACATGCTTCGACGAGAACATGTCATTCTGGCACGAACGTCTTCCCAAGGGGAACAAGTGCCTCACCAGTTTGGAGGAGGCGAAGATAATCGTGTGTCCTCTGGATTTACCGCACGTGAAATACCATGTGTGCATGAACAATTGCATCATTTATCGGGACGAGCACGCGGAGTCTACCATATGTCCGGTGTGCGGCGTCACTCGATACAAGAAGAGGAAGAAAGCTCCTCGAAAAGTGGTGTGGTACTTTCCGATCACTCCTCGTCTGCAGCGGTATTTCGCGGACCCTAAGGTAGCAAAGCTCCTGCGTTGGCACGCGGATAGGGAGGAGAAGAAGCGAGAAGATGACGCAAATGATCCGGAGATAGATAAAAAAGACAAGATGCTGAGTCACCCTAAGGATGCGAGCTAGTGGCAAGCGTTGAACTTCGAAGACCTAGAATTTGGGAACGATCCAAGGAACATCGTGCTGGGTGCGAGCACCGATGGAGTCAATCCGTTTGGCAGCCAGAGAAGCACACATAGCACCTGGCCTGTGTTTGTGTGGATGTACAACCTTCCCCCCTGGTTGTGCATGAAGAGGAAGTACATTCAGATGAGTATGCTAATTGAAGGACCGAAATAACCAGGGAACGACATCAATCTGTATCTGGGGCTGCTAAAAGAGGAGCTAGACATGCTGTGGAAAACGCCAGCCAATATGTGGGACGCCGCAAAGAAAGAATATTTCCCAATGAGAGTCGCGCTGCTCACGACGGTGCACGACTATCTCGGTTACAGATATGTCGCGGGGCAGGTGGTCCACGGATTTTCTGGATGCGTCAGGTGCATGGATGACACAACATATCGCCAGCTAGATAGAGATCCCGGGTCTTCGAAAACCGTGTTCATGGGACATCAAAGGTGGCTTCGCGACGATGACCTGTGGAGAAAACGCAAGGATCTGTTTGTCAGGACCCCGATCCTAAGTCACATCGATCTAGCTGTAACACGTCATATCACTTTGCGGCCTCACGCACGGTAACCCCACGGGTGCCACCTTACCTGGCCCGGGACCGTTTGCGCATTTTGGCACACGTATATGACAGTGTCGCTAGCATCCATATGACAGAGAACCCGGGCCGACATGGCTAGTTATAAACCAAAAGTGGCACTAAATTACAGAGACAGGCATCCATGACCCAGCAACGAACGTGTCGGTCATCAACGTATGAACCCAAGTCGTAGCAAGCTACATGGACTTAAAGGAACAACGCGTGACATTTCCCCAAAGGGACAGACACAGGAACGAAGAAGGACACATGCCGGCCAGCCTACGTGTTCCGAGCAGTAGCAAGCTACCAAGGCTCATTGGAATCACTAGGAGGCATTTCCCTGTAAGATAGGCTACCAAAAGAAAACAACTAGGTGTCGGATCCCACACATACCAAGCATTTCAATCATACACGCAATATGGTCAATATGTGCAAATACAACATTGCATCACAACAGAACTCTATGACTCAAAGTACTTTATTTAAAAGGCTCCAAGAGCCATACATAACATGTTCATATAGGTAGGGGTCACATGACCCAACACTCAAGTCATACAGTCATACAAGCACAAGCGGAAGCTACATGTCTGAGTACAGACAACTTAGAAAATAAAACAGGCTTGGTGTAGCCTGGCTATCTACAAGGCCCTCCACAAGCTCCAGATCACCGTCTGGGTGTCAAGCTACTCGTCGACGTCAACGTCTATGTAGAACCCATCAGCAGGGGCAGGGTTCTCCTCTGCAACAGTTATTAAGCAAACATGAGTACAAAGGTACTCAGCAAGTCTTACCACAGAACCTATCATACATGCAACATTATCAAGGGGGTAGTGGAGTTTATAGCAGAATGCCAGCTTTGACCTTGGCTAACCTATACTACAACTCTCAACGGATTGCAATATGTTATCACGTACACGAGTCCTCTAATCACCACATCAATACACTACCGAGGATCCTCTTCCGTCATCCTACGGAAGGGCCATCCACGGCACTCACACTTATCTTGAGGCTTTTAGTAGTATCCATCAACTTGTCTATGAACTGTAAGAGTAACCAAGTAGTTCGTACCGCGAACAACGGCTATTCGAATAGATTGATAACCCTGCAGGGGTGTACTTCTTCACACATGTTTTCACCACTTAGCGTCTGCACACGACATGTGCTCGGCAGACTTCAAGCGAAAGCCGACGTGGGTGTAGACCATGACCTAACCAACCACTCAAGTCTCTCGTCCAGGTTTATCGCCTATTTGGGTTCCATCCATGGGGAGATCCGGCCGGGGTGTCGCTCACGGCCCCAAACGATGTGTACAGGGTTCCCGAGTCACCAAACGGGCAACCGGTACACCGTGCCACGTACCTGTCGCATCACAGCCCACCCCGAGGGTCAGCGCTGCGCACGACCTCCAGTAAACTATAAACACCAGAAACTAGTTGCAACTCCTGGACAGAGTACAAGGGCAGTCAATAAGTCGAGCGGAGTCATATTTCAGGGCCCAATGTGTGGTAGTAACTGTAACTTGAATCACACACACAGATCTCGGGTCCTATGGATGATTCCAATGATACAACCCACCATGTACTCCTACATGGCCTTTCATCGATACCTTTACCAAGCGTATTCCACACTTCCTTCTCTTATCGGTAAGATCATTTCACTCTGATCCATCACCAAGATGAACCAGACCAGACACAACTCTAAGCATAGCAGGCAACATAAGTAAATAGCATGGTGGATCACACATCACATGGCTCAATCAACTCCTACACATTCTAGTGGGTTTCAACTATTTATTGTGGCAATGACAGGTCATGCAAGGGAATAGGGTTCAACTACCGCAGCAAGTAGCAGTTCACGCGCTGTTGCCTTAATGCAGTAAAAGAGAGCAGGAGCGAGAGGATTGGGTTTGTATCGGAATGATCAATGATTGCTTGCCTGACAAGGTAGTTGTCGGGTACTGCTCTTCAACCGGATATGCAGCAGTATCCTCGGGAGCAGGACCTAACACAGGGAATACCGATGATACAATCATTAACAAACAAATGCAACAATATGATGCATGTTTATGACATGGCAAGATGCATGTGTGTTGGCTAATGCAACTAAAACCAGAAGGGTTTGAACCTATTTGAATCAAGGATTCAAATTGAAGTTCAAACTATTATTTAAATAAGTGCATTATCATGTTTTTGATATATACAGCAAGTAAACTTGTTCAAACATGCATGAAACCAGTGCCATTAGAAAGATTGGATTTTTCTGATCATTTTTCATATATAAATCTTTTCCATCTGAGCTATGGTTGATTTTATATGATTTTTAAAAGTTTTGGGTATTTTCTGGAATTTCCTGAATTATTTTAAATCTAAAAATCCTAGAAAAACCTTTACTGCGTCAGCATGACATCATGCTGACGTCAGGCAGTCAACAGTACCAGTCCAAGTCAAACCTGACCAGTGGGTCCCTCATGTCAGTGTCACAGCTAATTAACTGAGTTAATTAGAGTTAAACTAGAGCTAATTAGCTGTCAGTGGGGCCAGGGCCCACGTGTTAGTGACTAAACTAATTAACTAATTAAATTAAAATAACACCTAAACTAGGTTTGACTTGCGGGCAGGGCCCACATGTCATTGACCCAGGGGGTCAAACCCATGGTCAAAACAGGTCCAACTCGCCGGCGTTTAGCCGCCGGCGAGGCCAAACGCGGCGGCGCGCTTCGGAAAACGCCTACGGTGCACGGCTCGAGTTGCGGTTGGGTGCGTTGGATAGCCCTTGCTGTTGCGCGTCGGATGGAGGTGGTCGCCGGACCTGGGGTGGCCGGAGACGATGGCAACGAGCTCGACGGCGGCGACCGGCGTCGGGCGTGTGTGGAGAAACGGCTGCAGGGGCCTAGGCGATGCGTGCGTAGCACCGTTCGCATCTACGTGCTGTGGTGAGTACGTTGGACGGGTGCCAGTGACCAAATGGTCACCGGAGCATCACCGGCGGCGAGCGCGGCGGCGGTGCGTGCGGTTAAGCTTCGTGAAGTGTGTTACAGGGAAAAAGGGAGCCAACGGAGAGGGGGAGGAGGTAGCTAGGCTCACAGGGGTTGCGGCAAGCACCGGAGCGAGCTCGGGGGTGGTCGGAGCTGAGTAGGACGGCGAGGGGGATCTCCGCGGCCGGAGTTGGGGAAGAAGAGGTCGGGGCCGTCTCTAGGGCGGGCGAGCGCTCGGGGCTCGGCCTGTTCGAAGCAGTCGAGGACGGCGGAGACGAAGGACACCAAGGCGGAGCTCAGGGACAACGGTGGACGCGGCTTCTACGACGGTGCGATCACGGCGGCGTCGGCCATGGCGCGGGGAGAGCGGAGGAGAGGAACTGGGGGGAGGTGGAGGTGTCTGCGGGGTCGAGGAGGACGTGGAGGGTCGCACCATCCCTCTAGGACGGCGAGGGGACGAAGCAGGGCGGCGGGCAGCTGCGTGGCACGCCGTGCGGTCGCCGTCGAGCACCTGCCTGCCTCCCTGGCCGAGCCAAGCAGCTCGCTGGAGCGGCAGCTGGGCTGGACCGGCAGGTGGGCCGGGTGGGGCGCCAGGTAAGTTCTCTCTCTCCCTTTTTTTCTATTTTCTTTTCTGTTTCATTTCTTTTGCAACTTTGTTCATTTAATAAAAATGCCTAAACATTTTTATAACTCATAACACTTGTCATACCTACTGTATATAATATGAACAGTAGGAAACATTATAGTTTATGATTATTTGAGCATTTAAAATATTTTGTAGCATTTAAATGCCCAAATTCAAATACCATATGATTTAATCCAAAGCCCTAGATTGTCCTAGAAAAATGTGCACCATTTTTGGCAGATGTTAAAGACCAAGGCAGAAATGATGAACATTTCGAAGGGCATTTTGGGTACATTGGAAAATATTTTATCAAACCCTAGTTGTTAGGGGAGGGGTGCTGGGGTTTCTGTTAATCCCATTTCAATTTTCTTTGAAAATAGACATGATGCACACTCTAGTCAGATCCTTAAGCAAGTGCTAGCTAGGGATGTGACAACTCACCCCCTCTTAAAGGAATCGCGTCCCGAGATTCGGGTTCCTCCGGAAAGAGGGTGGGGTACTCAAGTCGAAGGCGATCCTCCCTTTCCCAAGTAGCTTCACTCTCGGAATGATGTGACCATTGAACCTTGAGAAACTTGATATTGTGGCGTCGAGTGGTGCGCTCAGTTTGATCAAGAATACGAACGGGGTACTCTCGATATGTGAGATTGTCTTGGAGATCAAGCGTTTCGTGGTCCACTCCGCGGATAGGATCCGAGAAGCATCGCCTGAGTTGAGAAACGTGGAAAACATCATGAACTCTGGAGAGGTGCGGAGGTAGTTCCAATTGGTAGGCAACTTCTCCTCGTTTGGCAAGAATGTGAAAAGGACCGATGTAACGAGGGGCCAATTTTCCTTTGATACCGAAGCGATGGGTTCCCTTAAGAAGAGTAACCCGAAGGTAAGCCTTATCGCCGACTTCAAAAGTCACAGCCTTATGATGACTATCATATTGGCTCTTTTGGCGAGACTGGGCTGTTTTCAATCTCTAACGAACGATGCGAACTTGTTCCTCTGCTTCCTGGATCATATCCGGGCCAAAGAATTGTCTTTCCCCGGTCTCTGACCAGTTAAGAGGTGTTCGACACCTTCGTCCATATAGAACTTCGAAGGGAGCTTTACCCAAGCTGGCTTGATAACTATTGTTATAAGCGAATTCGGCAAATGGAAGACACTTTTCCAATTCCATACCGAAAGAAATGACAGAGGCTCGAAGCATGTCTTCCAGAATTTGATTGACTTGTTCCACTTGACCACTTGACTGCGGATGGAAGGCAATACTGAAAGAGAGATGAGTTCCCATAGCATTCTGGAAACTTTCCCAAAATCGGGAAGTGAAAAGACTTCCACGGTCTGAGTTAATCTCCAACGGTACACCATGTAGTGACACTATCCGAGAGATATATAAGTCTGCTAGCTGGCTAGCGGTAATACTCTCCCGAACAGGCAGGAAATGAGCTACTTTAGAGAGGCGGTCGATAACGACGAAGATAGCATTATTCCCTTTCCTGGACCTGGGAAACCTGGTAATGAAGTCCATACCGACTTTATCCCATTTCCATTCACGAATAGCTAAAGGTTGAAGGGTGCCAGCAGGCCGTTGATGCTCTGCTTTGACTCGACAACAAACATCGCAGTTAGCAATGAACTGAGCGATTTCTCTCTTCATCCTAGTCCACCAGAATCTCTGACGTAGATCCTGATACATTTTACTACTACCGGGATGAATCGTGAGAGGAGATTCATGAGCCTCCTTAAGAATTAATTGCCGTAGATGGTGGTTCTTGGGAACCACTACACGATTCTCAAAGAAAACAACACCTCGATCATCCATGGAGAAACTTTTAGCAAGTCCGCTAGCAATGTTCTCTTGGAGTCGTGATACACCTTTATCACGCTTCTGGGCAGCTATGATTTGATCCATAAGGGTAGGTTTCACCACTAAGGTGGAAAGGAATCCTCGAGGAACAATGTGAAGGTTAAGCTTACGAAATTCCTCGTGGAGAAGTGGTTGACTTTGTTGTAACATTAAATTGTTACAATATGACTTACGACTTAGTGCATCAGCCATGACATTGGCCTTTCCAGGAGTGTAAGTGATTCCTAAGTCGTAGTCGGTGAGCAACTCAACCCAACGTCTTTGCCTGAGATTTAGATCCGGTTGGGTGAAGATATACTTCAAACTTTGGTGATCAGTGAAGATTTCACAGCGATTACCCAGAAGGTAATGTCGCCATGTTTTGAGTGCATGGACTACAGCTGCAAGCTCTAGATCATGAGTAGGATAGTTATCCTCATGTGGACGCAACTGTCGGGATGCGTATGCAATCACTTGACGATCTTGCATGAGAATGCAACCTAGTCCTTGACGCGAGGCGTCGCAATAGATTATAAAATCCTTGGAAAAGTCTGGTGGTACCAGTACAGGTGCAGATGTCAGGCGTCTTTTCAGTTCCTGAAAACTGGACTCGCACTGTGGGGTCCACTAAAACTTTTTATCTTTCTTGAGGAGTTCGGTTAGAGGTTTAGCAACCTTGGAGAAATTCTCGACGAAACGTCGGCAATAGCTCGCTAAGCCAAGAAAACTCCTAACTTGCTTGACCGATTCAGGGGAAGTCCAATCAAGGACGGCTTGAACTCGCTCGGGATTGACAGCAATACCCTTGCCAGAGATCACATGACCTAGATAGGTTACTTCTGGCAACCAAAATTCACATTTAGAGAATTTGGCATAAAGGCGGTGCTCTCGAAGCTTCGTCAATACCAGCCTTAAATGCTCGGCATGATCTTCCTTGTTCTTGGAGAAAATGAGTATATCATCGAGGTATACCACGACGAATTTATCCAAATACTCCATGAATATAGAATTCATTAACCGAGAAAAGGTAGCTGGGGCATTGGTCAATCCGAAGGACATGACGGTGTACTCATATTGGCCATAACGAGTAATGAAAGCCGTTTTAGGAATGTCCCCGTTCTTGATTTTGATTTGATGGTAGCCCAACCTCAAATCCATCTTAGAGAAGACTGAGGATCCAGCGAGCTGATCATACAGGTCGTTGATCCTGGGAAGCGGATACTTATTCTTTATGGTGACCAGATTGACAGGTCGGTAATCTACAACCATCCGCTCCGTTCCATCCTTCTTCTTGACGAAGAGGACGGGGCAAGCCCAAGGGGAAGAACTAGGACGGATGAAACCCTTTTGCAAGGACTCATCGAGTTGTTTCTTTAGCTCAGCTAATTCTAGTGGTGCCATCTTATAGGGTCTCCTAGAGATTGGGACAGTTCCAGGAATAAGATCTATCACGAACTCGACATCTCTGTCAGGTGGAACTCCTGGCAATTCTTCTGGAAAAACATCCGGAAAGTCACGGACTACCGGGATATCTTCGAGTTCTGTTAGAGGGCTGGCATTAAGAGAATAAAGCTGACGTTCAGCCATTCGGGTCAAGACATTGACTATCTTGCCGGATGGATGTGTAAGTTGAACGGTCCTAGTAAAGCAATCAATTTTGGCGTAATGGGTTGTCATCCAATCCATACCCAAAATGATATTTATGTCCGAGGACTTGAGAGCGATTAAAGAAGCAAGGAAAACAAGTCTATCGACAAGGATTTCATTTCCATGGCTTACCCTAGAGGTTTGCCACTTTGATCCAGGAGTTTGAATAACCATGGAAGTAGGCATGTCACAAAAAGTCATGTTGTGCAATCGAGCATAGCTCTCAGATATGAACGAATGGGATGCTCCAGTATCGAAAAGAACAGATGCCGGATGGCAGTTTACGAGAAGTGTACCAAGGACGACGTTAGGATCCTCATAAGCTTCTTCGGCAGAAACATAGTTGACATGACCACGTGCAGTGGGGATTGGCTTGACATAGTTCACCTTGCCGGTTGGCTTGCCACGACCAACGGGTTTTCCTGGCTGATTCTGGGGACAATCACGCATGTAGTGTCCCGGTTCTCCACACTTGAAACATGTCACAGTGGTGGTGCGTGGAGCAAAGTTGGAGGGTGGACCTCCATAGGTCTTAGCATGTGCAAACTGTTGAGTTGGGCGAGGCGCCTCATAGGATGGCCTCGGTGTATACATGGGTGGCAGAGCAGTGTTAGGAACCCACACACGGCGCTTGTGAGAGCCAGAGCCGGATGAGGAACCAAGGTCTCGAGTATGCTTGCGGGTGGCCTCGAAGTCGGTCTGGCCTGTCTCAGCACTGATAGCCTTGTTAACCAACTTCTGGAAGGAAGTGCACTCGTGCAGACGCAGATCTCGACGAAGTTCAGGGCTGAGTACCTTGCGGAACCTCGCCTGTTTCTTGGCATCGGTGGATACTTCCTCAGGTGCATAGCGTGCCAGATTACCAAACTCACGACTATAGCCATCCACAGTTAAACGGCCCTGGGTCAAATTGCAGAATTCCTCCCGCTTGCGATCCATGAGACCTTCCGGAATGTGATGTTCACGGAATGCCTCACTGAACTCAACCCAGGTAGTGACTTGGCCAGCAGGACGCATAGCTTCAAAGTTTTCCCACCAAAGACTGGCAGGGCCCTCAAGATGGTAGGCGGCGTAGATAACCTTGTCAGCTTCGGCCACACGGGCAGAGTGTAGCTTGTGGGTGATACTACGTAGCCAGTCATCAGCATCCAGAGGTTCAGTGGAGTGATGGAACTTTGGTGGACACATCTTGATAAAATCGTGGATTGACACCACGTCATTCCTCTGACGGAACCCAGTGTTCTGCTCTATGCGTTCCAGTAGACGGTTGGTCTCTCTCTTGTTCCGTTCTGCTTCAAGCATAACTTCCGCCAAAGAGGGTGGCTGGGGCAGATTCCCATCTCTAGCCCCACTAGCCTCACCCTGCTCCTGAGCAGCAGGAGTGTTGCGAGTGTTGACCATCCTAGGAAAACAAAACAACGGTTTAGACAAGGATGGCAAAAATTTGACATAGAAGTGCAGAATGTAATGGATGACAAAGAATGCAGAGATGTTCATCCATACGACATGGTAATATAGGAACTGCTATATATACACCAGTGGTCATACACACCATACAAAGTTTAGTACAAGCCAAGGCTAAAGTACAACTGCGGTGAAAGACGATACATCCCATCAGAGGCATTCCAAGCTCCTATACATTATTTAACTACACCTCCGGAATTCAGTACACACTAAGTCATATTCCACAAGACGCGCAGGACTGTGGAAATACAACTACTACAATACTACTACTACCACGGACTAGCTCAGACATTCGCGTAGTAATCCTCGTAAAGATTACCACCGTAGCCTAGAAGTGGTACAGACGGATCTTGGAACTCGCGAGCACTCGAAGGCTGTGGACCATAGGGGCAAGGATGTGGTCTCGGTCCCGATGCTGGTGGTAACCGACACCCACGTGGAGGTGTAATACCCCCAACGTCACGCTAATCCATGCGATCAGGCAGACGAGTCTGCACGGGGTACAAATCCCGCATGTCCAGATATCCGGCGTGCACAGCAGGTGCAAGCCGTGTCAAAGTAGTCCAGTGAGCGGCTCGAGTGTTATACAGCTCCATTCGGAGGGCACGGACCTCACGGTCCCTATCCTCCAACATCTGAGCAGTAGTCTGAAGCAGTGGCTCTTCATGAGCAGCATCAGTATACAGACCAGTGCAGTAGCCTTCCTCTCCGGGGAGTGAGGCTGGCATGTAACAGAACTCAGTGTTCAGCAACAGGGCATGCCTAGCACGGAGAATGGTCATCATCGAATAAGCGGCATCCTGCACTGCCATCTCGATGGTAATCCCGAGTCCATAAGACCAATGGATGGGATCATTAGCTCCGGGATATGAGGGGTATATCCGGACTGTGCAGAAATACTGACTTTGATTAAAATCCCGGTACTGTTCCTCCACGGTGTATTCAGGATACCAGCGATAACCGGTCTCAGTCATCACACGAACTAGCATGGCCGTGTGACCGGGCACATTAATGCACCGAGTCAAACGAACCACTTGGTGAGGGATGCGGCCAGACATCTGAAACACGAAATAATGCAAAGGCATTAGTGTTTCTGGAAGAAATCGGGCAGCATAACCACTGTAAATGCTCAAACAAAGATTTGAGACATCATACAAATGATAGCATAGCCACTCAGCAATTCCATATCAAGGTTCCGAGTTCAACAATCATCATACTCAAAAGGATAGAAACTGAACTGAGGCTTGAAACCAACAATCCTAAGAGTCTACGGATTAGTAACACGTGAACCTAGTAAGGATAAGAGGCCTAATCCTAAATCCCCGTAGAAAGAATAGACAGACTCAGATCAGAAGGGCATAAGGTAAAGGAGTAAAAACAGCCTTACGTTCCCTTCCACGATCAATTCCCCTACATATAACTAAGAATTTTTCTAGACTCAACATCGACCAGTTTGGCTTGAGAAACCTACAGGCAGTCTAGCTCTGATGCCAACGCTGTCAGGACCCCGATCCTAAGTCACACCGATCTAGCTGTAACACGTCATATCACTTGCGGCCTCACGCACGGTAACCCCACGGGTGCCACCTTACCTGGCCCGGGACCGTTTGCGCATTTTGGCACACGTATATGACAGTGTCGCTAGCATCCATATGACAGAGAACCCGGGCCGACATGGCTAGTTATAAACCAAAAGTGGCACTAAATTACAGAGATAGGCATCCATGACCCAGCAACGAACGTGTCGGTCATCAACGTATGAACCCAAGTCGTAGCAAGCTACAAGGACTTAAAGGAACAACGCGTGACATTTCCCCTAAGGGACAGACACAGGAATGAAGAAGGACACATGCCGGCCAGCCTACGTGTTCCGAGCAGTAGCAAGCTACCAAGGCTCATAGGAATCAGTAGGAGGCATTTCCCTGTAAGATAGGCTACCAAAGGAAAACAACTAGGTGTCGGATCCCACACATACCAAGCATTTCTATCATACACGCAATATTCTCAATATGTGCAAATACAACATTGCATCACAACAGAACTCTATGACTCAAAGTACTTTATTTAAAAGGCTCCAAGAGCCATACATAACATGTTCATACAGGAAGGGGTCACATGACCCAACACTCAAGTCATACAGTCATACAAGCACAAGCGGAAGCTACATGTCTGAGTACAGACAACTTAGAAAATAAAACAGGCTTGGTGTAGCCTGGCTATCTACAAGGCCCTCCACAAGCTCCAGATCACCGTCTGGGTGTCAAGCTACTCGTCGATGTCAACGTCTATGTAGAACCCATCAGAAGGGGCAGGGTTCTCCTCTGCAACAGTTATTAAGCAAACATGAGTACAAAGGTACTCAGCAAGTCTTACAACAGAACCTATCATACATGCAACATTATCAAGGGGGTAGTGGAGTTTATAGCAGAATGCCAGCTTTGACCTTGGCTAACCTATACTACAACTCTCAACGGATTGCAAGATGTTATCACGTACACGAGTCCTCTAATCACCACATCAATACACTACCGAGGATCCTCTTCCGTCATCCTACGGAAGGGCCATCCACGGCACTCACACTTATCTTGAGGCTTTTAGTAGTATCCATCAACTTGTCTATGAACTGTAAGAGTAACCAAGTAGTTCATACCGCGAACAACGGCTATTCGAATAGATTGATAACCCTGCAGGGGTGTACTTCTTCACACATGTTTTCACCACTTAGCGTCTGCACACGACATGTGCTCGGCAGACTTCAAGCGAAAGCCGACGTAGGTGTAGACCAGGACCTAACCAACCACTCAAGTCTCTCGTCCAGGTTTATCGCCTATTTGGGTTCCATCCGTGGGGAGATCCGGCCGGGGTGTCGCTCACGGCCCCAAACGATGTGTACAGGGTTCCCGAGTCACCAAACGGGCAACCGGTACACCGTGCCACGTACCTGTCGCATCACAGCCCACCCCGAGGGTCAGCGCTGCGCACGACCTCCAGTAAACTATAAACACCAGAAACTAGTTGCAACTCCTGGACAGAGTACAAGGGCAGTCAATAAGTCGAGCGGGGTCATATTTCAGGGCCCAATGTGTGGTAGTAACTGTAACTTGAATCACACACACAGATCTCGGGTCCTATGGACGATTCCAATGAAACAACCCACCATGTACTCCTACATGGCCTTTCATCGATACCTTTACCAAGCGTATTCCACACTTCCTTCTCTTATCGGTAAGATCATTTCACTCTGATCCATCACCCAGATGAACCAGACCAGACACAACTCTAAGCATAGCAGGCAACATAAGTAAATAGCATGGTGGATCACACATCACATGGCTCAATCAACTCCTCCACATGCTAGTGGGTTTCAACTATTTACTGTGGCAATGACAGGTCATGCAAGGGAATAGGGTTCAACTACCGCAGCAAGTAGCAGTTCAAGCACTGTTGCCTTAATGCAGTAAAAGAGAGCAGGAGCGAGAGGATTGGGTTTGTATCGGAATGATCAATGATTGCTTGCCTGACAAGGTAGTTGTCGGGTACTGCTCTTCAACTGGATACGCAGCAGTATCCTCAGGAGCAGGACCTAACACAGGGAATACCGACGATACAATCATTAACAAACAAATGCAACAATATGATGCATGTTTATGACATGGCAAGATGCATGTGTGTTGGCTAATGCAACTAAAACCAGAAGGGTTTGAACCTATTTGAATCAAGGATTCAAATTGAAGTTCAAACTATTATTTAAATAAGTGCATTATCATGTTTTTGATATATACAGCAAGTAAACTTGTTCAAACATGCATGAAACCAGTGCCATTAGAAAGATTGGATTTTTCTGATCATTTTTCATATATAAATCTTTTCCATCTGAGCTATGGTTGATTTTATATGATTTTTAAAAGTTTTGGGTATTTTCTGGAATTTCCTGAATTATTTTAAATCTAAAAATCCCAGAAAAACCTTGACTGCGTCAGCATGACATCATGCTGATGTCAGGCAGTCAACAGGGCCAGTCCAAGTCAATCCTGACCAGTGGGTCCCTCATGTCAGTGTCACAGCTAATTAACTCATTAATTAGAGTTAAACTAGAACTAATTAGCTGTTAGTGGGGCCAGGGCCCACGTGTCAGTGACTAAACTAATTAACTAATTAAATTAAAATAACACCTAAACTAGGTTTGACTTGCGGGCAGGGCCCACATGTCATTGACCCAGGGGGTCAAACCCGTGGTCAAAACAGGTCCAACTCGCCGGCGTTTAGCCGCCGGCGAGGCCAAACGCGGCGGCGCGCTTCGGAAAACGCCTACGGTGCACGGCTCGAGCTGCGGTTGGGTGCGTTGGATAGCCCTTGCTGTTGCGCGTCGGATGGAGGTGGTCGCCGGACTTGGGGTGGCCGGAGACGACGGCAACGAGCTCGACGGCAGCGACCGGCGTCGGGCGTGTGTGGAGAAACGGCTGCAGGGGCCTAGGCGATGCGTGCGTAGCACCGTCCGCATCTACGTGCTGTGGTGAGTACGTTGGACGGGTGCCAGTGACCAAATGGTCACCGGAGCATCACCGGCGGCGAGCGCGGCGGCGGTGCGTGCGGTTGAGCTTCGTGCAGTGTGTTACAGGGCAAAAGGGAGCCAACGGAGAGGGGGAGGAGGTAGCTAGGCTCACAGGGGTTGCGGCAAGCACCGGAGCGAGCTCGGGGGTGGTCGGAGCTGAGCAGGACGGCGAGGGGGATCTCCGCGGCCGGAGTTGGGGAAGAAGAGGTCGGGGCCGTCTCCAGGGCAGGCGAGCGCTCGGGGCTCGGCCTGTTCGAAGCAGTTGAGGACGGCGGAGACGAAGGACACCAAGGCGGAGCTCAGGGACGACGGTGGACGCGGCTTCTACGACGGTGCGATCACGGCGGCGTCGGCCATGGCGCGGGGAGAGCGGAGGAGAGGAACTGGGGGGAGGTGGAGGTGTCTGTGGGGTCGAGGAGGACGTGGAGGGTCGAACCATCCCTCCAGGACGGCGAGGGGACGAAGCAGGGCGGCGGGCAGCTGCGTGGCGCGCCGTGCAGTCGCCGTCGAGCACCTGCCTGCCTGCCTGGCCAAGCCAAGCAGCTCGCTGGAGCGGCAGCTGGGCTGGGACGGCAGGTGGGCCGGGTGGGGCGCCAGGTAAGTTCTCTCTCTCCCTTTTTTTCTATTTTCTTTTCTGTTTCATTTCTTTTGCAACTTTGTTCATTTAATAAAAATGCCTAAACATTTTTATAACTCATAACACTTGTCATACCTGCTGTATATAATATGAACAGTAGGAAACATTATAGTTTATGATTATTTGAGCATTTAAAATATTTTGTAGCATTTAAATGCCCAAATTCAAATACCATATGATATAATCCAAAGCCCTAGATTGTCCTAGAAAAATGTGCACCATTTTTGGCAGAGGTTAAAGACCAAGGCAGAAATGATGAACATTTTCAAGGGCATTTTGGGTACATTGGAAAATATTTTATCAAACCCTAGTTGTTAGGGGAGGGGTGCTGGGGTTTCTGTTAATCCCATTTCAATTTTCTTTGAAAATAGACATGATGCACACTCTAGTCAGATCCTTAAGCAAGTGCTAGCTAGGGATGTGACACTGTTCGATGGTGAAACCGAACCCCGAGGACGCCCGCGTACAAGGAGCGGCGAGGAAATAGACGAGCTGTTGAAAAATTGGAAAGATTGCCCACTGCCGGGAAAGAAGCAAAAGGCGCCAGAGCCGGGAAAGAAGCGAAAGGCGCCAGAGCCGCTGCTGAAGGTATGGAAAACGAGGTCTATTTTCTGGGACTTGCCGTACTGGAAGACCCATCGTGTGCCTCACAGCCTTGATGTAATGCATATCACGAAGAACGTGTGCGAGAGTCTGCTTGGTACCCTGCTCAACATGCCAGAGAGGACCAAAGATGGGCCGAAAGCAAGGGCAGACTTGAAATCAATGGGCATCAGGCAGGAGCTTCATGCTATATATGATGATCATGATGATGATGATGATGATGAGGCGAAGCAGGACACGGAAAGTCGTCGCAAAGGCAAAAAGGCCAAGAAGACCGGAAATGACTACCCTCCCGCGTGCTTCACTCTAAGTCAGGAGGAGATCGAGCAGTTTTTCACCTGCCTCGTAGGAGTACAACTTCCTTACGGTTACGCGGGGAAGATAAGCAGATACCTAGACCGGGCGAAGCTGAAGTTCAGCGGGATGAAGTCTCACGACTGTCACGTGCTGATGACGCTGATACTTCCAGTTGCAATCCGTGGTATCATGGACGCGCACGTCCGTGAAACCCTATTTGGCCTATGCAACTTTTTCGACGTCATCTCTCGGAAGTCTGTTGGTGTGAGGCAACTCAGAAGGCTACAGGAAGAGATCGTGGTGATACTATGCGAGCTTGAGATGTACTTCCCGCCCGCATTCTTCGAAATTATGGTGCATCTGCTGGTCCATATCATGGACGATATCATCCAACTCGGGCCGACGTTCCTGCACAACATGATGCCGTTCGAAAGGACGAATGGTGTCATCAAAGGATACGTTCGCAACATGTCACGTCCAGAGGGAAGCATAGCCAGGGGCTTTCTGACCGAAGAGTGCATCTCGTACTGCACGAATTATCTAGGCATCGAGAACCCCGTTGGTCTGCCCGTCAACAGGCACCTCGGCAGGCTCGCTGGATCGGGTCAGCGTGAGGGTCGCCGCGAAATGCATGTCGACTTCGAGGGTCGACTCGCCGACTTTGAAAGAGAAAACCTAGTCGCGCTACAACACATAGACGTGGTCGATCCTTGGGTGGTTCAGCACAAAACCTTTATTGAGAAGACATACAATGACCGAGGCCAACAGAGGACGGACGGCGATATAATCAAAGAGCACAACTCATGTTTCACGCGTTGGTTCAAGCAGAAGCTTCTGTCGTACCCTTTACATGATGATTCTTCCGCGGAAGAACAACTCATCTTCGCCTTGTCACAGGGCGCCGAGCACAACCTGATGACCTATGAGGCGTACGATATCAACGGCTACACATTCTACACCGAGGCCAAGGACATGAAGACCGACGGTTATCAGAACTCCGGGGTAACGATGGAATCCTACACCGGTAATGACAAGGACATATACTACGGAAGGATCGAGGAGATCTGGGAGCTGAGCTACGCTGGAGAGAAGGTCCTGATGTTCCGTGTCAGATGGGCCAAGAGCGTCCTAAAAGAAGACCGGTATTTCACCACCATGGTTATACACGAAGCCAAATCCATGACCGCGGGCGCAAACGTCACCGCGAAAAATGAGCCATGGGTATTGGCTTCCCAAGTTGACCAATGCTTCTTCATTACCGACCCGTCAAAGCCCAGTCATGTTGTCGTGAGGAGAGGCAAAAGGAAGATCATCGGAATGGATGGAGTAGCCTATGAGCAAGACTTCGACAAGTACGGCGACCCGAGGATCGAACATGACGACGATGATGAAGTAGCAGCATACACCACAAGAAGAAGCAGGACCACCCTACCTAAAGGACGTCCGTTCCACAGAAGAACTTCATTTACGAAAAAGAAGGGCAAGAAGATTGTGAACAGATAGCTAGCTAGCTAAGATCGTTTGTATTTAAATCGTAGCCTTCATTTCTCGATTGTATTTCATGGGCACTTTTTGAACTATCATGAATAGTTTTAAATTTCATGGACATTCGATCTCGATCCCCCTCGTCGCCGAGAGCACCCCCCTACTCAACCACCGCCGCCGACCCCCCGTACCACTCCCCTACTCAACCGCCGCCGCCGACCCCCCGCACCCTCCCCCGCTCCACCGGCCGCCGCCGCCGACCCATGAACACACATGATTCATAAATATATTCAAATAGCAAATTTGATGATATTTTTTAAAAATTATTTCTGTCTTATAAAAAAATATTACTGTTATGATTTAAACAAGTTTGAACACATTTAAACACAAATAAGTACCAAACAGAATTTAAAATGCATAAAAAAAATTTGTGGAGCCTGGGAATCAAACCCAGGACCTCCTGGTGGGAGAACTAGGGGCTGACCAGTCGAGCTAGCTAGGGGGGCTGGATGTGTATGAGGTATGGTGGGAGATAAACTGTGTTGGCTCGCGCAGAAATAAAAAAACAATACTAATGGCGCACCAGGGGGAGGTGCTCCATTAGTATGGATGTACTTATGGCGCACCAGGGCGCGGTGCGCCATTAGTATTGTGCCCATCCATATTTCAGCTAGGTCGCTGCCCGATCCCCAATCTCACATCTCTCTCAGCCCCGCCCCCTCCCCCCCACTGCGCGCCGCTGCCGCGATCCACTGCGCCACCGCCCCCGCGCCCCCGCCGCCTCCCTCTCCACGCCATCGAGCACCGACCCACTGCGCCACTGCCCACTGCGCCACCGCCCCCGCTCCCCCG
>LR738711.1:401941560-402018276 GCA_902687465.1 Secale cereale | reverse complement strand
CCCTCCACGCCATCGAGCACCGACCCACTACGCCACCGCCCACTGCGCCACCGCCCCCGCGCCCCCGCCGCCTCCCTCTCCACGCCATCGAGCACCGAAGCAGGCCGGAGAAGTCCAGCACGAGGGTCGGCGGCATCGACGAACCGGACCGGAGCCGAGCCGAGGAGCACCGCGAACCCGCCACCGAGCCCTTCTTCCACCTTGGATTCCGCCGCCTCTGCTTCAAGTCCGGCCGGCCTGCTACTCCTAATCCACCGTCGGGCCTTCGTGTGCCTCCGCGGTGAGCTCCCCTCGCTTCCCCTCTTTTGTTACCCCTCGTCCCGAGCGCTGTAGACCCTAGGTAGTTTGTGTGGCTGGGTGCTGCTGTTGTTGCAGCTATCCTTTTGTTGATTGAAGTACAAATGATCCCTAGCATGTATTGTATAGGTTATTTTGTTGGGCCTGTGTCATCGATGAGGTCCAGCTTTTTCTTCAGTAGTTGTGAAACTGAAGGTGATGGCATTCTTTTTTTTTGTATAATGACTTTTGTTGTAAACTAATAGTCTTAGCTCTGTGGATCTTTCTTGTATGCAGATTACTGATTAGTTAAGATATTTAAAAAAGAAGAAAGGCCGTGGCATTGTTTTTCTTCCGTCCAAATCAGCTTCATTTTAATTGTTATCATTTGAACTTCTACAGAGTGGCAAGGACATACAGAGCAATAGTTAGAATAGTACTGTAATAGTTGAAAGGTAGAGTACAAAAACTATTGACAGAAACTGAATTTGAGTCCCAAATATGTGGATCATTTCTAAGATATTTATCCATGACTAGTTCAATGACTGTGAATATTATTTCATGAAATCATTTGATTTATCAATGGACTATGTGGGCATTAAGGACTACCGGTGGTCCAACTTTTGGAGCAAATGGTCTTGTTACACCGCAACTACATCGTATGTTGCCTGAAAATAATTCAGAGTTGGTACTGCAAGCTAGTTGAGCTCATTATGTCTCTGTCTCTTCATAGCCTCCCACTGCTCTCAACAGGTGCCCAATTAATCTAGCTTAGTGCTGCAAATAACCAGGAGGGAGTAAATGTGAGTAAATGTGTGAACCGCAGTACTTCAATCATCATGCTGGGGGGCAATGTTACTAACCAGAAAAGGTTTTGACTTGAAATGTTAATAGCACAGAGAGCACCACAAGTTAAAACTATTGTTGTAAATATTTGAACTTCAAACTATTGTTTTACAAGCTTCTGCAACTTTTTCTTAACTGTTGATGCTGCTATTATGCCTGTATTCACTACTGTTGCTACTGTACTTGTCATGATGTTGTACTTGTGATGATGCTACTTGTGATCTTCTGAAATGACCCATTGGCGACTTCATTAGGCGGGGATAATGATTTTGCAGGTACCCCGAGAGGCCCTTGAGTTTGCTGGAATGTTGATTAACTTCCGTTCCGGCAAATTCGGGTACTCCATATGTCCTATTTTCAGCAAAGGTCATGCTGAAATTTTCCGTGAATTTTAGCATGACTTTGCTAAAAATAGGACATATAGGGTACTTGTGACTAATGCATGGGCCGGGGTATCTTAGTGGTAAATTAGGTAGGATCAAGTGCCCCTTTATTCTAGCTGCATTAAACCATAGGCGGCAATAGAGCCAAGTGATTAGACCCAACTTACAATTCTCCTTCCTAGCTTAGCTTTTAGGATGCCTCGGTGTCGACAAACCATAAATTATGAAACCTTGGCTTTTAGGGTGCCTCGGTGTCGATAAAAACCAAAATGATGAAAGCTTAGGCTTTTAGGGTGCCTCGGCGTCGAAAAACCCTCAATTATAAAAGCTTAGCTTTTAGGATGCCTCGGTGTCGACAAACCCTAAATGATGAGAACATGATCTTGTTCCTTGACAATAACCAACTTTTTGATCAAACTTTGTTCCTATTTAGAGAGAAACATGGCCAACAACGATGAGGCCGGCGGTTCGGGCAGGAAGGCATTCTGGGAGCTGTCCCAGGAGATGGAGGAACAACCTCACTTGTATGAGGACGCCGCCTTCCCCACCGATCCTGAGACCACTGATGGTACCGTGGAGGATGACCCCACTGATGCCACCACTGATGGTGCCGCCGAGAATGCCACCACTGATGATGGCGGCGCACGCACAGATGGCAGCCAACCGAAGAGGCAACGGAAGGACCGGCACCCGACCGTGCTCCGCACCCTCAAGGAGGAAGTTACTGAAGTGGACTCCGACGGGAATCCAACGGCGCCCGAATGAATAGTCAAGGGGTACTCGCTTCAGCTCGGGTGCATTCTCCGAAGCACCGTCTCGATCAACAGCGAGAACCTGAGGCATCCTGACATCGGGAATTACCGCAACCTCCTCTTCACGAAGCTGCACAAATGATACAAGTTCCCCGCTCAATTTGATAACACAAGCCTCAAAGGGAATAAAGTGAACAATGCTGCCCTCACGAAGATGAGCAAGGCCCTGTCTACTTGGAAAACCAATGTGAAGAGAATGATCGAGAAATGTGAGAGTTATGAGAAGATCAAGGAGAAACATCCTTCGATCACCGAAGATGACTACAACGACTTCAAGATCACTTGCTCGAGCGCCGCACACTCCGAATCAAGTCAGTGGGGGAAAGAAATGCGGGAGCTCAACTTAGGGGAACACACACTCGGTCCCGACGGTTACAGAGTGGCGGAGCCTATATGGGACAAGGAGGAGGCCGACCGTGCCGAGCAAGGCCTACCGCCCCTCTTCGATAAATACGGTGACAAGCAGACCAGGAACTTTATCAGGGCCCGGTACAAGAAGGACCCGAAAACAAAGGAGCTGACCATGGATCCGAAGACCAGGGCGCTTGAGGCTGTTCTGGTAAGGAATACACCCCCGCGTAATTAGCTCCATATGGTTGCATTCTAATTAATGAAGCCAAATTTCTAAATGATTCACATTCCTTCCGCAAGCGACTGAAAGCAGTAGCGCGGGGTCCACTAAGAGCGGCCCTTGGGACACGACTCTAAATAGGGCGTTGAATGTAATGAAGAACAAGGATAAGCTCGAGAAGCCGACGTCAGCTGGTCGTGTGGCCGGCAAAGGCTTGTCGACAAAATGGTCGTCATACTATAACGCTGGTGGGCGAAAGGAGAAAAAGACCAGCTCAGAAAGCCAGACGCGCGAGGTTCAAGAACTCAAGGCACAGGTGGCGCGGATTCCGGAGATTGTCCAAGAGCAAGTGCAACAACAGCTCGGAGCGACGATCACCGCCATTGTGCCTAGCTTGATCGAGGGGTTGCAGGCGTGGATTGCGGGCGGCCAACAGGGGCCGCCCCCGATTCCCAGCTTCACGACCAGCAACTCGCAGAACGCGATGGCAGGGCCATTGGTGTCTCCCGCGGAGGCGGCATTGGTGTCTCCGACGCCGGCACGGGAGCTTAATGCACCCGTGTGTACGCCGGCCGGCACCTCTGCAGCAAGCGGCCCCTTCGTCAACTGCACGCCCGCCGTTGGCGGTGCCTCGACATTAGCCGAGCTCGACGCCATCATCACGGTAACTAATTAAGCCTCTCTCGGCCGAGGACTTCATCTCCTTGCCTTTGACTGGACATCCCTGACGCCATACATGTTTTCGCAGGGCGCCGCCGACGTTCCGTGCACTCTCCTGCACTTCGTGAACAACGAGTTGGTCGATGTCGCCAAGGGCGAAATCGTTCAACCGGGCCAGCCCTTGTTCCACGGTACCCAGATGCCACCCAACTTGTTTAGGGTTCAACTGGTTCGGGTGCTGCCAGGCTGCTATGAGGTGTTACCTCCGATTCGACCCGTCGGGGCCTACGAAGATGACGTCATGACCCTCAGCGCCTGCCTGAGCTGGCCCCTGCTTTGGCCGAAGAGCCAGATTCGTTTGGGGGCAGGGGAAACCACCCCAAAGACAACACCGCCAGTCGTGCCGGCGCCAATTCGTCCCCATGGCAAGTCCGCCGCAACGGTGCCGGACATCCCTATGCCACTGGATCCAAACATGCATATGGCACAGGATCAGAACGAAGACAACGACGATACATTTGCAAACGTCGATCAGTACTTTGCCGATCATGGGTATGGTGACGACTTCATGGGGCCTCCTTCTCAAGAACCCAACCCAACAAAAGACATGCGTGATCAAGCCAGTACCGCGGAGAAGCCAAGTTGCAACAGGCGTCGTCTGCCGTTCAGCTCTCAGGAGACGCCTCCAGCTGCCGACTTCACCGAGCCTCAGATAGGCGAGGTGCGAAATATGATCAGCCCCAACACACTAAAGAAGGCGGTCTCTGAGCAGAACTCGGTCCCAATTCAGGAGATCAAGAAGAAGGCACGCAAAAGAAAAACTAACAAGGGTGCGAGCCAGCCGGCACCGAGTACGATTCGTGCTCAGGACGGGCCACCTTCATCTGAGGATGTAATGAGGAGGGTGCATGTGGCGGGTAGGCCGATGCTACCGACAAATATGCTCGATGCTGCAACCGGTGCCATGCGGAGTCTGCATGACAGTGTTCTTTTTTGGAGAAGCGCCGTCTCACAGAGAAGGATGTAGCATCCCCGGTTTTCGCGACCAAGGTGCCGGAGGGCAAGGGCTTTGTGGATAACTCCATCGGGGGTACGATCGTCCTACGGTTTGATGACATCCACGCTATGTTGAACCTTCTTCCGCTGCACTACACCTTCGTTCGGCTATTTTCGCTGAGTATGGAGATGCGGATCATTCGCGACAAGACCCCGGACATCGTGATAGTCGACCCCTTCTACATGCGTGCCAAGTTCTTGGGCAGCGCTGGGGACCGGCAAGTCACGAGTTCTTACCTCGAAGGCGTCATTCTGGCAAACCGAGATAAGGATAACTTCCTCGTGCCTTACTTTCCCGAGTAAGTCCTCCCCCTCAACCGCCCCGTAACATATAAATTCTTAGATTTCGATCATTCTTCTTTTAACATTCCGTGTTTTCTGCAGTGACACACAGTGCACGCTCATCCTACTAAGCCCCAAATATTCCATGGCCACGTATTTCGACCCGGACCGTCAGTCGGCTGTAGACTACACAAATGTCAAGAAGGTTCTTGATGATGTTCTCCCCGGCTACGCCAAATCTGGAGGCACCTTCACCAGGACAACTCGTAAGTACGGCAAGCACGTGTTCTCCCACAACACGACGTTCTGCTGCGTCAAGCAGCCGCCTGGCGGTCAGAAGGGTGCCTACTACGCCATCCATCACATGCGGGCGATCGTACGGGACCATCATCAACTTCTGCTACCGAGTAAGCTCAAAGATTGGGCCGCGCGCGTGTCGGCAATCCAGGACGCGGACATCAGACAAGATTTCTTTCGCATTCAGTCGGAGTTTGCGGAAATCATCCGTCAAGATGTCCTTCGTACCTCGGGGCAGTTCTACCTCAGAAATCAACCGTCGAACAGTGACATCGACATAATGCTACAAATGCAGGCTGACAACGCCTGTGATTTCATGACTCCCACGATAGACGGCGGCTTCATCCACGCTCCGGTGCATTGAGTCGAGTCGAAAGCAGTGATGCTGTGTCTAGTTCGGAAACATCGATTGGCTCATGTTGTAATTAAACTTTAATGAACTTGTAGTATGTCTCTTTGGTTTCGAGAGTCGTTCAACTTAGATGTAATCGATGCTATTAATGTCTTGCTTTTCTCTTTCGATCGTTCTGTTGCATACTTATATATTGCTTATGAATTGTCTGTGAATTGGTACTAACGTTTCGTTTGGCTAGTAGCGATGCCGTCGTATGTCGTGTACAAGGGTACGGTTCCCGGAGTCTACGACGACTGGGAGGAGTGTCGGAGACAGGTTCACCGATTCAGTGGTAACAGTTACAAAGGGTACACCACTAGGGCCGAGACCGAATCTAGATACGCCCGCTATCTAGCGGGAGAGGGGAGGGAGCGTTGGAGGAACCGGATGAAGACGAGTTTCATCGTGATGATGCTCATCGTGATGACCGCAGCTCTCTTCTATGTGATGGTAGTTTAGATGATCGATATCGACTTGTAATGTGAAGACAAACTCGCTACTCGTGGTCTCGAGACTTGTAATATATTGTTCTATCTTTGTTTGGTCTTTTCAATTCGGAGACTAATATGATGAATTGTATTCAGAGACTAATATGATGAATTGTATTCAGAGACTAATCTTCTATTGTATTCGATGAATTTGTTGTTGATGTGTGCTGTCTATATTCTGTGCAATTATACATTTTGTAATCTGTGCAAAAAAACAGAAAAATAATATTAAAAAAAACCTAATATTCATACTAATGGCGCATCACAGCACAGTGCGCCATTAGTATGCCAAAGCATACTAATGGCGCATTATCAGCCACTGCGCCATTACTATGCGGACATTACTAATGGCGCATCCTGCCTGAGTGCGCCATTAGTATGCCAAAGCACCTGGGTACACATGGCCCCTGGGAGGCATACTAATGGCGCACTACTGTGCACAATAATGGCGCATCTGCGGTGCGCCATTAGTATACCAGATACTAATGGCACACCAGAGGTGCGCCATTAGTATCAAATACTAATGGCATGCTAGTAATGGCGCACCACTAATGCGCCATTAATGGCCAAATTAGGTGCGCCATTAGTAGCCATTTTCCTAGTAGTGTTAGTAGCATGAGAAAAAGAATTATGATACTTGCAATAAGCGCGCCGTTTCAGCTCTTCAAACGGCGGCAAAGTATGAGATATTCTAATAATTTTGGCTTGCAGCAAAGCATCAAATATCTTATCACACTTAGCAATGTTAAAAGTAAACTTCATCTCTTAATCACGAGTCTTATGAATCGGTTTCAGATCATTGCAAGTAAATGGTTTGGCCTTAGATGGCCAAACAAATTCAGTAGCATAAATATCACCCTCATCGTCCGAGTGATCACTATCATATTCAACCATATTCATCTTTGGACGATCAGCTTTATACCTATGCACTTCTTTGAGATATTTGCTTCGGCTTTCCTGAGCCAAAGCCCTTTGTAAGACTTGGTTAATATTTAAGAAATTATAGCCTTCTAGCTTTTCTCTAATGGGAGTCCTTAAACCACTCAGCACTAGGTCTGCCAAGTCTCTCTCGGTTATCACCAAACTATAACAATGGTTTTTTTGTTTCTCTGAATCTCTTAACATAATCGGAGACCGGTTCATCATGCTTTTGTTTAACCGATGTCAGATGTGACAACTTGAGTTCATTATCACCGCTATAAAAATGATCATCAAATTTCTGGTCTAGCTGCGACCAAACCCGAATGGAACCATGTGGTAAAGAAGAAAACCATGAAAAAGCGGTATCAGTTAATGATAAAGGAAACAAACGCGCTTTCAATTCATTCAATGAGCCTGCCTCACCCAACTGTGCTAAATATTGACTAACATGCTCCCATGTGGTTTTTGTGCCTTCTCCATTAAACTTAACAAAATCTGGAATTTTATATCCTGGAGGGCACTGGATGGCATCGAAGTACTCGGGGTACGGCTTTTGGTAAATCCGATTCCGAGGTAACTCAACTCCAAAATTCTCTCGAAGCATCTTAGCCATCTCCTCTCTAAGATTCGCTAAACCATCATCCATAGTGGACGATGAAGCTTGTGGCAGTGGCATAGGAGGAGTAGGGTTACTAGAGGTGGGTAGGAATTGAGGCATGTATGTCGACCCATAACTTGGTAGTGGTCGAGTGGTTGTAGCTTTAGGTAGGGTTTGGTTCGGCGTTGCCACCGAACCTGGCATGCTCATGATAGGACTAATTGGTGCAGCCACAATCTGATTTGTTTGTGTAGGATAATAAGTCATCGGCATGGGAGGTGCCGATGAAATAGGTAGAGTCAGATTAGGGTTTTGCACACTAGCAGCTATACCACCATTACCACTAGACGATTGACATATATTCTTCTGAGCATTAGTATTTTCTATGAAAGTTTGATAGACTAGATTTTTACCATCAGCAATACGACTCTCAATCACAGCCCACTGCTCAAGAGAAAAGGTAGTACTCATAGAGTGTTTAACCTGCTCGGCTTGAAGAGGAGGGAACTTGATTTCTTCAATCGGAGTGATGTTGCCTTGGCGATACTTCTTGAACTTCGCAAGGAATTCCTACAACTCCTTCTCTCCACGCGCCTTCTTGTAATCCTCAGAGATTTGGCGACGATCGGCCGATATCTCATCGAGACTGGGCTTAATGATGTTATCTGCGTCTACCTCAGATGGCTTGGGAAGACCGGACATGGTGGAAGATGATGATTGACCTTCGGTCCCATGCGGAGTCGCCAAAAAGTCTGTTGACACATGAACATGTCACGTGTACCCTCGACGCCGGGGGTGATGCACCGCAGCTCACGTCGAAGGAGACCCGACCGACAGCGCGATACGCAAGACAGTCGACGGGCGCTTTTGCGGACCCGAAACCTCACACCCCCAGGAGGGACCCCGTCAGGCAGTGCAGCGGCTATGGGCTGCCCTAGGTCGATTCGCTCGCCCCTAGAGCCTCAAGATTCGCAGCTCTCAAACACGAAGAACAACGAAGAACGAGAGAGAAAAATGATGGAGAGATAAAACGTAGACTGTAAAAAGTAGTATATTGATTTGTTCGATTGTGTGTTGTTCAATCGGCCATCACCCGAACATATATAAGAGGTGGCTGGACTTCCCGTACAAGTAAAGAATTCGTCTAGGCTTTCCTTACAAAAAAATAAATCAATTCACGTCCTAGAGTCCTAGTTCTACTCCAACTCAAATTCAGTTTGAATCTGGCCCATCTTCTATCTTCCTCCTTGCGCGGGCCGCCGAGCTTGTATACAATCTTCGATCAAGAGGGCCCAAATACCAAACTCGTGCACCTCGATGAGACGAACAATTCTCATGTTGATCACTTTTTAAAATAAGACCATCTTGAATACCTTTTGAGGTCATCTTTACCTTCCAGTCGGATTCCTTCTTGCAGCAGACTGGATTATTCGAGTCTCGTAGTGAATTTGCATGCCATACTACCTCTGATGATGATGACTCCAAAACCAAATTTCACCGTTTTTACGATACGCACAACTTCCGTATTGAACACTTCTCCATCCGAGATCATCTTGGTAAACTTTTGGGCACATGTTCAATTTCACTCGGATTCGAGCTCACCCACTCGGACATTAGAGTCTTTCACTCTGATGGTCCGAAAGGACTTTTTCACTCGGATGTTTAGAATTTTCAACTCGGATGACTATATTTTCACTCGAAAGACAATCTTTCACTCGGATGATGACTACATTTTCAGTCGGGAGACAATCTTTTACTCGATCAGCAAGCTTTCATTCTGATGGTAATCCTTTCACTCGGTTGACTATATTTTCACTCGGAAGATAATTTCACTCGGATTACTATATTTTTAGTCGGAAGCCAACCTTTTGCTCGATCGGTAGGTTTTCACTCGACCTTTTACTCGATCGATAGGTTTTCACTCGACCTTTTACTCGATCGGTAGGTTTTCACTAGACCTTTTACTCGATCGGTAGGTTTTTACTCGGATGGTAAAACTTTTCACTCGGATTTCCCGACTGAAAAGATAGTCTGATCTTGATTTGCCTCTCCAGGTTGCATACGACCTCGGATTGAGACAAATTTTATATGAAAATCAATTGGCTTGACGAGACGAAACTTATTTATGTTGAAGGTTTTTCAGTTCAAGACCGTCTTGATGGTCGTATTACTCGCGCAACCCATCAGACCAGTGTGTGGTACCTCGCGTCATATTTCTTTATAGTTTCGATCTGCAGCATATTGGCTCTAACTTTTGCATATGAACTCGAATTTAGATGATTTATATATCAAAATCGATTGTCACGATGGGACAAAGACAATTCCTTTAGAGTGCTCCTTCATCCGAGGTCGTCTTGAATGCATGATTGGCCAAAAACCACTCAAAACATTAAATTATGTCACCCGGAATATAGTTTCGGTCCCTAAAATAAGGTCGAATGATGATAACCGAAACATCAAAGTCGCTCCACTCGGCGATGTGAATCTTTTCATGCTGAAAACCCTTTCATTCGAGGCCACCTTTAGTGCTTTCTATATCTTGCCAAAATCAGGTGTCAACATGTTGTTTGTTGTTTCCGGCCCAATTTAAATTGCTTAGTTGGTGTAGTTTAATTGTGTTGCACCCCTTGCCATCTTAATAACATTTAATATACTTGTATATATAAATGAGAGCAAACTAAATACTTGAATGTGGTGTTTTACCAATATGCAACTCGCTGTATATTGAGCTCCACTTACTGTGTAGTATTGTTTGTGCACTTTGCCATGCCACGCATATTTAAACCGGACATGCATCATACTGGGTTGTGCATCATGCCATGTTTATGCTTATGTGTTTACCATGTTGTTTTCTTCTTTCCAGTTTGCTTCTCTCGTTAGCTTCGGTTTTGTTCCGAAGTTGTGAGGTTTCGTTCGACTACACCCGTTTGTGTTCTTCATGGACTCGTTCTTCTTCCTTGCAGGATCCTAGGCAAGATGACTATTCCTCGATATCACTTCTATCTTTGCTTTGCTAGTTGTATCACTCTATAGCTATGTCGTGCTACCCATTCTTGTTTAGTCAGCCTCCCATGTTGCCATGAAAGCCTCTAACCACCTTCCTAGCAAACCATTGATTGGCTAAGTTACGCTTTTGCTCAGCCTCTTATAGTGATGTTAATTGCAGGTGAAGATGGATGATGGAAGATGTTCCATGTTGGAACATGGATACTTTGGGATAACACAATATCTCTTATTTAAATTAATGCACCTATATACTTGGAAATGGGTGGAAGGCTTGGCCTTTTGCTTAGTGTATTATTCCACTGATGCCTCCTTAGGATCCGATAAACCGGTGTTATGTTCCTTGATATTGAGTTCCTAACACGGTTGGGGTTTATGGCCCCCCTCGATAATTCGCTCTGTTTAAAGCTTTTCCAGCAAGGCTCGACCTTGATTTTACCATTTGCCTAATAACTAAAAACTGCATAGGGCCTAATTAACCAATGGATTCTTAATCAACCCCCGGTCCGGTGCTCCTCATGTGCGTTGGTCCAAACTAGAGCCACTTGCGATGCCACCCAGTTATCTGGGGTCTTCGGTTGCTGTACGTACTGCTCATCCAATCGTGGCCTGAGACGAGATACGCGCGGCTCTTATCAAGGTGTCGGCACGTCCTGAGGTCTTGCTGGATTAGCTTTACCTTTGTCCAAATATTTTGTGCACGGGATTCCGAGAACACTCGGGTCTTCTCAATTTGGAGTTGTTACTCCGCTGACCGTGAGAGCTTGTGATGGGCTAAGTTGGGACACCCCTGCAGGGTTATGATCTTTCGAAAGTCGTGCCCGCATTTATGTGGCAGATAAGAATACACTACCTATGTGAGTAATCGTGATGGTCTCTTGTCGAAGGCGTTCGGAAAATGAACGCGGTGGGGTTATGAATGAACGTAAGTAGTTAGGATCACTTCTTGAGCACTACTAGTTGCAATCATTGGCATATATTCTCATCTCGCTCTGACTTGGTAAGATAGCCTCATATAATGCTTAGTGCTTGCGGTAGCCACTTTATAACCTCTCCACACCTAAAAGCCTTCATAGTTTTGATACCCGGGAACAAGATTGCTGAGTCCTCGTGACTGACTGTTTCCTACACAAACCAGACGCAAGTACCTCAGAGTTTGACGCAGGAGATGTGCAAGAGCTCCAGTGGGAGTTCGATGAAGAGCGTGGTCGTATGCACGTGACGAACCCCGACGATCAGTACTGGTTCCTACTAGGGCTGATCGGGATTAGCATGTGTGTGTATTTTTTTTCTTCATTTGATTTCGTCCGTAGTCGGACTCTGTGTTCTCTAGATGAATGTATGTTTATTGTATTAATTGTGTGACGTGGCGAGTGTAAGCCAACTATTAAACTCTCTTTCATCGTGTTCATTACATGAGTTGTGTAACGATACCACGCTTGAGACCATTCCAGAATGGGGTTATGACTCTAAGTCGTGCCTCGACACGTAGGAGCTATAGCCGCATCCTGGGCATTACAAAGGAGAACCACCCCTTCGAGAGGGGTCGTTTGGAGTCGAAGATGGCGTTCGAGGTGAGCGTGGCTGAAGGTGGACCTGCAGCAGGCACCTATTGCAGTTGTCCAACTCGTCTGTAGGTTCCTCCTCCTCTGCCTCTTACTGAGCGCGCTCGGCAGAGGAGACACTGCGGGAAGTAGTACAAAGCGCCTCCGTAGTAGTAGTATTTAGGGGCTATTTTGTTCAGTTCATCTAACTATAGATGTGGTGGAACTGTACAACGTACTTAAAATTAGCTAGTATATATAGTTGAACTAGCTATTTCAGTACGTGGTTGGCAATAATTGGGGAAAAGTTTGGTCGGTTCATCTGTCGAGTTGAACTTTTTCTATAAAGAACGACTGCTTAATCTATGAATGAAATCTATGCTTAATTACTGAATTTTAGTTGCAAAAATTAGATAGTGCTGGTGATTTTCAGCTGCATATTTTGACAACTCGCAGTGTTACGAGGTTGACAAATGGCAATGTTACTAGATCAACAAATGTCAATCTTTCCAGTTTGACAAATGGCAATATACCCTATATGACAGATGCAAATCTTACCAAATTGTCTGTACATGGTTGCACATAGGTTATCCAAAACAACCGTTTGCGTTGAAGAGATGTACAAATCCTGCTCGGCACATTTTCTCTTGGCTTAGCGCCGAAGTCTGGCTTTGCATACGTATTCAATCTGAACCGTTTGCGTTAAAGATGCCCAAATCCTGTGCTGCGAATTTTCCCTAGACTTACGGGGGAAAACCATAGCTCTCACTTTGGACACGTGTGTTCTATCTAAAACGTTTGTGATCAAGAGCTGCACAAATCCTGCTCGACACCTTTTCCCTTGGCTTCATGGGGAAGCTATCGCTTTGCATATGGATGTTCTAACTAAATTTTTTTTGATGAGTGTTTTATATTTAAAAACGATTGATGTTTTTTTTAAAGAAAATTGATTGATAAGTCTGTAAATTAAGAGAGAAAAATGCAAGTTTATTCAAACCATATCTTTCAATCGGTCACACTGCGAATTTATATTATATGATCGAGATACATTATTAAACCAAATAAAAACAATTTCCGCCCTCGGCGGAGGCTGCGTGCCGCGCCAGCATTGTCGTTGTCATCCTCCAGGATGCCGTTGTTGAAGTCTTCAAGGCAGTACAGAAAGTTCTTCACTTGGAAATCAAACATCATGTCATCGCGCAAACGACGGACAGGACGCGGGAGGACGGCAACTGGCGGCGCTGCTTGGTAGCAGTCGAAGGCGGCGTCCCATGCCGCTGAGGGGGGCACGTGCACGGGCACGGGCGCTACGTGTGCAGGAAAACACACAGGGACCGCATGGGCACGGGCATGGGCATGGGCGCTGGCGCTAGCATGCACACGATCTCGCACGGGTCCGGGGAGACCTCACCGATGCCCGCGGCTTCTAGCTTTACGATACTGCTAGGCGACCAGCCCGTCAATCCTACGGGGATGGTCGCTGGCACGGGCGCGGGGATAGGAGCTGGGACAGTTGCGGGGGCAGCAGTCGACGCTGCCAGCTCATTCAGGGCCATGTCCATGAGGCCCCATTCCTTCTTATCTTCTATCTCCTCCGGCTCGGAGTCGGCTTCACCAAACTTGAAGACTAGTTGCAGATGATCCTTCTCTATTATGGCATTCATGTAGGTCTGTGGGAGATATGGGAATGGGAGTCGAACAGTAAGGCCACCCATATTAAACAGCGGCTCGGGCACCATTAATGGAGAGTATGTGAGCAAGGTGGGTGGCCATGGAAGTCAAAGGGCTTGCTTCCCATTAAGCCTGCACAGTGTACAGCTCGCACGCTTCCCGCTGAGCATGTGCATTGGAGGACAGCTTGCACACCTCTCAATCAGCCGGCGCACCGGACTGCGCTCGCACGCCTCCCGTTCAGTCAAGCAGCTGTCCGCACAGAACATCTGATACATCTTCACCGTATCTATAATTTATGAAGTATTCACGCTATTATATTATCGTTCTTGGATGTTTTACAATCATTTGATAGCAACTTTATGTCATTTTTGGGACTAACCTATTTACCAAATGCCCAGCGCCACTTGCAGTTTTTTGCTTGTTTTTTACATCGCAGGAAATTGATATAAAATGGAGTCCAAACACCGCGAAACTTTTGTGGATTTTTTATGGACCATAAGACATCCAGTGGGCCAGAGAAGCACCTAGGGGTGCCTCGAGGGGTCCACAACCCACTAAGGTGCGCTTGGGGGCCAGGCGCACCCAGGTGGGTTGTGCCCATTTTGGTGGCCTCCCGCACCCCCTCTTCGCCCTAGAAGTCGTCAAATATTCCATGGGGGTAACCCTAGATCATAAGTTACGCCGCCGCAAGGCTCTGTAGTCTACAAGATCCAATCTAGAGCCCTTTACGGGACTCCGCCCGGCGGGGAAATCATCACCGATGGCCATCTTCATCATCCCGGCGGCCACCATGATGAGTAGGGAGTAGCCCACCCTCAGGGCTGAGAGTTTGTAGCAGTACCTATGTGTTTAATCTCTCTCTCTCTCTCGTGTTCTTGAGATGCACAATCTTGATGTATTGCGGGCCTTATTAATATAGTCCGATCATATGGTGTTTTCCCCTCTCTATCTTGTTGTGATGAATTTAGTTTTCCCTATGAGATTTCTTTGGATTGAATAATTTTATGGATTTGGGAACACTTGATGCATGTCTTGCTATGAATTCCTGTGGTGACAATGGGGTATCATATTGATTCACTTGATATGTGTTTTGGAACTCAACTTGCGGATTCCCGCGGGGACATTGGGGTAATATATGCATAGGGGTTGATGCACGTTCTTGTGTTTGTATCTCTAGTAGAAATCTTGGGGCACTCTTTGAGGTTCTTTGTGTTGGATTGAGTATTATAAATCTGAATATGTTTTGGTGTTGCCTTAGTATGAACTCTTGATAGATCGATCGGGAAGGATAACATGATGTTATATTAGTAAGAACTCTTGAGATCGATCGGAAAGAATAGCTACAAATAATTCCTTATTATGTTCTCCGTTAGATAGGAACTTTGGAGTGATTCTTCATCGCACTTTGAGGGATGGTTATATGATCCAATTATATTAGTATTCTTGCGAGATTGCACTAGCGGAAGTACGGACCCTTGGCCTCGTTTTCAAGCATTGCAATATCGTTTGTGCTCACTTTGGTTACTTGCTACCTTGCTGTTTTTTATTGTTACTATTACAAAAATCAGTATCTAATATCCATATTACACTTGTATCACCATCTCTTCACCGAACTAGTGCACCTATGCAATTTACCATTGTATTTGGTGTGTTGGGGACATAAGAGACTTTTTATTATTTGGTTGCAGGGTTGTTTGAGAGAGACCATGTTCATCCTACACCCCGCATAGATTGATAAACCATAGGTCATCCACTTGAGGGAAATTTGCTACTGTCCTACAAAACTTTGCGCTTGGAGGCCCAACACGAGTCTACAAGAACAAGTTCTTTAGTAGACATCAAGCTCTTTTCTGGCGCCGTTGCCTACGAGGTTAGGTAAGCGGCACTCACATCCCATCAACGCAGCTCTTTTCTGGCGTCATTGCTGGGGAGGTGAGTGCTTGAAGGTATATCTTTAGATCTTGAAATCGAATCTTTTAGTTTCTTGTTTTATCATTAGTTTGGATTATAAAAGAAAACTACAAAAAAAAGGAATTGAGGTTGCATCATATTATTCATCTTTGTAATGTCTTCCATGAAAATGATGGAAAAGAAAATTGTGCTCAATTGTTAGAAGAAGAATGCTATAAAATGTTTGGCATAAATGATGATCATGATTGCAACGTTAGTGCGAATTCTATGAGTATCGAAAATGCTAATGATGAGTTTACTAGTCATGATAAAAATGTTTCTTACAAGTATGTCAATTTCTGTGGTGTGGAAAGACTTTGTGAAGACATGCCTCATAGGGATGATAGATTTTGCAAGAAGCATAAACATGATGAACCCAGTTGATTGATCAAAGTGATAGATGAGTTTGCAACAAAATTATGTTTTCTTTACCCTATTACTTGTGAGCTTTGCAATAAAGTTGGCCACCTTAATTTCCAATGCATGCTTTTTCATGATCGAATCATGTCCAAATATTTCAATAAATTGATTACCGTTGAACTTTATAATAAATATTGCAATAACATGCATAGTCCTTTGTCTAATAGCACATTATTGTGCAATTGCAGGAACCATTCCAATATTTAGGTTTTTAACAATTTGGTCTTGCACATGTAGGTCCTGCTACCAGAGGTTTTGACCCACTATTCCACCCTTTTTGCGTATGGGGAAATGAGTTGTCCATGAATATCAGTCATGTCAAGAAACTCAGTAAGATTGTTAGGATAAAGAAATTAGCAACAAAAAACAACAAGATCTTTGTCTGCACAATGAAGACATCATTTCACTACATGATAGTACTAACTATTATACCTTGCATTTTCTTCTTCCTTTGCCCCATTTCCAATATAGAGAATATATTTATGCACATCCTTGTTTTCAGACCTTTCCAAAGCAGTTCAGTGATGATTACCTCTCAAACCACCTCTATGGTCAAGAGGCGAGGAAGGTTTTCATACAACATCCACAGTTCAGTATTGAAGTGTTCCTGAAGAGGAAGATGGATGGACGGTCAATCATCCACAAGCACTGGACTAAAGTTGCAAAGACCTTCAACACCAATGAAGGCTCAATATTCACCTTCCGCTTAAGAAATTTTGCAGATGAGATGCATCAGTCTATGTACCATCTATGATGTTAATTTTGAAAGGTTCTAGATGTTGCATGTGAAACTTGGTGCTGGTGCAGTTGTGTAATGGGGTAGTTGGGTGCTGAAGCTATATGATGTTGTCTCTGATGTATTTCAATTATAAAATCTTCCTTCCTTAATATGGAAAAGAAATATATTGTGTGCTTAATACGAAATGTCAATTTAATTAATAAATGGATTATTAATAATAAGGCAATTAGCCTCCTAATTGGGTTTTTGTCGGATTCAGGGCTCTGCGGACCTAAGAAAGGTTCGAACTCTAGGGCGTGTGCGAAGAACTCAACTTACCTAGCCAACCAGTTGGTCGCCACTATGGCCTAGCTCGATGAACAAGCAAGAATATGGACACGTTAGTTTACCCAGGTTCAGGCCACCTTGCGGTCTAAGACCCTAATCCTGCTTTGTGGAGGATTTGCCTCACAAGGGGCTGAGGATGAACTAGTACAAGGGAAGAATAGCCTCGCCAGGTCTACTCTAGTGTGAGTGTTGGTGGATGAGGGTTCGAGGGGTCGATCCCCCGCTGGGTGGTGGCTAGCCTATACTTATCATGGCCTTGGCCCTCTTCCCCCAAAATGTAGGCTCGAAGGGTTCTGCTACTCCTCGAGCTTTCGTTGTATTCCCTCGAAGAGGAAAGGGTGATGCAACACAATAGCATAAGTATTTCCCTTAGTTTTTGAGAACCAAGGTATCAATCCAGTAGGAGACCACGCGTTAGTCCCTCACACCTGCACAAACAAATAAGAACTTCGCAGCCAACGCGGTAAGGGGTTGTCAATCCCTTTACGGTCACTTACAAAAGTGAGATCTGATAGATAGGATATTTTGATATTTTTGGTATTTTTTGATATAAGAACAGAAAGTAAAAACAACAATGTAAAGTAGATTATAGATTGATATGTTGAGAATAGACCCAGGGGCCATAGGTTTCACTAGTGGCTTCTCTCATGATAGCAGATTTCTACGGTGGGTGAACGAATTACTATCGAGCAATTGATAGAAAAGCGAATAATTATGAGAATATCTAGAAATGATCACTATATATAGGCATCACGTCTGTGACAAGTAGACCGAAAAGATTCTACATCTACTACTATTACTCCACACATCGACCGCTATCCAGAATGCATCTAGAGTATTAAGTTCATAAGAACATAGTAATGCTTTAAGAAAGATGACATGATGTAGAGGGATAAACTCAAGCAATATGATATAAACCCTATCTTTTTATCCTCGATGGCAACAATACTATACGTGCCTTGCTGCCCCTACTGTCACTGGGAAAGGACGCCGCAAGATTCAACCCAAAGCCAAGAACTTCTCCCATTGCAAGAACTATAGATCTAGTAGGCCAAACCAAACCAATAATTCGAAGAGACATGCAAGGATATTATAATCATACATAAAAGAATTCAGAAAAGAACCAAATATTTCTCATAGATAATCTTGATCATAAACCCACAATTCATCGGATCTCGACAAACACACCGCAAAAAGATTACATCAAATATATCTCCACGAAGACCGAGGAGAACTTGGTATTGAGATCCAAAAAGAGAGAGGAAGCCATCTAGGTACTAACTATGGACCCGAAGGTGTGTGGTAAACTACTCACAACTCATGGTGAGGCGATGGTGTTGATGTAGAAGCACTCCGTGGAAGATCCCCCCTCCGGTGGAGCTCCGGAACAGGGCCCAAGATGGGATCTCACGGGAACAGAAGGTTGCGGCGGTGGAATTAGGGTTTTCTCTGTTGCTTCGATGTTTTCAGGGTACATGGATATATATAGGAGGAAGGAGGGCATCAAGGGAGCAATATGGGGCCCACGAGGCAAGGGGGCACGCCCAGGGGGAGGGGGGCGCCCCCACCCTCGTGGACACCACGTGTCCCCTCTGTCGTGGTTCTCAAGTCTCTCGTGAAGATATCGTTCCAAAAATATCTCTCCTGAAGGTTTCATTCCGTTTGGACTCCGTTTGATATTCCTTTTATGCGAAACCCTGAAATAGGCAAAAAACAGCAATCTGGACTGGGGCCTTTGGGTTAATAGATTAGTCCCAAAAATAATATAGAAGTGTATAATAAAGCCCATTAAACATCCAAAACATCATATATAATAGCATGGAACAATAAAAAATTATAGATATGTTGGAGACGTATCAAGCATCCCCAAGCTTAATTCCTGCTCGTCTTCGAGTAGGTAAATGATAAAAAAAAGATTTTTTTTGATGTGGAATGCTAACCAACAAAATTTTCAATGAAATTCTCTTTATTGTGGCATGAATGTTTAGATCCGAAAGATTCAAGACAAAAGTCTATATTGACATAAGAAATAATAATACTTTAAGGATACTAACAAAGAAATCATGTCTTCTCAAAATAGCATGGCTAAAGAAAGTTATCCCTACAAAATCATATAGTCTGGCTATGCTCCCTCTTCATCACACAAAATATTCATATCATGCACAACCCAGGTTTCAGCCAAGCAATTATTTTCATACTCAATTTTTTCAAACCTTTCAACTTTCATGCAATACATGAGCGTGAGCCATGGATATAGCACTATGGGTGGAATAGAGTGGTTGTTGTGGAGAAGACAAAAAGAGGAAGATAGTCTCACATCGATTAGGCGTATCAACGGGCTATGGAGATGCCCATCAATAGATATCAATGTGAGTGCGTAGGGATTGCCATGCAACGGATGCACTAGAGCTAAAAATGTATGAAAGCTCATCAAATGAAACTAAGTGGGTGTGCATCCAACTTGCTTTCTCACGAAGACCTAGGGAGTTTGAGGAAGCCCATCGTTGGAATATACAAGCCAAGTTCTATAATGAAAATTCCCACTAAACTAGAGATTCTCTATCATGAAGAACATGGTGCTACTTTGAAGCACAAGTGTGGAAAAAAAGATAGTAGCATTGTCACTTCTCTCTTTTCTCTCATTTTTTTTGGAGGGGCTTTCTCTTTTTTTAGCCCCTCTCTATATTTTTTGGGCCATCTCCTTTTTTTTAATTGGCCTTTCCTCACATGCGACAATGCTCTAATAATGATGATCATCACACTTTTATTGATTTACAACTCGATATTACAACTCGATACTAGAACAAAGTATCACTCTATATGAATGCCTCCGGTGGTGTACCGGGATGTGCAAATAATCAAGAGTGACATGTATGAGAAATTATGCATGGTGGCTTTGCCACAAATATGATGTCAACTACATGATCATGCATGCAATGTGACAATATGAAGCGTATCATATGAATAGAATGGTGGAAAGTTGCATGGAAATATATCTCAGAATGGCTATGGAAATGCCATGATAGGTAGGTATGGTGGCTGTTTTGAGGAAGGTATATGGTAGTTGTATGGTACCGCCGAAAGTTGCGTGGTACAAGAGAGGCTAGCAATGGTGGAAGGGTGAGAGTGCGTATAATCAATGGACTCATCATTAGTCAAAAATAACTCAAATACTTATTGCAAAAATTTACGAGTCATCAAAACAACGCAATCAACGCATGCTCCTAGGGGGGGGAGGTTGGTAGGAGTTGACCATCACGTGCCCCCGACCTCCACACAAAGGATGACACTCTACAAATACCACATGCTCTAACTTCATCACATAGCGGTTCACCATACGTGCATGCTACGGGAATCACAAACTTTAACACAAGTATTTCTCAATTTCATAATAACTCCTCTAGCATGACTCTAATATCACTATCCTCATATCTCAAAACAATTATCAAGTATCAAACTTCTCATCATATTCAATGCAGTTTGTATGAAAGTTTTTAATACATTCATCTTGGATGCCTATCATATTATGACTAGTTTTAAAACCAAAGCATATTACCATGATGCTCTAAAAGACCCTCAAAAGGATATAAGTGAAGCATGAGAGAGCAACAATTTCTACAAAATAAAATCACCATCGTGCTCTAAAAGATATAAGCGAAGCACTAGAGCAAAACTATCTAGCTCAAAAGATATAAGTGAAACACATAGAGTGTTCTAACAAATTCTAGGCCATATTTATGTCTTTCAAAAAGGTGTGTCCAGCAAGGATGATTGAGGAAAACTAACAAGCAAAGACTCAAATCATACATGACGCTCCAAGTAAAACACATATCATGTGGTGAATAAAAATACAGTCCCGAGTATAGTTACCGATAGATGAAGACGAAAGAGGGGATGCCTTCCCGGGGCATCCCCAAGCTTAGGGTTTTGGTTGTCCTTGAATTTTACCTTGGGGTGCCTTGGGCATTCCCAAGCTTAGGATCTTGCCGCTCTTTGTTCTATAGTCCATCAAAGCCATACTCAAAACTTGAAAACTTCACAACACAAAACTTAGCCAAAAATCTCCTGAGCTCCGTTAGTATAAGAAAACAAACCACTACTCAAAGGTACTGTAATGAACTCGTTCTTTGTTTATATTGGTGTTAAACCTGCTGTATTCCAACTTCTCTATCATTCATATTCTCCAATACTACTCATAGATTCATCAAAATAAGCAAACAACACACGAAAAACAAAATCTGTAAAAATAGAGCAGTCTGTAGTAATCTGTGACTTTCGCATACTTCTGTAATTCCAAAAAATTGAAATAAATTGTTAAACATGAGGAATTTGTCTATTAATCATCTGCAAAAAGAATCAACTAAATAGCACTCTCCAGTAAAATCTAGTGACTATTCTCGTGAGCGCTAACATTTCTGTTTTTTACAGCAAGATCATATAAACTTCACACAAGTCTTCCCAAAGGTTCTACTTGGCACAAACACTAATTAAAACACAAAACCACATCTAAACAGAAGCTAGATGCAATATTTATTCCTAAACAGAAGCAAAAACAAAGAAAATAAAATTGGGTTGCCTCCCAACAAGCGCTATCGTTTAACGCCCCTAGCTAGGCACGATAAAAGGATTGATCTAGGTATTGCCATCTTTGGAAGGCAATCCATAAGTGGCTCTCATAATAGATTCACAAGGTTATTCAATTTTCTGTCTAGGAATATATTCCATGCCTTTCCTTAATGGAAAATGGAATCTAATATTTCCTTCCTTCATATCAATAATTGCACCAATCGTTCTAAGGAAAGGTCAACCAAGAATAATAGGACATGAAGGATTGCAACCTATATCAAGAACAATGAAATATATGGGCACATAATTACTATTGGCAACAATAAGAACATCATTAATCCTTCCCACATGTTTCTTAATAGTAGAATCCGAAAGATGCAAATTTAAAGAACAATCATCAAGCTCACGGAAACCTAACAAATGACACAAAGTTTTTGGGATAGTGGAAACACTTGCACCCAAATCACACAAAGCATAGCTTTCATGATCTTTAATTTTAAATTTAATAGTAGACTCCCACTCATCATAAAGCTTTCTAGGGATAGAAACTTCTAATTCAAGTTTTTCTTCATAAGATTGCATCAAAGCATCAACTATGTGTTTGGTAAAAGCTTTATTTTGACTATAAGCATGCAGAGAATTTAGTACGGATTGCAACAAGGAAATACAATCAATCAAAGAACAATTATCATAATTGAATCCCTTGAAATCCAAAGTAGTGGGTTCATCACTATGCAAAGTTTTAATTTCTTCAATCGCACTTTTAACAATTTTAGCATCCAGATCTAAAAACCCCGAATCATTGGGACGCCTTTTAATTAAAGTACACTCATCTTTAGTCCCATCTTTATCAAGTTTCATACTAGAAAACAAGGATCTAATAGGAGACACATCAATAACTTTCAGATCTTCATCTTTATTTTCATGATAACTAGATGAACACGCTGTTATAAAGCTCTCTTTTTTAGCACGCATCCTAGCGGTTCTTTCTTTGCATCCATCAATGGAAATTCTCATGGCTTTGAGAGACTCATTGATATCATGCTTAGGTGGAATAGATCTAAGTTTCAAAGAATCAACATCAAGAGTAATTCTATCCACACTTCTAGCCAATTCATCAATCATAAGCAATTTATCTTCAAGCAAAGCATTGAAATTCTTTTGCGAATTCATAAACTCCTTAACACTAGTTTCAAATTCAGAAGGCATCTTTCTGTAAGAGTTATTGTAGGAATTACAAAAATTATTAGAGGACTTACTAGGAAAAGGTCTACGATTAAAGTTTCCTCTATAAGCATTGTTACCAAAATTATTCCTACCAACAAAATTCACATCCAAAGATTCATTATTATTTTCAATCAACGTGGATAAAGGCATATCATTAGGATCAGAAGAAGCACTCTTAGTAGCAAATAATTTCATAAGTTCATCCATCTTTCCACTCAAAACACTAATCTCTTCAATAGCATGCACTTGTTTACTAGTAGATCTTTCGGTGTGCCATTGAGAATAATTAACCATAATACTATCTAGGAGTTTGGTAGCTTCTCCTAAGATAATTTACATGAAAGTGCCTCCAGCGGCCGAATCTAAAAGATTTCTAGAAGCAAAATTAAAGCCAGCATATAAGTTTTGTATAATCATCCATAAGTTCAAACCATGTGTAGGGCAATTACGTATCATTAATTTCATTCTCTCCCAAGCTTGTGCGACATGCTCATGATCTAGTTGCTTAAAATTCATAATATCATTTCTAATAGAGATGATCTTAGCAGGAGGAAAATCCTTAGAGATAAAAGCATCTTTGCACTTATTCCACGAATCAATACTATTTCTAGGCAAAGAGGAAAGCCAAGTTTTGGCACGATCTCTAAGTGAAAACGAAAATAACTTCAATTTAACAATATCATTATCCGTATCCCTCTTCTTTTGCATATCACACAAATCAACAAACTTGTTTAGATGGGTAGCGGCATCTTCACTAGGAAGGCCAGAAAATTGATCTTTCATGACAAGATTCAACAAAGCATCATTGATCTCACAAGATTCGGCATCGGTAATATGAGCAATCAGAGTGATAATAAAATCATTATTGTTGGCATTGGAGAAGTCACACAATTTGGTATTGTTCGGAGCTATAGTGACAAGCAAGCAATCCAACACACAAGCAAACAAGAAGAAAGCGAACAGTAAACACACGACAAAAAGAAGGGCAAATAAAATGGCAAGGGTGAAGTGGGGGGGAGGAAAACGAGAGGCAAAAAATGTAATGTGAAGGATAAGGGTTTCTGATAGGTACTTGGTAAATGACTTTTGCGTAAGCCTCCCCGGCAACGGCGCCAGATATTCTTCTTGCTACTTCTCGAGCTTGCATTGTATTCCCTCGAAGAGGAAAGGGTTTTGTAGCACTATAGCATAAGTATTTCCCTCAGTTTTTGAGAACCAAGGTATTAATCCAGTAGGAGACCACGCACGAGTCCCACGCACCTGCACAACAAATAAGAACTTCCCAGCCAACGTGATAAGGGGTTCTCAATACCTTTACTGTCACTTACGAAAGTGAGATCTGATAGATAGGATAGTTTGATATTTTTGGTATTTTTTGATATAAGAACAGAAAGTAAAAAGAGCAATGTAAAGTAGATTGTAGATTGATATGTTGAGAATAGACCCATAGGTTTCACTAGTGGCTTCTCTCATGATAGCTGATTTCTACGGTGGGTGAACGAATTATTGTCGAGCAATTGATAGAAAAGCGAATAATTATGAGAATATCTAGGCATGATCATTATATATAGGCATCATGTCCGTGACAAGTAGACCGAAACGATTCTACATCTACTACTATTACTCCACACATCGACCGCTATCCAGCATGCATCTAGAGGATTAAGTTCATAAGAACAGAGTAATGCTTTAAGCAAGATGACATAATGTAGAGGGATAAACTTCCTCGATGGCAACAATACTATACGTGCCTTGCTGCCCCTACTATCATTGGGAAAGAACACCGCAAGATTGAACCCAAAGCCAAGCACTTCTCCCATTGGAGGAACTAAAGATCTAGTAGGCCAAACCAAACCAATAATTTGAAGAGACTTGCAAGGATATTATAATCATACATAAAAGAATTCAGAAAAGAACCAAATATTTCTCATAGATAATCTTGATCATAAACCCACAATTCATCGGATCTCGACAAACACACCGCAAAAAGATTATATCGAATAGATCTCCTCGAAGACCGAGGAGAACTTGGTATTGAGATCCAGAAAGTGAGAAGAAGCCATCTAGGTACTAACTATGGACCCGAAGGTCTGTGGTAAACTACTCACAACTCATGGTGAGGTGATGGTGTTGATGTAGAAGCACTCCGTGGAAGATCCCCCCTCCGGTGGAGCTCCGGAATAGGCCCCATGATGGGATCTCACGGGAACAGAAGGTTGCGGCGGTGGAATTAGGGTTTTCTCTGTTGCTTCGATGTTTTCAGGGTTCATGGATATATATAGGAGGAAGGAGGGCATCGGGGGAGCAACGTGGGGCCCACGAGGCAGGGGGCGCTCCCAGGGGGAGGGGGCGCACCCCTACCCTCATGGACACCACGTGTCCCCTCTGCCGTGGTTCTCAAGTCTCTCATGAAGATATCGTTCCAAAAATATCTCTCCCGGAGGTTTTATTCCGTTTGGACTCCGTTTGATATTCCTTTTATGCGAAACCCTGAAATAGGCAAAAGACAGCAATCTGGACTAAGCCTTCGGGTTAATAGGTTAGTCCCAAAAATAATATAAAAGTGTATAATAAAGCCCATTAAACATCGAAAACATCATATATAATAGCATGGAACAATCAAAAATTATAGATACGTTGGAGACGTATCAGATTCCACAACGACCAATTTGAAAGGGGACAAGTAGTACATTTGATCTTGACAAAAGGTAGTCTTCGCCTCCAAAGCCTGTGGTCGTGACACTGTGGTGGGATCGGGGATGACGTCCGTCCTGCAGCCCTGGCGGTCTTCGTCTCGTTGAACGGGGTTGGAAACCTTTGGCTGATTCCTTGGGACCCCACATCTGCGCTTGCCTCCATAGCACCAATGAGAAAGCCTGCTCTCTCCTATGCCCGCTGGTGCCTGCCTGGTCACGGTCGTCATGGCTTGCATCATCCCAACCTCAGGAGGTGGACACTTGCATAGGATTCTCCACTCCTTAGGACGCAGCCCGCGGAGACCGCTTCCTCCGGAGGTCTTGGCATCACCTGCCTTGTGAGGGTTGGCCCCTCGTGAGGGTCTTCTCTTGTTAATGTTGAAGATGGGCCATACTAGGACATAGGTAAAGCCACGCCATGGACCGCATGCAGGCGGTTCTGGGTACCCTAGTTCCCAAAACACCGACAGTAGCCCCCGGGCCTAAGGCGCACTCGGACTTGGCTTCGAGGCGAAGCCAAAGGGCAAGGTTGAAGCATTGTGGTCCCCTATCACCTGTGGACTAGGCTGACGTGTGGCGCCTGATGAGACCTGGGCGTCTCCGCTTCCTCACGTCGCTTCGGCGAGTGCCTATCTTGACAACCACCATCATTGCCTGCTGTGCCCGCCTTCTGCTCCACTTTCCTTCCTGCAAGCTTGTGCCTTCTTCGTTGGACTCCACGTCTGCTCCAGTTCCCCTTGCTGCTATGGATCCCAAGTCGAAGAAGAGGAAAGCTCGTACGACCGCGGAGCCCTCGCCGGAGCGAGAAACAACACTGGACCGGTCCACGGTGGTTAATCGGGACGGCTTGGACAAGGTCCGACAAGCCCTCGCCACCGATTCCAATGAGTTGTAAGGCGACAATGGTCTGGCCTGCCCCCTGGGTCTTAGCTGACCTGGAGGCCACCGATATCACCCTTGACATCCAAGCTCTCTTCGCTGGCTTGCTGCCTCCATTCTTTGACTTACTCAATGTCGTGCTCTCGCACTACCAGATTAAAACGCTACATCTGGATCCTGGATCCATCGTCCTCCTCCCTGGAGTCGCCTTCTTTGGTGAAGCCTTTATGGGCATTGTTCCATCTGTGGTCTTGCTCTGCCACTTCTTTTTGCTTCGTCTGGTCGATGGCAAGCAATGCTCGGGGTGTGTTTCACTCCACTCCTGTGCCACACTCTCCTGATGTGGGCCTTCACTGGTTTGGACGATCCCATGAAGCTTTAGGTGCCCCCGCTGTCCTCCGACACGCTGCATGGTGTGCTGCAGCTCTTGACTAGCGAGGACTCCGCCATGCTTCCTCTTGAGGGTCGCCCTTTGTACAACGGCTCGGCTGGGAAGGCCTTTGCCGAGAAGACGCCTCGCTTCGATGAGTGGGGGGCGCATGCCGAGGCAGATAGGGAGCCCCGAGACAACCCTGTCTTGGTGACTCCGGTGCTCGCAGGCCCTAAGACTTGAGCTCTGGAGGTGGTCGTGGGGGAGCGGGCCGCACCGAGCGCTCCTGAGATTGCCGCTGGGGACCTGGCACCATCGTGCGCTCTTGAGCTGGCGGCCTCCACCCCTGCGGGTGGCGTGGGAGGAACCCCACCTATGGACACTGCCGTCGCCCTTGCCGGGGGAGCTGTGCCACGATCCTTGGCGCATTCCCTCCAAACCTTGAGGCATCCCGCAAGAGGAGGAGGCTCGGTAGTCACTGCAGCCCTATCCCACAGTTCTTGAGAAAGAAGAAGTGGATAGCCGTGGATGAGCAAGTACGTTGCCCTTCTTGGTCTTCGCGCATTGCTTCCTTTTCTGACTTCTGCTCCTCAGGGTTCCTTCCGCAGCCAGGGCGGGCCCGGCCGGAGCACGGCCTCGGGAAGCTCCTGGTCTGGTAGCGACCCCAGGCCTCCTGAGCTAACTGGCTGCGTGTGAGGTGGTGCCAGTACATGAGCCAAGGCCGCCCATGGGGGACCACAGGCCTGCACTCCCATCGTCATTTTTCAAGAGCGACCTCTGGGGCATAGAGGCTATGCTGAAGGCTCCTCCACTGGCTCTGATTGGTGGTCAGGTGATCCGCGCGACGGCTCCATCTTCAAGCGGCGGGGATGGACCGCACCACACCCCGCTCGAGGCTCGTGAAGCGTTCTTAGGTACATCGACCACCGGTCGCCGGAGGCAGGCGAGCCGTCTTGCACCTCGGCAGGCCAAGGTGCAGAGGAAGGGCATGGCCTAGCGCTAGAGCTTGCACGCAGGCGTAGTGCCGTCTGTCATAACCTTCTCCAGGAAGCGACGAGCGCACTAGACCTCCTTGGTGTAGATCTTGCTGACGTCGATACATGGCTTGAGGCGGAGGGACTTTGCTTGGCGCGCGAATGGCATCAACTGAAGGTCGCAATTGACCTCGGGCACTCGTAGCATGAGCGCTCCCGCACACACGCCGAAGAGTGCCTTGTGACTTCTCGGGAGGCCTGCACCCGTGCCCTGCAGGTGGCCCAAGCCGCAGATCATCATCGTGAGGCGGTCGAGGAACGTGAGAGGGAGCTTCGAGCTTCGAATGCCACCCTTGAGTGGTAGGTCCAAGCGCGCAGAGCCGCCCTTGCGGCACTGCCAGGCAGGACGCCCACAGACGAGGTAGGAGCCGAGGCACATGAGGACGCGCTGGCACTTGAGGCATTGGAGCACAGCTTGGAGCGTGAGCGGCAGGAGGTGTTGGAGTACTAGGTAGCCATGGCTTAGGATGCCCTTGCCTCTCGGGAGGTGAGGATCCAATTGGAGGTCGACTTGAAGGTCGTGGGGATCAGCGAGGCCCAAGTTGAGGAATATCACCAAAAGCAAGAGCTCGAGGAGGCCCGCTTGAAGAGGCGTCAAGCTGATCTGTAGGGCAAGGCCGATGCCCTCAAGGTGAAGCTTGTTGCGGCCGAGCGGCACGAGAAGGAAGCCGAGGTAGCCCGGGCAGTCGCTGAGGCCGAACTGTCCCCCCTTCATGCGCAAGTTGAGGGTGTTACATCCCTCGTGGAGATAGCCTCGTATGAGGCGAGTTGCCGCCAAATGCTACAACATGAGCACTCCTTGATGTTCGAGGACCTTAGGTTCAGGGCCAACCAGGCTCTGAGCACCATCTGCGACGAGAGCATCTACCGCCCGCACGAAGCAGATGATGTCGTCTAGCTCCGCTTCTTCACCCAGTTCGTGTCATGCCTCGAAAGCGGGGCCGCGAGGGCGCGTCAGCTCATCAAGGAGAAGAGTCGTGACTTCCTTGGACGCACGTTCTCACGTGTCTTCAGTCACCTTCTTAGTCTCGATCCCAACCTCGATTTCAATGCCGTGATAGCCCCCGTGCCCGGGGTAACCCAGGGTATTCTGGCTAGGTGGGTGGATGACCATGTGGACGACCTGATCGTGTAATTCGCCCACGGCGACGATGTGGCTCCGCCTGCAGTCTTGGAGGGTGAAGTTGATGGTGATGACGATGGCAGTGACGCCGGCGGTAGCGCATCTCGCTAGGCTTGTATTTCCCTATCATCTTGTCAAAAATTTAGATATGGCCCCACGGGGTGTGAAAGCATTTTTTGGAGGGGGGGTCCCCTGTAATGCATGAAACGATAATATGCACTCTGAACCTTTCCAAGTAAGCCTTCGGGAGCTGAAGGGCTCCCAACTAGGGTAATGCATGGCTTAGCTTTTGTGTTTGCGGCCCGGGGCAAGTTCTTGTAATGTGGAAAACTCTTTCTCCTGAGATGGGCCCTTCGGAGCCCCCAGTCCACGGAATCTACGGAGGGGCCTGCGAGAGCTTAGGGTCTCCTGGCGCGCCCCTAAGGTCTAGAGATGGGTGCTCTTGAGGTCCGGGCAGGATGCCGAGTACGGTGCATGGCTGCTAGCTCGCTTGAGAGCGCCACGCGAGGAGCCAGGCGCCAAAGCTTTGGCAAGGTGTGCCCGTGTGGCAGTTACGCCTTTGGCCCCGAGGGGGCTTGATACCGCTTGGGCCAGCTCGAATGTGCACGCCATTCCTAGCCCCCGCTCGCGGGGCGCTCGGAAGGGAAACCGCAGGTAGGAGTTGTGCCTCCCAAGCATAAATCAGAGAAAAAGGAAACACCGCGAATCAAAGAGAAGAAAAAGAAAAATCCCCCCTTTTTCTTTCGATAAGCGCATGAAACTTCAAATTTTATTCCAAGGGCAGCGAATCGGGCTACAAAAGAGAGAAAAAAGGCCGCGTCCGGCGCCTACACTAGTCTTCTCTCCAGCGTGGAGCTCAGTGCTTCCACTAGGTGTGGACATAGTCATTGGGGGACAGTGTCGACTGCTAACGCAGAGCATGGTGCTTCCTCTTGGACATGGGTGGGAACCACCATGAGGCTCAGGAGCAGCGTTTAGGAGACTCCTGGGCGTGTACAACCCCACTCATTATTATGTGAGATTGCCACGGGCGGAGACTTGAGGGGTACTTCTTGCCTCCCGGGTAGGGACCCCACCCCACCATGCCCCAACCACCATTGGGGCATCCGGAAACTAGGACAAAACCAAGGGGTGAGGGGCCACGCGGGCGGTGATCGGGTGGCCGCCGGCCCTTGACCGAGGAAGGGCTCGCCAACGCCTTCCCCGGTGGATGACCCACATATGGATGGGACGCGCCACCGTCATGGTAGTGCACTGCATTGCACGACGCGGGGGAGGCGCTGACGTCGGGCTTCCCCCGCATGACCTCCTTGGACGTCATGCTCGTATGGGTCGAGGCCAACGTCTGGGGGTGCGCGGCCGTAGCACGATTTTCCTGTGATCCATGTTTAGCGAGACGTGTTCTAAAGACATTGGTGGTAAATGGCGACCCTTATCGGCAAAGGTGCCGGCGCGGTGCCGAGCTGGCTCGCCAAGGGCCCCGATACCGCGCAGCCCTGGCGGTCTCAATGTCCACGCCGACGAGGGGAACAGATGCATGCTTGTTCTTTACGCGTACAACAGGCCCATAAATGGTGGCACAAGGGCACCGGGGGCCGTCGCCCTTGGGTTAGCACCCAGTTCCTCCACTCTACTGTGCACCGTCCTTGGTGCCAGGTCGCGCCGGCCAGGTGGTGGAGCCTCGACGCGTTCCCAGGAGGGGCCGCCTACCCCGACCGCACTTCGGGGAAAAGCACCATGGAATGGGAAAACGACGTCGTGTGCCTAGCCGCGGCTGCAAGATCCATCAACCGTCAGTCGGAAGGGCGTGCAGACACCGCGGAGGCAAGCGCGAGCCCCTGGCAGCATCCGCGATGTTGCCAGGGTGCAGAAAGGTGTCGTGCCCTCACAAGCAGCGTCGAGCAGCACGGGAACCTGCCTGAGCAGGGCATCGTGGCCGCCTTCCGCCAACCTTTAACGCAGTAACTTGCATGCCACGACGAGTGCGGCTTGCGTGTTGGCCTGCTCCCAGCGGGTGCGCAACGTTGATGATGTGGCGTAGCCTGACGACCGCGTGATAACGCGATTGAAGCGCCGCATGAGAGGGTGTGGGGGTGGCCCGTGCTGCCGAAGGTTGATGACGCTGGCGGTTATGCCGGCCATGTGGAGTAATGGGCGACGAGCTTCGTGTCCAGGGAGCACCGCCTGGGGAGGGTTAGCTGCCCAATGCTCAGTGCAGGCTCCAGGATCCCCTGCCATGACAGCGACGGAGCGGAAACAAAACGAGCAGCGGGGGAGAGGTTCCGACACGCCCCTACCTGGCGCACCGAATGATGGATTCAGGGCTCCGCGGAACCAAGAAAGGTTCAAACTCTGGGGCCTATGCGTAGAACTCAACTTCCCTAGCCAACTAGTTAGCCGCCCCTACGGCCTAGCTCAATGAACAAGGAAGAAGATGGACACGGTAGTTTACCCAGGTTCGGGCCACCTTGCGGCACAAGACCATATTCTTGCTTTGTGGTGGATTTGCCTCATGAGGGGCTGAGGATGAACTAATACAAGGGAAGAACAGCCTCGCGAGGTCTGCTCTAGTGTCAATGTTGGTGGATGAGGGTTTGATGGGTTGATCCCCCACTGGGTGGTGGCTAGCCTATACTTATCGTGGCCTTGGTCCTCTTCCCCCAAAATGTAGGCGGGAAGGGATTCCACAACGGCAAATTTGAAAGGGGACAATTAGTACATCTGATCCTGACAAAAGGTAGTCTTCGCGTGCAAAGCCTCTGGTCGTGAAGCAGCCGTGGGCTCGGCGATTGTCACAGCCCTATATTAGCCTTGCTTCTACTTGCATAAGCATTCATGCATAAAGTTTCAACTCAAGAAATTTGAATTGAGGATATTTGAAAGCCTCAAAAATGTAATTAAAAGAAGGGAAAATAACCTTGGAAAATGCATCCAATATTTCCAAAATGCTCTTCAATGATGTTTGATATTTTGGGAAAGGATTTTGATCCAAACAAAAAATATGGAACATTTTTTGAGGAATTATTTTGTCCATTTGGATTTAAACCAATAGCTATTTGGATTGGGTTTATATTGCTTAATAATATAAATATATACCCAATAACTCTGAAAATTGGTAAGTACCGTTGGCCTCCCTCACTCTCCCCCGTTTCCTCCTCTCTCCTAGATCTCTCTCTCCCTCCCACCCGAGCGCGGTCGTCACCGCCGCTCGCCGCCACCGCGGCCAATGTGCACACCTCGCCTCTCCACCATGCCAAGAAGAAGTGTCACGACCTATACGTCCTACTCGACAAGCCACGCAAGCCGTAGTGCCCTATATCATCGGCATCGTCGTCGTCTTCGAGCTTCGGCAACGCCGACCGCCACCGTCGATTTTTCATCACTAGACCGTCCCCAAGCCTACTAAGCATCTTGTCCGACTACCAGTGACATCATTTTCCTTTCCCCTCACTCCGCGCCCTCGATTTTGTTCTCCAGCTAGTACCACTGCCATGGCCGATAGCTCGATGATACCGCCTCCAAGCTCGTCATTGCTAGTGACCCCTGCTGATCAAGCCGAGCACATGGGAGAGTACCTGGCGTCCCGTAGTTGCTACCCAACATCCCAGTTTGCTCGCTCGCAAGCCGCAACGTAGCGCCCGCCCATAACTGAACTCCGACCGTCGCTAACCTCACCGCCGCCCATGCAACAGGCCATCCCTGGCAGCGCCGCAACCTCCCCTAGACGCACACGGGCCTGGGCTTCCTCCTGGTGCCCTTGCCCGCCACCCTCGTGGCCTAAAGTCTGGACTCCGCCGCGACTTGAGGACGTCGGCGACTAACCGAAGGTGCATCTGACGTGGCGTAGCCATTAGTGGCTAATGACACTGCTATTTATAACCACACACACTCACATTAGGCCCCACCAGCTAAAGTAACCCCTGGTTAATATAATTTACCTAAAACTAACTATGTGTTAATACAGAGCCTATGACATGTGGGACCGCACTATCAGGTTTGACCTGGGTCAGCGTAGTTGACCTGATGACATCAGCATGGCGTCATGTCGATGCAGTAAATCCTTTACTGGATTTGTTTTATTTCTAAATAACCAAAAAATCCAGAAAATGATTTAAACTTCTAACAATCATATATAATAGAAGGTAACTCAAAATGACATAATTTATATATGAAAAATCATCATAAAAATATGAGGAATCTATTTATGGCATTTTCATGCATGTTTGAGCAACCCAAAGCTACTATATATGACAATTTGAACTAATGGCATTTGAAATGCCTTATGTGGAGTTTGAATTTGAACCTTTGGTTCAAACCAACTTCATTTAATATGGTTGCTAGTTGCATTCACTATTGGGAAAAGGGCTATAGATGATATGGCCACTAATGGCGCACCAGACATGTGGTGCGCCACTACTATATACTAATGGCGCACCATGTGTTGGTGCGCCATTAGTGTCCTAATACTAATGGCGCACCACATCCACGGTGCGCCATTAGTAACAATTTTTTTTTTCATTTTTTTTTCAAAACTAGTAATGGCGCACTAGTGGATAGTGCGCCATTACTAGTTAAACTATTAATGGCGCACCACATCCACGGTGCGCCACTAGTAAATTTTTTCAATTTTTTTTCAATTTTTTTTTTAATTTTTTTTCAAATGTTTTTTATTTTTTTTCAAAACTAGTAAATGGCGCACGAGTGGATAGTGCGCCATTTACTAGTTAAACTAGTAACGGCGCACCACATCCACGGTGCGCCACTAGTAATTTTTTTTTTCAATTTTTTTTAATTTTTTTTTCAGAACTAGTAATGGTGCACCGTGTGTGTGGTGCGCCATTACTAGTTGAACTAGTAATAGTGCACCACTCCCACGGTGCGCCATTACTAACTTGGCCCAAAAATTCCACCGAATGCCCCCCTCGACTGTCTTTTCAGTTTAAAAAAAATAAAAGAAAATGATGGAAATTTCAAAAAAATAAAAGAAAATAAGTTTCCCAGGTGATATGTGGTCTACTTGTTGGGAAAATTTACAAATATGAATTTCGACTTTATTTGCAAAATATCTCTGGAATTTGTAAAATGGGCATAACTTTTGCATACGAACTCGGATTAAAAAGCTTTTTATATGAAAAATCATCTACTTGAAAAGTTACATCCCCCGTGAACCCCGTTAAACATTTTCAAAATCCCGAAAAACCTGACAGAAAAAAGTTCAAACTTACTAGTGGCGCACCGTTTGCTAGGTGCGCCACTAGTAACAGAAAAAAAAATTGTTTCGAAAATAAAAATTTGATTTTTTTTTCAAAATATGATACGTAATATGACCGGGAAGTTTGAAATATTTTTTCAAAATTTCATCATACTCATGAACATGAACAAAGTCCTAGACATCAAGAAGGTTTAATAGGATTGATATGATAGATATATAAACAAGAGCTTGTGAAGTGAGCTGGTGCTGGGTTGGATAGAACTGCAAAGTTAAGCGTGCTCGGGCTGGAGTAGTGTGAGGATGGGTGACCTTCCCGGAAGTTTGACCACAGAGTGCGATTTGACTTGAGATTAAGCATATTGAACCGAGATTAATCCATAGTGACCTGAGATTAAGAAAAAAAACGAAAAAAAAAATTCTGATTTTTTTTACAATTTTTTTTTACTAATAGCGCACTTCTATGTGGTGCGTCATTAGTATACCAGGTACTAATGATGCACCAGTGGTGCACCATTAGTAAAAATAATCTAATGGCGTGGTGCTAGCGGCGCACCTGTAGTGCGCCATTAGTAGCGAAAACAGGTGCGCCACTAGCAGCCCTTTTCCTAGTAGTTATTAGCTCAATCAATAGCATATTGTCATGTCATGATCATTCATCATATTGTTGCATTGAATTGATTGTGTTCATTCTCTTTTGCCGGTGTTTGTCCCCTCTTAGTAGACGTTGTTTCGACGATGTGATCGATGACACTGATGAAGACACAATGCTATCTTCAGAAGTGCCAGGCAAGAAAACCCCATTGAACATTCCGATAAAATCCTACTCTCTCGCTCTTGCTCTCTTTTACTACATTAGGACAACAACGATTCAACTATTACATGTCGCGGCAATAGAACCCCTCTCCTCTGCATGACCTGTCTTTGCTCCAGTAAATAGTTGAAACCCACTAGCATGAGTAGGAGTTTTTTGATTCATATTGTGCCTACACATTTATGCTTGCTTGTCATGCCTGCTATTACTTAGAGTTGTGTCACATTTGATTTGTCGGGGATGAATTGGAATGTGGTCATCATGTCCTACTATTGAGAGCTAAGTGTGTGAACACGACTTGGTAAGGCTAGCAGTTAGAGGCCATGTATTAGTACATGGTGGGTTGTCTCATTGAAACCGTCCTCAGGAACTGAGTTCTGTATTTGAGATCCAAGAACAGCTACTACCACACGTTGGACTTATTAACCCCTTTGTCCTCTGTCCAGGAGTTGCAACTAGTTTCTAGTGTTTGTAGGACATGTGTTCGAGGTTGTGTGTAGCGCTGAGCCTAGGGGTGGGCTATGATGCGGTAGATACACCGTGGCCCGATGTACTGAGACGCCCGTTTGGTGCCTCGGGAAACCTGCACATATCGTTTGGGGCCATAGTGGAAACCTCGGTCGGACTCCCTGCGGATGGAACCTGAATAGGCGATAAACCTGGACTAGAGACTTGTGTGGTTAGTTAGGTCGTGTTCTACACCCACGTCGGCTTTCGCTTGAAGTCTGACGAGCACATGACATGTGCAAACACTAAGTGGTGGCAACATGTGTGAAGAAGTACAACCCTGTAGGGTTATAAATGATCTATTCGAATAGCCGTGTCCGCGGTAATGGACTACTGGATTGCTTATGCACTTCATAGACAAGTGAAAGTGGATACTCTAAAATGTGCAAGAAAAGTGTGAGTGTTATGGATGGCCCTCTCGTAGGGAGATGGCGGCGGCTCCATAGTGGTTCCATGTGGACTTCGACGGTTAGCTTGTTACCTCAACTAGGATCTTGTACCCTTGGGAGGGTCTTGTAGATAGTCAGGCTTGATAGCCCTCTTCCTTTTCAGATGTCTGTACCCATACATGATTATGATTCCGTTGTCTGCATGCTCTGTACGTTGGGTCATGAGACCACTGCTTATAATAAATGCTATGATGGCCCTTCCGGGCCTTTATCTATATGAGTTGTTGAGTTATGTGGTGATGACATATTGTACATCACACACTTGCATGTTATGCGTACGTGTAACGTGTATTGCTATGTGTGGGATCCGACACCTAGTTGTTTGTTCTTGGTATCCTATCTTTTGGGGAAATGCCTCCTAGTGCTTCCACCGAGCCTTGGAGCTTCCTACTTCTTCGAAACACATGGATTGACTGGCATATGTCCATCCTTGCTCCTGTGTCTGTCCCTTCCGGAGAAATGTCACGTGGTGTATACCGCAGTCCTGTTAGCTTGTACAGCCCGACAACATTCGCGGCTGACCGACACGTCCATTGATGGGTCATGTATGCATGTCCCTGTAATTTAGCGCCAATTTTGGTTTAAAACTAGTCATGTTGGCCCGGGTTCTCTGTCATATGGATGCTAGCGACACTATCATATACGAGAGGCAAAAGACGCAAACGGTCCCGACCCAGGTACGGTCGCAGCTGTGGGAATACCGTGCGTGAGGCCGCAAAGTGATATGATGTGTTACATGCTAGATCGGTGTGACTTAGGATCGGGGTCCCGACATCTTTGATATCAGAGCCTTACTATCTGTAGGATTACCAAGCTAAACTGGTCAAAGTCATGTCTAGAAATTCTTTAGTGATAAAAGGGAATTGATTGTCGAAGGGAACGTAAGGCTCTTTTAACTCCTTTACCTTATGTCCTTCTAATCAGAGTCACTTTCCTGTTTTCTACGGGGATTAAGAACTAGGCTTCTCATCAATCTATCAGGATCGTTAATGGTGGATTCAACTCCCAAATTCAGTTTCAACTAATTATGTGTGTTAAACTGTTGGTCTCATAACCTTGACATTATGATGTTGAGTGGTTATGCTATCATTTTGCAGGATGTCTCAAAATCCTCTTAGATCATTTACAGATGTTATGCTGTCTGAGTCATCCCTGGTTTCTAAACAATTTGATGCATTTGCAAATCTTACCTCCCTGTCATGATGTCCTTTTAGGCGAGGTTAACCATACTAATTGCTGAGTTCACTACTGCAGGATGCTACTAACACGACACTACGATTAGAGACCCTTTGACGAAACTTTGTGCGATGCATTAATCACAAACGGTGATGTAAAATAACCATAAAAAAAGATGCAAAACATTTGCAATGAAGGTTGCATCAAACACAGTTCAGATTTTAGTTGCTTGTGCGATGCGGGGCTTAAGGTTCAGTTCAATTAACTGTTTGTGATGAGGGAGAACAAAAGAAACGGGCAGCTAGATGAAGGTGTGTGTGATATACAACATACAGTTCACACAGATAAACTGTTTGTGATGAGGCGGAGCAACAGAAACGGGCAGACAGATGAAGGTGGGTGCGATATAGGGCATACAGTTCAATCGGATGAACTGTTTGCATTGAGCCAAGAGAACAGAAACAGTTCAACTTAACAAGATGTGTGTGATCGGGAACGTGTGGGAAGAGTAATAACAACACAGACGATTCCTGTTAACAATTTGTATGTGTTGTGAGCAAACGATTGCTGGCATACAATTGTCAGTGATTGATGAAATCAACATGGACGGGTTCCACTGTATAGTTTGTGTGCGATGTGATTTGTTCTATCTACAGAGCATTAACATATATACTTAGAAAGATAGCATTGCAAAACCAAATGGCAGGCGATGCCCGAATTCTTGAGCAACTTTATATTGTTGGTGATGTCCACCATAGCGAACACGTAGTGGGGGATGTTAATAAGCATGGCAAAAAGCTTTTTTGAAACATGTTGTAAAGTATGTGTATGTGTCCTTTCGTCCTCCTCTCGCAAATATTGTAGCTCGTGTACGCCTCCTTGGCCCTGTACACAACGTGCACTTTGTCGAGTTTCTCCATCCAGGCCGAGTGCCAGGCATGCTTGTCCTTGTTGCAGGAATCCTTCATGTCTCTCTCCCCACATAGGCAAAATTGGCATGTAAGTAGTCTATAAGCCCACTATTGTAGTACTTGATCTAATGGCATGGCAGACCAACCGTGTGGGGTGCGAAGTGGCTTCACTCATGTGGGGGACGGAGGACATCCCGCGCGGGCACTAGGTCTGAGAGGACGGCCTTGTCGTTAGTGTGTGAGCTCTGTGGCAAACGTCTGCTCCCCACTAGCCTCTTCGTGTACCGTGGCAACCGTCCACCGCCTCTTCGCCTTTCCCTCTCGATTTGGAACTGTTGTCGCACTATCAGGACCCCGATCCTAAGTCACACCGATCTAGCTTGTAACACGTCATATCACTTTGCAGCCACACGCACGGTATCCCACGGGTGCCACCTTACCTGGCCCGGGACCGTTTGCGCATTTTGGCACACATATATGACAGTGTCACTAGCATCCATATGATAGAGAACCCGGGCCGACATGGCTAGTTATAAACCAAAAGTGGCACTAAATTACAGAGACAGGCATTCATGACCCAGCAACGAACGTGTCGGTCATCAACGTATGAACCCAAGTCGTAGCAAGCTACATGGACTTAAAGGAACAACGCGTGACATTTCCCCTAAGGGACAGACACAGGAACGAAGAAGGACACATGCCGGCCAGCCTACGTGTTCCGAGCAGTAGCAAGCTACCAAGGCTCATTGGAAGCACTAGGAGGCATTTCCCTGTAAGATAGGCTACCAAAGGGAAACAACTAGGTGTCGGGTCCCACACATACCAAGCATTTCAATCATACACACAATATGCTCAATATGTGCAAATACAACATTGCATCACAACAGAACTCTATGACTCAAAGTACTTTATTTAAGAGGCTCCGAAGATCCATACATAACATATCCATACAGGTAGGGGTCACATGACCCAACACTCAAGTCATACAATCATACAAGCACAAGCGGAAGCTAACATGTCTGAGTACCGACAACTTAGAAAATAAAACAGGCTTGGTGTAGCCTGACTATCTACAAGGCCCTTCACAAGCTCAGGATCTCCGTCTGGGTAGCAAGCTACTCGTCGATGTCAACGTCTATGTAGAACCCATCAGAAGGGGCAGGGTTCTCCTCTGCAACAGTTATTAAGCAAACATGAGTACAAAGGTACTCAGCAAGTCTTACAACAGAACCTATCATACATGCATCATTATCAACAAGGGTAGTGGAGTTCATAGCAGCAAGCTAGCTTTGACTCTTGGCTATCGTATACTACGACTCTCAACAGATTGCAAGATAATACTACGTACACGAGTCCTCTACTCACCACAACAATACACCACCGTGGATCCCCTTCGGTCATCCAACGGAACGGCCATCCACGGCACTCACACTTGTCTTGAGGCTTTTAGTGGTATCCATCAACTTGTCTATGAACTTTAAGAGTAACCAAGTAGTCCGTACCGCGAACAACAGCTATTCGAATAGATTGGTAACCTTGTAGGTGTGTACTTCCTCACACATGTTTCCACCACTTAGCGTCTGCACACGACATGTGCTCGGCAGACTTCAAGCGAAAGCCGATGTGGGTGTAGACCACGACCTAACCAACCACTCAAGTCTCTCGTCCAGGTTTATCGCCTATTTGGGTTCCATCCGTGGGGAGATCCGGCCGGGGTGTCGCTCACGGCCCCAAACGATGTGTACAGGGTTCCCGAGTCACCAAACGGGCGACCAATACACCGTGCCACGTACCTGCCGCATCACAGCCCACCCCACGGGTCAGCGCTGTGCACGACCACCAGTAAACTACAAACACCAGAAACTAGTTGAAACTCCTGGACAGAGAACATGGGCAGCCAATAAATCGAGCGGGGTCATATTTCAGGGCCCAATGTATGGTAGTAGCTGTAACTTGAACCACACATACAGATCTCAGGTCCTATGGACAGTTCCAATGAAACAACCCACCACGTACTCATACATGGCCTTTCATCGATACCTTTACCAAACATGTTCCACACTTCCCTCTCTTTACGAGTATGATCATTTCACTCTGATCCATCTCCTAGATGAACCAGACCTGACACAACTCTAAGCATAGCAGGCAACATAAACAAATAGCATGGTGGATCACACATCACATGGCTCAATCAACTCCTACATATGCTAGTGGGTTTCAACTATTTACTATGGCAATGACAGGTCATGCAAGGGAATAGGGTACAACTACCGCAGCAAGTAGCAGTTCACACGATGTTGCCTTAATGCAGTAAAAGAGAGCAGGAGCGAGAAGATGGGTTTGTATCGGAATGATCAATGGTTGCTTGCCTGACAGAGTGGTTGTCGGGTACTACTCTTCAGCTGGATACGCAGAAGTATCCTCGGGAGCAGGACCGAACACGGAGAACACCGGCGATACAATCAATAAGCAACAAATGCAACAATATGATGCATGCTCATGATATGGCAAGATGCATGTGTTTTGGGCTAATGCATCTATAGACAGAAGGGTTTGAGCCCATTTGAATCAAAGATTCAAATTGAAACCCAAACTATTATTTAATAAAGTGCATTATCATGTTTTAATGTGAACATCAAGGTTAACTTTCTCAAACATGCATGAAACCAGTGCCATTGGAAAGATTGGATTTTTTTGATCAATTTTCATATATAAATCTTTTCCATCTGAGCTACTATTGAATTTATATGATATTTTTGAAGTTTAAAGCATTTTCTAGAATTTCCTGAATTGTTTTAAATCTAATAATCCCAGAAAATCATTTATTGCATCAGCATGATATCATGCTGACGTCAGCAGGTCAACAGGGCGTCCAGGTCAAAGCTGACCAGTGGGCCCCACTGGTCAGTCTCTCAGTAATAACTAAATAAGTTTAACACTAAACTAAAAGTTAAAAAGGGCTGGTCCCCACGTGTCAGTGACTCATTAAACTAATGACAGCAATTAGTACTTGCCGCCCCACATGTCATGGACACAGGGGGGTCCAGGCGTGGTCAAAGTGGGTCAACCCCACCGGTGACTTGCCGCCGGCGAGAGCCAGGACGGCGGCGCGGCTCGGGAACAGCATTCCGATGACCAAAATAGCGGCGAAGGGCATCTACGAAGAGCTGGAGAAGTCGCGCATCCAACAGAACATGTGGGAGCAGCTGGGGTGGACGGAAACGTTGGCGGCGACCTCAACGGCGGCGGCCGGAGCTCGGGCGCCGATGAAAACTACGGCACAAGGCACAGGAGGACCAACGGTTGGTTCTTACGGGTGCTACGTGCGCTCACGAAGACGACGGGCATGCGCACGGAGCCAATTGGTCACCGGAGCCTCGTCGGCGATGAGCTTGTGCGGCGGCGTGCTACGGCGAGCAAGGGAGCGGCGTCTACAGCGAGCAAATGACGCCGGGAGGAGGGGGGTTCGACGCAGGAGCTCACAGGGAGGCGGATGAGATGCTCAGCGGGCTCGGGGACACGTCGGGGCGGGCGCACGGTCGCCGGTGATCTCCGCGGCCATAGGTTGAAGATGGCAACGGTGAAGATGAAGTGGGGCTTCCCAGCATCCTGTAGCTCAGTGCGGAGGACGAGGAGGACGAGGCGGAGCTCTTGGGCAAAACGGGTGGGCGAGAGGAGCACAGTGGCTACGGCGAACGGCGTCGATGGCGACGGTGGCGCTCGGCCACGAGGCGCGGAGCGAGGGAGACGAGGCAGGGAGAGAGGGGAGCGGTCGAGGGGGTCGAGGGGGTCTGCGTGGCGACGTCCAGAGCCGTCCAGGGCGTCGGGGGGAGTAGCTAGGCAGGCAGGACGTGGCCGGCGCGTCCTCGGCGCTTGCCACCGAGCTGCTTCGTGCGCTAGCATGGGGAAGAAGACGAGCGTGCCCCTGGTGGGCTTGGCCGTGCTGGGCCAGGAAGGTAAGTGGGCCTCAGGTAAGTCTTTGCTTCCTCTTTTGTTTTATGTTTTCTATTTCTTTTGTAACTTTGTGGCTTTTCTAAAAATGCTTAGGCACTTTCAAAAATCACCAAACTGCTCATGCCCACTGTTTAGAATATAATCAACATGGAACATTTCAGTTCAGGATTATTTGGGCACATAAAATATTTTAAAGCATTTAAATGCCCAAATGCAATTACAATATGAATTAACCCATAGACCTTTGGATGTCCTAGAAAATTGTGCACCATTTTTGGCAGAGGTTTAAGACCAAAGCAAAGATGATGAACATTTTTGAAGGGCATTTTGGGTACACTGGATAAGATTTAATTGAACCCTAGTTGTTAGAAGAGGGGTGCCGGGGTTTCTGTCATTCCCATTTCAAGTTTCTGTGGAAAGTAAACATGATGCACACTCTAGCTAGTCCTAATGCAAGCACTGACTAGGGATGTGACAACTCACCCCCACTCAAAAGAATCGCGTCCCGAGATTAGGGTTCCTCCGGAAAGAGGGTGGGGTAATCAAGTCGAAGACGATCCTCCCTTTCCCAAGTAGCTTCACTCTCGGAATGATGTGACCATTGAACCTTGAGAAACTTGATATTACGACGTCGAGTGGTACGCTCGGTTTGATCAAGAATGTGAACGGGGTATTCTCGATATGTGAGATTGTCCTGGAGATCAAGCATTTCGTGGTTCACTCCGCGGATAGGATCCGAGAAGCAATGCCTGAGTTCAGAAACGTGGAGGACATCATGAACTCTGGAAAGGTGCGGAGGTAGTTCCAATTGGTAGGCAACTTCTCCTCGTTTGGCAAGAATGCGAAAAGGACCGATGTAACAAGGAGCCAATTTGCCTTTGATACCGAAGCGATGGGTTCCCTTAAGAGGAGTAACCCGAAGGTAAGCCTTATCGCCGACTTCAAAAGTCACAGCCTTATGATGACTATCATATTGGCTCTTCTAGCGAGACTGGGCTATTTTCAGTTTCTCTCGAACGATGCGAACTTGCTCTTTTGCTTCCTGGATCATATCCGGACCAAAGAATTGTCTTTCCCTGGTTTCTGACCAGTTAAGAGGCGTTCGACACCTTCGTCCATAAAGAACTTTGAAGGGAGCCTTTCCCAAGCTGGCTTGATAACTATTGTTATAAGCGAATTCGGCAAATGGAAGACACTTCTCCCAATCCATACCGAAAGAGATGACAGAGGCTCGAAGCATATCTGCCAGAATTTGATTGACTCGTTCCACTTGACCACTTGACTGAGGATGAAAAGCGGTGCTGAAAAAGAGATGAGTCCCCATAGCATTCTGGAAACTTTCCCAAAATCGTGAAGTGAAAATACTTCCACGGCCTGAGTTAATCTCCAACGGCACACCATGAAGTGATACTATCCGAGAGATATACAAGTCTGCTAGCTGGCTAGCGGTTATACTCTCTCGAACAGGTAGGAAATGGGCTACTTTGGATAGGCGGCCGATAACGACAAAGATAGCATTATTCCCTTTCCTGGTCCTGGGAAACCCGGTAATGAAATCCATAGCGATCTTGTCACATTTCCATTCAGGAATAGCTAAAGGTTGGAGGGTGCCAGCAGGCCGTTGATGCTCTGTTTTGACTCGATGACAAATGTCGTAGTTAGCAATGAACTGAGCGATTTCTGTCTTCATCATAGTCACTAGAACCTCTGGCGTAGGTCCTGATACATTTTGGTACTACTGGGATGAATCGTGAGAGGAGATTCATGAGCCTCCTTAAGAATCGGCTGCCGCAGATGTTGGTTCTTGGGAACCACTAAACGGTTCTCGAAGAAGACAACACCTCGATCATCCGTAGAGAAACTTCTAGTGGTTCCGCTAGCAATGCTCTCCTGGAGTCGGGATATACCCTTATCACACTTCTGGGCAGCTATGATTTGCTCCATAAGGGTATGTTTCGCAACCAAGGTGGAAAGGATTCCTCGAGGAACAATGTGAAGGTTAAGCTTATGAAATTCCTCGTGGAGAAGTGGTTGCCCTTGTTGTAACATCAAGTTGTTACAATAAGACTTACGACTTAGTGCGTCAGCCATGACATTGGCCTTCCCAGGGGTGTAAGTGATTCCTAAGTCGTAATCTGTGAGCAACTCAACCCAACGTCTTTGCCTGAGATTCAAATCTGGTTGGGTGAAGATGTAATTCAGACTTTGGTGATCGGTGAAGATTTCACAGCGATTACCAAGAAGGTAATGTCGCCATGTTTTGAGTGCGTGGACTACAGCTGCAAGCTCTAGATCATGTGTAGGATAGTTATCCTCATGTGGACGCAATTGTCGAGATGCGTATGCGATCACTTGACGATCTTGCATGAGTATGCAACCTAGTTCTTGTCGCGAGGCGTGGCAGTAGATAATAAAATCCTTGGAAAAGGCTGGTGGTACCAGTACGGGTGCAGATGTCAGGCGTCTTTTCAGTTCCTGAAAACTGGACTCGCACTGTGGGGTCCATTCAAACATTTTATCTTTCTTGAGGAGTTCAGTTAGAGGTTTAGCAACCTTGGAGAAATTCTCAATGAAGCGTCGGCAATAGCTCGCTAAGCCAAGGAAACTCCTAACTTGCTTGACCGATTCAGGGGGAGTCCAATCAAGGACGGCTTGAACTCGCTCGGGATTGATGGCAATACCCTTACAAGAGATCACATGGCCTAGATAGGTCACTTCTGGCAACCAGAATTCAAATTTAGAGAATTTGGCATAAAGGCGGTGCTCTCAAAGTTTCGTCAATACCAGCCTTAGATGCTCGGCATGATCTTCCTTGTTCTTGGAGTAAATGAGTATATCATCGAGGTATACCACGACGAATTTATCCAAATACTGCATGAAAATAGAATTCATTAGCCGGGAGAAAGTGGCTGGGGCATTGGTTAACCCGAAGGACATGACGGTGTACTCGTATTGGCCATAACGAGTAACAAAAGCCGTTTTAGGAATGTCCCCGTTCTTGATTTTGATTTGATGGTAACCCAACCTCAAATCCATTTTGGAAATGACTAAGGATCCAGTTAGCTGATCATACAGATCGTTGATCCTAGGGAGCGGATACTTGTTCTTTATGGTGACCAGATTGACAGGTCGATAATCTACAACCATCCGTTCCGTTCCATCCTTCTTCTTGACAAAGAGGACGGGACAAGCCCAAGGGGAAGAACTAGGACGGATGAAACCCTTTTTCAAGGACTCATCGAGTTGTTTCTTAAGCTCAGCTAGTTCTAGGGGTGACATCTTATAGGGTCTCCCTGAGATTGGGACAGTTCCTGGAATAAGATCTATCACGAACTCGACATCTCTGTCAGGTGGAACACCTGGCAGTTCTTCTGGAAAGACATCTGGAAAGTCACGGACTACCATGATATCTTCGAGTTCTGGTAGAGGGCTGGCATTTAGAGAGTAGAGTTGACTCTCAGCCATTCGGGTCAAAACATTGACTGTCTTGCCGGATGGGTGTGTAAGTTGAACGGTCCTAGTGTAGCAATCAATCTTAGCGTGATGAGCTGTCATCCAGTCCATACCCAAAATGATGTTTATGTCCGAGGACTTGAGAGCGATTAGTGATGCAAGGAAAACAAGTCTATCAACAAGAATTTCATTTCCATGGATTACCCTAGAGGTTTGCCACTTTGAACCAGGAGTTTAAATAACCATGGAAGTGGGCATGTCACAAAAAGTCATGTTGTGCATTCGAGCATAGCTCTCAGATATGAACGAATGAGATGCTCCAGTATCGAAAAGAACAGATGCCGGATGGCAGTTAACGAGAAGCGTACCAAGGACGACGTTAGGATCCTCATAAGCTTCCTCAGCAGAGACATAGTTGACCTGACCACGTGCAGTGGGGATTGGCTTGACATAGTTCACCTTGCCTGTTGGCTTACCACGGCCAACGGGCTTTCCTGGCTAGTTCTGAGGACACTCATGCATGTAGTGCCCTGGTTCTCCACACTTGAAGCATGTCACAGTGCCAGTGCATGGAGCAAAGTTGGTAGGTGGTCCTCCATAAGTCTTGGCAGGTGCATACTGTTGAGTTGGGCGAGGCGCCTCATAGGATGGCCTCGGAGTGTACTTAGGTGGCAGAGCAGTGTTAGGAACCCACACACGGCGCTTGTGAGAGCCAGAGCCGGATGAGGAACCAAAGTCACGAGGATGCTTGCGTGTGGCTTCAAAATCAGTCTGGCCCGTCTCAGCATTGATAGCTTTGTTCACCAACTTCTAGAAGGAGGTGCACTCGTGCAGGCGTAGATCTCGGCGAAGTAGGGCTGAGTCCCTTGCGGAACCTCGCCTGCTTCTTGGCGTCGGTGGACACTTCCTCGGGTGCATAGTGTGCCAAGTTGCCAAACTCGCGACTATAACCATCCACGGTTAACCGGCCCTGGGTGAAATTGCATAATTCCTCCCGCTTGCGATCCATGAGGCCTTCCGGGATGTGATGTTCACGAAATGCCTCGCTGAACTCAGCCCAAGTAGTGATTTGGACAGCGGGACGCATAGCCTCAAAGTTTTCCCACCAGAGACTGGCAGGGCCCTCAAGATGGTAGGCGGCGTAGATAACCTTGTCAGCTTCGGCCACACAGGCAGATTGTAGCTTGTGGGTGATACTGCGAAGCCAGTCATCCGAACCCAGAGATTCAGCAGAATGATGGAACTTCGGTGGGCACATCTTGATGGAGTCATTGATTGACACCACGTCATTCCTCTGACGGAACCCAGTGTTCTGCTCTATGCATTCCAACAGATGGTTGGTCTCTCTCTTGTTCCGTTTTGCCTCGAGCATAACTTCAGCCAAGGAGGGTGGCTGGGGCAGATTCTCATCTCTAGCCCCACTAGCCTCACCCTGCTCTTGAGCAGCAGGAGTGCTGCGAGTGTTGACCATCCTAGGAAAGCAAAACAACGGTTTAGACAAGGATGATAAAAACTTGACATAGGAGTGCAGAATGTAATGGAAGACACGGAATGCAGAGATGTTCATCCGTACGACATGGTAATATAGAAACTGCCCTATATACACAAGTGGTCATACACACCATACATAGTTTAGTACAAGCCAAGGCTAAAGTACAACTGCGGTGAAAGACGATACATCTCATCAGAGGCATTCCAAGCTCCTATACATTATTTAACTACACCTCCGGAACTCAGTACTAGCTAAGTCATATTCCACAAGACACGCAGGACTGTGCAAATACAACTATTACGATACTACTACTGCCACGGTCTAGCTCAGACACTCCCGTAGTAATCTTCGTAAGGATTACCACCGTAGCCTGGAAGTGGAACAGATGGATCTTGAAACTCTCGAGCACTTGAAGGTTGTGGACCATAGGGACATGGATGTGGTCTCGGTCCCGATGCTGGTGGCAACCGACGCCCACGTGGAGGTGTAATACCCCCAACGTCATGCCAATCCATATGATCAGGCAGACGAGTCCGCACGGGCTACAAATCCCGCATATCCAGATATCCGGCGTGCACGACAGGTGCAAGCCGTGTCAAAGTAGTACAGTGGGCGGCTCGAGTGTTATACAGCTCCATCCGGAGGGCACGGACCACACGGTCCCTATCCTCCAGCATCTGGATAGTAGTCTGAAGCAGTGGCTCCTCATGAGCGGCATCAGTATACAACCTAGTGTAGTAACCTTCCTCTCCAGGAAGTGAGGCTGGCATGTAACAGAACTCAGTGTTCAGCAGCAGGGCATGCCTAGCCCGGATGATGGTCATCATCGAGTAAGCGGCATCCTGCACTGCCATTTCGGTGGTAACCCCGAGTCCATAAGACCAATGGATGGGGTCGTTAGCTCCGGGATATGAGGGGTATATCCGGACAGTGCAGAAATACTGACTCTGGTTGAAATCCTGGTACTGTTCCTTGACGGTGTACTCAGGATACCAACGGTAGCCGGTCTCAGTCAACACACGGACTAGCATGGCCGTGTGACCGGGCACATTAATGCACCGAGTCAAACGAACCACTTGGTGAGGTGTGCGGCCAGACATCCGAAACACGAAATAATGCAAAGGCATTAGAATTTCTGGAAGAAATCGGGCAGCATAACAATTGTAAATGCTCAAAAAAGATTTTGAGACATCATACAAATGATAGCATAGCCACTCAACCATAACATATCAAGGTTCCGGTCCAACTAATCATCATACTAGAAGGGTAGAAACTGAACTGAGGCTTGAAACCAACAATCCTAAGAGTCTACTGATTAGTAACACATGAACCTAGTAAAGATGAGATGCCTAGCCCTAAACCCCCGTAGAAAGAATAAACTGACTCAGATCAGAAGGGCATAAGGTAAAGAAGTAAAAAGAGGCTTACGTTCCCTTCCATAATCAATTCCCCTACGTATAACTAAAATTTTTCTAGACTCAACATCGACCAGTTTGGCTTGAGAAACCTATAGGCAGTTCGGCTCTGATGCCAACGCTGTCAGGACCCCGATCCTAAGTCACACCAATCTAGCTTGTAACACATCATATCACTTTGCAGCCTCACGCACGGTATCCCATGGGTGCCACCTTACCTGGCCCAGGACCGTTTGCGCATTTTGGCACAAGTATATGACAGTGTCGCTGGCATTCATATGACAGAGAACCCGGGCCGACATGGCTAGTTATAAACCAAAAGTGGCACTAAATTATAGAGACAGGCATTCATGACCCAGCAACGAACGTGTCGGGCATCAACGTATGAACCCAAGTTGTAGCAAGCTACATGGACTTGGAGGAACAATGCGTGACATTTCCCCTAAGGGACAGACACAGGAACGAAGAAGGACACATGCCGGCCAGCCTACGTGTTCCGAGCAGTAGCAAGCTACCAAGGCTCATTGGAAGCACTAGGAGGCATTTCCCTGTAAGATAGGCTACCAAAGGGAAACAACTAGGTGTCGGATCCCACACATACCAAGCATTTCAATCATACACACAATATGCTCAGTATGTGCAAATACAACATTGCATCACAACAGAACTCTATGACTCAAAGTACTTTATTCAAGAGGCTCCGAAGAGCCATACATAACATATCCATACAGGTAGGGGTCACATGACCCAACACTCAAGTCATACAATCATACAAGCACAAGCGGAAGCTAACATGTCTGAGTACAGACAACTTAGAAAATAAAAAAGGCTTGGTGTAGCCTGACTATCTACAAGGCTCTTCACAAGCTCAGGATCTCCGTCAGGGTAGCAAGCTACTCATCGACGTCAACGTCTATGTAGAACCCATCAGAAGGGGCAGGGTTCTCCTCTGCAACAGTTATTAAGCAAACATGAGTACAAAGGTACTCAGCAAGACTTACAACAGAACCTATCATACATGCATCATTATCAACAAGGGTAGTGGAGTTCATAGCAGCAAGTCAGCTTTGTCTCTTGGCTCTCCTATACTACGACTCTCAACACATTGCAAGATAATACTACGTAAACGAGTCCTCTACTCACCACAACAATACACCACCATGGATCCTCTTCCGTCATCCTACAGAAAGGCCATCCACGGCACTCACACTTGTCTTGAGGCTTTTAGTGGTATCCATCAACTTGTCTATGAACTGTAAGAGTAACCAAGTAGTCCGTACCGCGAACAACGGCTATTCGAATAGATTGGTAACCCTGCAGGGGTGTACTTCCTCACACATGTTTCCACCACTTATCGTCTGCACACGACATGTGCTCGGCAGACTTCAAGGGAAAGCCGACATGGGTGTAGACCACGACCTAACCAACCACTCAAGTCTCTCGTCCAGGTTTATCGCCTATTTGGGTTCCATCCGTGGGGAGATCCGGCCGGGGTGTCGCTCATGGCCCAAAACGATGTGTACAGGGTTCCCGAGTCACTAAACGTGCGACCGGTACACCGTGCCATGTACCTGCCGCATCACAGCCCACCCCGAGGGTCAACGCTGTGCATGACCACCAGTAAACTACAAACACCAGAAACTAGTTGCAACTCCTGGACAGAGAACATGGGCAGCCAATAAGTCGAGCGGGGTCATATTTCAGGGCCCAATGTCTGGTAGTAGTTGTAACTTGAACCACACATACAAATATCAGGTCCTATGGACGGTTCCAATGAAACAACCCACCACGTACTCCTACATGGACTTTCATCGATACCTTCACCAAACATGCTCCACACTTCCCTCTCTTTACCGAGTTTGATCATTTCACTCTGATCCATCTCCCAGATGAACCAGACCTGACACAACTCTAAGCATAGCACGCAACATAAACAAATAGCATGGTGGATCACACATCACATGGCTCAGTCAACTCCTACACATGCTAGTGGGTTTCAACTATTTACTGTGGCAATGACAAGTAATGCAAGGAAATAGGCTTCAACTACCGCAGCAAGTAGCAGTTCACAGGATGTTGCCTTAATGCAGTAAAAGAAAGCAGGAGCGAGAAGATGGGTTTGTATCGGAATGATCAATGGTTGCTTGCCTGACAGAGTGGTTGTCGGGTACTGCTCTTCAGCTGGATACGTAGAAGTATCCTCGGGAGCAGGACCTAACACGGAGAACACCGGCGATACAATCAATAAGCAAACAAATGCAACAATATGATGCATGCTCATGATATGGCAAGATGCATGTGTTTTGGGCTAATGCATCTATAGACAAAAGGGTTTGAGCCCATTTGAATCAAAGATTCAAATTGAAACCCAAACTATTATTTAATAAAGTGCAGTATCATGTTTTAATGTGAACCGCAAGGTTAACTTGCTCAAACATGCGTGAAACCAGTGCCATTGGAAAGATTGGATTTTTCTGATCAATTTTCATATAAAAATTATTTCCATCTGAGCTACTGTAGAATTTCTATGATTTTTTTGAAGTTTAAAGCATTTTCTGGAATTTCCTGAATTGTTTTAAATCTAATAATCCCAGAAAATCATTTACCGCGTCAGCCTGACATCATGCTGACATCAGCAGGTCAACAGGGCGTCCAGGTCAAACCTGACCAGTGGGCCCCACTGGTCAGTCTCTCAGTACTAACTAAATAAGTTTAACATTAAACTAAAAGTTAACAGGGGCTGGGCCCCACGTGTCAGTGACTCATTAAACTAATGACAACAACTAGTATTTAATTAAAAACCTAAACTAAAACTAGTCAAAGGCTAGCCCCACATGTCATGGACACAGGGGGGGTCCAGGCGTGGTCAAAGCGGGTCAACCCCACCGGCGACTTCCGCCGGCGAGAGCCAGGATGGCGGCGCGGCTCGGAAACAGCGTTCCGATGACCAAAATAACGGCGGAAGGCATCTACAGAGAGCTGGAGAAGTCGCACATCCAACGGAACAGGTCGGAGCAGCCGGGGTGGCCGGAAACGTCGGCTGCGACCTCAACGGCGGCGGCCGGAGCTCGGGCGCCGATGAAAATTATCACACAGGGCACAGGAGGACCAACGGTTGGTTCCTACGGGTGCTACGTGTGCTCACGAAGACGACGGGCATGTGCACGGAGCCAATTGGTCACCGGAGCCTCGTCGGCAACGAGGTTGTGCGGCGGCGTGCTATGGCGAGCAAGGGAGCGGCGTCTACAGCGAGCAAACGAAATGGGGAGGAGGGGGGTTCGACGCAGGAGCTCATAGGGAGGCGGATGAGATGCTCAGCGGGCTCGGGGACGCGTCGGGGCAGGCGCACGGTCGTCGGCGATATCCGCGGCCGTAGGTTGAAGACGGCAACGGTGAAGATGAAGTGGGGCTTCCCGGCGTCCTGTAGCTCGGTGTGGAGGACGAGGAGGACGAGGCGGAGCTCCTAGGCAAAACGGGTGGGCGAGAGGAGCACAGCGCTACGGCGAACGGTGTCGATGGTGACGGTGGTGCTCGGCCACGAGGCGCGGAGCGAGAGAGACGATGCACGGAGAGAGGTGAGCGGTCGAGGGGGTCGAGGGGGTCTGCGTGGCGACGTCCAGAGCCGTCCAGGGCGTCGGGGGGAGTAGCTAGGCAGGCAAGAGGTGGCCGGCGCGTCGTCGGCGCTCGCCACCGAGCTGCTTCGTGCGCTGGCACGGGGAAGAAGACGAGCGTGCCCCTGGTGGGCTGGGCCGTGCTGGGCCAGGCAGGTAAGTGGGCCTCAGGTAAGTCTCTGCTTCCTCTTTTGTTTTATTTGTTTTCTGTTTTCTATTTCTTTTGTAACTTTGTGGCTTTTCTAAAAATGCTTAGGCACTTTCAAAAATCACCAAACTGCTCATGCCCACTGTTTAGCATATAACCGACATGGAACATTTCAGTTCAGGATTATTTGGGCACATAAAATATTTTAAAGCATTTAAATGCCCAAATGCAATTACAATATGAATTAATCCGGAGACCTTTGGATGTCGTAGAAAATTGTGCACCATTTTTGCCAGAGGTTTAAGACGAAGGCAAAGATGATGATCATTTTTGAAGGGCATTTTGGGTACATTGGAAAAGATTTTATTGAACCCTAGTTATTAGAAGAGGGGTGCTGGGGTTTCCGTCAATCCATTTGAAGTTTATGTGGAAAGTAAACATGATGCACACTCTAGCTAGTCCTAATGCAAGCACTGTCTAGGGATGTGACAACTCACCCCCACTCAAAAGAATCGCGTCCCGAGATTCGGGTTCCTCCGGAAAGAGGGTGGGGTACTCAAGTCGAAGACGATCCTCCCTTTCCCAAGTAGCTTCACTCTCGAAATGATGTGACCATTGAACCTTCAGAAACTTGATATTACGACGTCGAGTGGTACGCTCGGTTTGATCAAGAATGTGAACGTGGTATTCTCGATATGTGAGATTGTCCTGGAGATCAAGCATTTCGTGGTTCACTCCGCGGATAGGATCCGAGAAGCAACGCCTGAGTTGAGAAACGAGGAAGACATCATGAAATCTGGAAAGGTGCGGAGGTAGTTCCAATTGGTAGGCAACTTCTCCTCGTTTGGCAAGAATGCGAAAAGGACCAATGTAACGAGTAGCCAATTTTCCTTTGATACCGAAGCGATGGGTTCCCTTAAGAGGAGTAACCCGAAGGTAAGCCTTATTGCCGACTTCAAAAGTCACAGCCTTATGATGACTATCATATTGGCTCTTCTGGCGAGACTGGGCTATTTTCAGTTTCACTCGAACGATGCGAACTTGCTCTTCTGCTTCCTGGATCATATCCGGACCAAAGAATTGTCTTTCCCCGGTTTCTGACCAGTTAAGAGGCGTTCGACACCTTCGTCCATAAAGAACTTCGAAGGGAGCGTTGCCCAAGCTGGCTTGATAACTATTGTGATAACCGAATTCGGCAAATGGAAGACACTTCTCCCAATCCATACGGAAAGAGATGACAGAGGCTCGAAGCATATCTGCCAGAACTTGATTGACTCGTTCCACTTGACCACTTGACTGAGGATGAAAAGCGGTGCTGAAAGAGAGATGAGTCCCCATAGCATTCTGGAAACTTTCCCAAAATCGTGCAGTGAAAAGACTTCCATGGTCTGAGTTAATCTCCAACGGCACACCATGAAGTTATACTATCCGAGAGATATACAAGTCTGCTAGCTGGCTAGCGGTTATACTCTCTCAAACAGGTAGGAAATGGGCTACTTTGGATAGGCGGTCGATAACGACAAAGATAGCATTATTCCCTTTCCTTGTCCTGGGAAACCCGGTAATGAAATCCATACCGATCTTGTCCCATTTCCATTAAAGAATAGCTAAAGGTTGGAGGGTGCCAGCAGGCGGTTGATGCTCTGCTTTGACTCGATGACAAACGTCGTAGTTAGCAATGAACTGAGCGATTTCTCTCTTCATCCTAGTCCACCAGAACCTCTGGCGTAGGTCCTGATACATTTTGGTACTACCGGGATGAATCATTAGAGGAGATTCATGAGCCTCCTTAAGAATCGGCTGCCGCAGATGTTGGTTCTTGGGAACCACTAAACAGTTCTCGAAGAAGACAACACCTCGATCATCCGTAGAGAAACTTCTAGCGGCTCCGCTAGCAATGCTCTCCTGGAGTCGGGATATACCCTTATCACGCTTCTGGGCAGCTATGATTTGATCTGTAAGGGTAGGTTTCGCAACCAAGGTGGAAAGGAATCCTCGAGGAACAATGTGAAGGTTAAGCTTACGAAATTCCTCGTGGAGAAGTGGTTGCCCTTGTTGTAACATCAAGTTGTTACAATAAGACTTACGACTCAGTGCGTCAGCCATGACATTGGCCTTCCCAGGGGTGTAAGTGATTCCTAAGTCGTAATATGTGAGCAACTCTACCCAACGTCTTTGCTTGAGATTCAAATCCGGTTGGTTGAAGATGTATTTCAGACTTGGGTGATCGGTGAAGATTTCACAGCGATTACCAAGAAGGTAATGTCGCCATGTTTTGAGTGCGTGGACTACAGCTGCAAGCTCTACATCATGTGTAGGATAGTTATCCTCATGTGGACGCAATTGTCGAGATGTGTATGCGATCACTTGACGATCTTGCATGAGTATGCAACCTAGTTCTTGTCGCGAGGCGTGGCAGTAGATAATAAAATCCTTGGAAAAGTCTGGTGGTACCAGTATGGGTGCAGATGTCAGGCGTCTTTTCAGTTCTTGAAAACTGGACTCGCTCTATGGGGTCCATTCAAACGTTTTATCTTTCTTGAGGAGTTTAGTTAGAGGGATATTGCTCAAAAGTCAATTTATGTACATGGATGAGTACTGTGATGCAATTCAGTACGAGTGTCTTATGTTTTCTGCCACCACTCGTGGCACTATTGTTGAATGGGATCCTAATTGTTTTAGTACGTTTGTCTTCCACCGTAATTAGAATGGTTTCATCCATGTGCATGTGAATTAGTATCCCCGTACTAATGAACCTTCTTGTGTTTCTAAGGTCATGTGAACATTCCACCACCTATACTTGAAAAATTTATAACCAAGGGGGAGATGATCACGAGCATGAGGACGAGCAGGACCTATATACTTAGTGGCGCCTGGAAACTAATTCCGATGGATCACCTATTCTTGTATGTATACAGGGCACTGCTGATGTTACTAAGGAAGCAGGTGTTGTCTCCCATGGTCGCACTCTCAGGACCTATTCCAACATCCGTTGCATGGTATCTGGGATGGATACTAATTTGCTAGCGGCAGCACCTTCTGAATGGTTCCGTACTGATAGTCTTGGAGGAAACTCACTCTTCCTTGGACAAAACTATCCAATGATGCTGAAAGGAGATCCAGCTGATGTTGGCACAACGTTACAACCATTTATGAGAAGCAATTGTATCTATACCTCGGACATTGCTACGGTTCTCTACCCTGGATATCACTATATGCATCCTGGTATCGGTCGCTTCAGCCTGGATGATGAGTCCTGCGTTGGTCTCGATATAGACAAAAGATGGCCCTGCCAAGAAGCTTACTTATGGTTCAAAGAAAATGTTTCCAAGGCCGAGGATTGGTTGAGCTGAAATTCATTTCATTGCTTGTTATTTGTTGTGTGATAACAAATTTAGTATTTACTAGAATTTTTTGTTGGAAATAATCTATTATCCAACATGTATCCTCGTTGTCGTTGTGTGATGATGACTTGTTGTACTCCCTTTGTTCCATAATGTAGCGCATATAGATTTTCTGAAAAGTTAAACTTTATGAACTTTGACCAAGTTTATAGAGAAAAATATTTTTATTTATAATAGCAAATATATACAATATGAAAGTACATCTTGTGGTGCATCTAATGATATGTATTTGGTATTCGAGATGAATATATTTTTCTCTAGAAACTTGGTCAAAGTTTATAAAGTTTGACTTTTCAGAAAATCTATATGCGCTACATTATGGAACATGGGGAGTATATAATAAATGGTACATTTGTATATGCGTTCCATCAACTCACGCCTGCTCGCACAGCACACGGGTCGCGCGGTGGCACGAATATTGTTTTTATATTTGGATGATTATTAATGATGTCGCTTTATTGCTTAACTGAAGCATTGCACGTATCCATTGTTGGTCTAACACTCACGGTTCGAATAAATAATCCGTTTGTGACATTGGTTCCCAATTATTAATAAGCTCATGTTTGTAATTACATAAGGATTACATCAAAACTGGTCTGAAATTTGGGATGTGTGTGTGCATCTGGGGGTGGCGGGTGGCTCGCGGTACACTACGAGCTGTGAGCCACCATGTGGGTTGGCCGTTTTGTTAGGCAGGCTGGTGCCACATCAAAGTCATGAATTCATTATTTAAAACATTACACAACCCTTTCATACATACATATTTTTGCCACATGCAGTCGATGATTGTCCTACACGACACGTGATACTCACGTGTGACGCTTACTGTGGGCCCGCGAGGTTGTCGTTCATCACTTTGACGAATAGCCGGTACTGAGGTTAATTTGACCAGCAAGGTAGAATCTTTTTTGTTTGTGTTATGGTGGTATATAGTACGCGTCGAAGAGGTGGGTGGGGACTAGCATATATACTATATGTACGCGTCCATGAACAAGTACACCTCACTAAGTGTGGGGACCCCGACTTAGAAGTCGAGATCACTGAATGCACGTGTACAGTGATCCCAGAGATCAATGCTCACTGAACACACAGAAGCTGAAATAACAAGAGTCTTACATCCATACAAAGAGTCTTACACGAATTAAGGCCATTATGGCCAAGTCTTACATAGATAGAGCCTCACGGGCTGAATAGCAAATAACTCAAGTAGCGGAAGTCTTCGATAAACAGGTAGAACCCATGCCATCTGCCTTAACCCTATAGGCATTCTGACTGGGATAGCGTCCTAGTTCGCATGGTCGTCTCCAAAGAATTCTTCCTCATAATCCTGTTCTTCCATGCCTGGCCAATTAAATAACCAGTGGCAAGCCAATGAGTACTTTGAATGTACTCGCAAGCAACCCATGATGTGGTTCAAGTAACAATGCAATAGAATAATAATGAACAATCTAGCAGGAGGCTAGAATAATATGCTATCATCAAGTTATGCATCAATGACCTCGCGTAACCTCGAGAACAGGTTACCGACATCAACATAAATATGATTCATCTCATTAAGTCAAGTCATCATCCTTGACTTGCCACACACATTCCAACACCGAGGAAGTAAAATTCTGGACATAGTTTAAGTAGCACCACCCAACTGTCCATGACCGTGGACACGGCTATTCGAATAGTTTGACACTCTGCAGAGGTTGCGCACTTTACCCACAAGATCCGGGGAACTTCCGTGTCATCCACGACCCGCGGTACCTCAAGTACCCGGGGTAAGGACCCGGTCATTACCTTTCCTTAGACGACACTAACATAGAGTCCACTCGTTGGCACACGGCCCTCGGGTACAAACAATAGATCACGGGACTTGCCCTAATTTCAATGCTCACGCGTACCCGAAGGGACCAACGGTGTGTCCGGTGCCCTGTAAAAACAGTCATGGCCGCCTATCCAAGCACGACCCCGTCCCGGGAAAGACCTCAAGTCTTCCCGTCACTAGTAATGCGGGCACCATGCTAGTATCTACTTAAGTAATCAATAAAGCCCCGTCCCATAAGGGGTAGTGTGGTTGCACATGTTTGGTTGGGACGGTAGTCACACATAAATCTAATCCATCATTCCACCATGCACATGATCTACCGGCACATCACTTCTTTCTCAAGTGATGACCTAACACTTCATCACCCTCGGGCATTAGGGGCACCCGATGGGTTCATGCAAAGTTTTCAACTACGGGGGTTCATATCACACATGCATCACTTAAGCATTATGATCATCTATTGCATGTCATCTAGCATATAGCAAAATCAACAATAAAGCATGCATCATGTGGTGGTTCATCTAGGTTACCATCGTAACCCTAATCATCATGCATCGGAAACCAACGGGTTCCGAAGAACAAGTGTATCATGGTCAAAGGGATGCTTGCCTGGATTGGCTTGGTCTTCAAAGTCTTCAAGTCCTTCTCCTTCTTCTTCCACAGCAACTTCGTCAAATACGGGATCTATACGTCGCATATAACCACGGGAAAATAAGAATACAAATAAAACAGAAAAACCAAAGTGCTCAGAAAAATGTCAACTCATTTTTGTAAAATACTAGAGGGATTACTAAGAAGGGGAAAAATCTTAGTTGGAGTTTTGGAGTTACAGAATAGGATATATTGATTTTTGAACAGGAGTTATACTGCTCAAATTTGAATTTAAATTTGAACAGTACAGAAAAGTTTCATGGATTTGAATGAAAGTGGTACCATTAAATAGGTTGGAATATTACAAGATTTTAGGAGTTGGAATTATTTAATTTGGATCATTTTTCTTTCCTGCATAAATGTTTAAAACATCAACAAAAAAGAAAAAGAGAAAAAGGGGTCCTGTGCACTGGGCCAGAAGAGGCCACAGTGCGCGGCTCAGGCGGACTGGCCCAGCCGCACGGAGCCAGCGCGCGCGCACGTCAGGTTTCAAACCTGACGGGCGGGGCCCGTGGGTCAGCGGCACAGAGGAGGGGAGAGAGGTGGGGGGATGACAGGCGGGGCCCGCCTGTCATCTCTAACCCTTCGGTCACGGCGGCGGCGAGCTCACCGGCGACGATACCGGCCACGGCGACGGCAACGGAGGCCAGGGACGGACTCAGTGTCGTGTCGCGGTTGCAGCGGTGGTAGTGCGGCACGGCGGGGAGCCCTGGTTCACCGGCGGCGAGGTGCGACGGCGGAGGCTCGTCGGAGGACGGTGGTCGGGGTTGTTTTCGACTGCAAATGGAGGGGGAAAGAGAGGGGAAAGGGTCAGTGAGGTGCGGCGGTTCCGAAACGAGCGAAAGGAGAGGCAGGGGAGGCCTGTACCTCGAGATCGCCAGCGGCCCGACGCGGCGGAGCTCCGGTCGATCCCGAGCACTGGGGCGCTCCGGGGTTGAACTGAGGGTGCAGGAGGGATCAGTGGAGTGGTGTGAGGCTTGTGGTGGAGTTGGAGAAGCTCGGGGAGGCCTATTTATAGGAGCTCGATGAGGACCCGTGGTCCAGTGCGCCGGCGAGCTCATCGGCGAGGCTACAGCGCACGGGAGGCTTGGGGAATGGGTCTGGGGAGTTCCTGGACGAGCTCCACATCCAGTAGAGGTGAGAGGAGGAGCGGGGGAGCGACAGAGAGGCGCTCGCATGCGAGGCAGAGGAGTGGCTGCCGCGGGCGGCCAGCGCGCGTGCGACGGCGGCTACTGGAGGGCGCAGGAGGAGGGGGGACAGCGCCGGGGAGGTCGCGGACGTCGAGACGCCTCGACTGGCGCGAGGGGGAGGCCCGAGGCTGTCGGGGAGCGGCGATTGGCCCGAGCCAGCGTGCGAGGTGCACTGTTCACGCGCTCTGGAGCGTGCGTATGACCGGCATCAGCGTGCTCTCGCCGGTTTGGCCCGTCCCAGCGTGTCCAACAGTGTCTGGGGCGTAGAGGGAGGAGTAAAGAATTGCCCTGAGGCCTTGGATGCTCTGGGGTGCAGAGAGAGAGTGAGAGTGTTGGTAAAAATGGTGAAAGTTGGCTGTACAGCAAGGTAAAGTTGGGGTTTCACCCCCCAATCATGGAGCTGAGGTGCTGGGGGAGTTACTGGAGGTGGCTGGTAACTCAATGAGCCTGTGGTAAGAAGTTGAGGCTATGGAGAAGAGTGAAAGTGGCCAAGATGGAGGTTTTAGAATTTCTGCAGAAGGTGTTTGATCTGTGTTTGATCAAGCAAATGAAGTCCACTTGACATGGCACTTGACAGGGTTGAAAGACATGAGCAAATAGGGTGCTTCACCAAATTTGGGCTCATTTCAAGAAACTAGCCAATGTAACTTTGGTGAACCCTAGAAATCAACAGAAACAGTTTCATCTTGATTGAGTCAAGCTAATCATCTCCCCTTGATGCACCACTTGGTGTAGCATCATCATTTGGGGTATTGATCATGCTCACAAAGTTTGAGGCTCCAGATAAAAAGTTGGTAATGTAAAGTTGTTCAAATTTGCATTTGAACAGAAAGGGTTTTGAGGTGATCTGATCAAGTTGCTCTATACCAAATCTTGTGCCATTTGGTCTAGGTGCCTTATTAGGCCATTCTAGCATGTGCACCAAGTTTGAGAGCATTTGGACAAGTTTGGCAATGTAAAGTTGCTCAAACTTCAAATATGGACAGAATGGTTATGAAGGGGTTTGAGGAGGTTTTCTTGTTTCCCAAGGCATGGGACTTGGCAAGATCATCAAATATGTCATATATGACATGATAGAATTTCCCTGGAATTTTTGGAGAAAAATTCCTTTGTAAATATTTCAAAAGCTTGAAATATCCAGAAAGGGTTTTAGAGGGTTTAGCCCATTATTTTGAACATGACCAAGTGTTGAAACTCTCATATATGGACAATATATGTCCTCTGAGTCTCTCTGAATTTTGGCAAATATTTTTGAAATAGTTAAATAATTTTCCCCTATTAAAGACCATTTCTGGCCTTAAGAAAAAGCTTTTAAATAAAATAGGAAAATAACTTTGAAAATTATACCTTTGTGGTTTCTGGGAGTCCTATGACTACTAGGTCTCAAATAAACCTTTTGAAATAATTTTCACACCCTTAATCAAGTACTTGCAGTGCAAATCTCAATTCAGTGGTTTTTGGAAAACTAAATTCATAAAAATACTTTTTGGCCAAATTAATTTTGTAAGAAAATACCATACTGCTATATAACACTTGGCATGATCATTGGGCAGAAGTTTTGGGTGTGGAGATGAAATCTACAAGAGATCATAGTTGACTCTAATGAGCACATGAAAAAGCAAATGAAGAAAACTCAATTCCAAATAAAAGCCAAATGATGCTAAAAAAATTATTTTTTTGCTGGTCCAAATTTTCATGCTTCAAAGTTACAAACAACATGTTACAAAATGCAGGGTGTGACAGACCTACCCCCCTTACAAGAATCTCGTCCCCGAGATTCCTAAACTAGGGCTTAAAAGAGATCGGGAAACTCGGATCTAAGATAGTCTTCTCGTTCCCAGGTTGCTTATGCTTCGGTGTGGTTGCTCCACTGGACCTTGAAGTACTTGATGGTACGGCTCCGCGTACGTCGTTCTGCTTCGTCCAGAATACGAATGGGCTTCTCGCGGTAGGTCAGATCAGGCTGCAGATCAATGGCTTGGTGATCCACATCCTTGTAGAGACTGGGCTTGTATGGAACCTGGAGACATTTCTGGAGTTGTGACACATGGAATACATTGTGCACTTCGGATAGCTCAGGTGGTAGTTCCAACTGATAAGCCACTTCTCCTCGTCGTGCAGTGATCTCAAAGGGTCCAATGAACCTTGGCGCGAGCTTCCCCTTGACATGGAAACGCTTGGTTCCCTTCAGAGGAGTTACCCGTAGGTACACATGGTCCCCGATATGGAAACTCATGTCTCGGCGTCGAGTGTCAGCATAACTCTTCTGCCTTGACTTGGCTGCCTTTAATCGCTCTGTGACTAGTTGGACTTGCTCTTCTGCTGCGCGGAGATTATCCGGTACAAAGACTAGTCCTTCTCCAGTCTCTGACCAATTGAGGGGTGTGCGGCATCTGCGTCCGTACAACACCTCAAATGTTGCCATCTAAAGGCTTGACTGTTGTTATAGGAGAACTCGGCAAAAGGGAGACAGTCTTCCCACTTGGCTCCATATGCCAGGACACAGGCTCGGAGCATGTCTTCGAGAATCTGATTGACTCGCTCAGTTTGACCTCCGGTCTGTGGGTGGAAAGCTGTGCTGAAAGACAACTTGGTTCCCTAGGCTTCTTGGAATCTCTTCCAGAACCTTGAAGTGAACTGGGTGCCTCGATCTGACACAATCTCCTTGGGAGCACCGTGAAGACTTACAATTCGGTTGATATAGAGAGTTGCCAACTGGTTGCCTGAGTAGGTAGTCTTGACAGGAATGAAATGAGCCACCTTGGTCAAATGATCGACTATGACCCAGATAGAGTCATATCCTCTATTCGACCTTGGTAATCCAGTGATGAAGTCCATTCCGACTTTATCCCACTTCCACTCAGGGACCTTGAGTGGTTGAAGCAATCCAGCGGGTCGCTGATATTCAGCCTTGACCTTTTGGCACACATCACACTTTGCAACATAGGTTGCAATCTCTCTCTTCATACCGTGCCACCAGAATCGTGCCTTCAAGTCTTGGTACATCTTGGTTCCTCCGGGGTGGATGGAATACGGGGTGTCGTGGGCTTCTTGCAGAATCAGCGTCTTCAGCTCGGTGTTGTTTGGTACGCAGAGGCGTCTTTTGTACCAAACAATCCCGTGCTCGTCTTCGGAGAATCCTGGGGCCTTGCCCAGCTTCATCTTCTTCTTGATACCTTCAATGCTTGCGTGTCCATCTTGAGCCTTCTTGTCGTCGTCCATCAGGGTCGGTCTGACTTCCAAATGATCCAGAAATCCAGGGGTGACCAATTCCAAACTGAATTGTTCGATCTCCTTAAACAAGGCTGGCTGTCTTTCTTGAATAATGACATTCAAAGAGCAAGCCTTCCTGCTTAAGGCATCGGCCACCACGTTGGCCTTCCCAGGGTGATACTGAACACTGAGGTCATAATCCTTAATGAGTTCCAACCATCTCCGCTGCCTCATGTTCAATTCCTTTTGGGTAAAAATATACTTCAGACTTTTGTGGTCTGTGTAAATCTCACACCGTTTCCCTAGGAGGTAATGTCGCCATGTCTTCAAGGCATGAACCACTACCGCTAGCTCAAGATCGTGAGTAGCGTAGTTCTCCTCATGGGGTTGTAGCTGCCTGGAGAGGTATGCTATGACGCGGCCTTCTTGCATCAGAACGCTTCCCAATCCGGTTCGAGAGGCATCACAATATATCACGAACTCCTTGTGAATATCCGGTGTTGCCAGAACTGGGGCGGTGGTCAATCTCTTCTTGAGCTCTTGGAAGCTCTCTTCGCATTTTGACGTCCACTCAAACTTCTTGTCCTTCTTGAGGAGCTGAGTCATTGGTCCTGCAATGCTAGAGAATCCTTCCACGAACTTGCGGTAATAGCCCGCTAGTCCGAGGAAGCTTCTGACTTCCTTGACGGTCGTTGGAGATTGCCATTGGGTCACAGCTTTGATTTTTGCAGGATCAACAGATAATCCATCCTCGGTCAAGACATGACCTAAGAATCCAACTTTGTGCAGCCAGAACTCACACTTGCTGAATTTCGCATACAGTTGGTGCTCACGAAGCTTGTCTAGGACCATTCTCAGATGTTGCTCATGCTCTTCCTCCGACTTCGAGAACACAAGGATGTCATCAATGAAGACAACAACGAACTTGTCCAAATAGTCCATGAAGACTTTATTCATGAGATACATGAAGTAAGCTGGGGCATTGGTTAACCCAAAAGACATGACCGTGCACTCGTACAGGCCATATCTGGTTACGAATGCCGTCTTCGGAATATCTTGGGGTCTGATCTTCAGCTGGTAATACCCAGATGTGAGGTCGATCTTGGAGAATACCTTGGCTCCGCTGAGTTGATCAAACAGATCTTCGATCTTGGGAAGTGGGTACTTGTTCTTGATTGTAACTTCATTGAGGGAACGATAGTCAATGCATAAGCGGATGGTACCATCCCTCTTTGCCACAAACAGAACAGGAGATCCCCAAGGGGAGGCACTTGGGCGGATAAATCCCTTCCTTAGCTGCTCTTCTAGCTGCTTCTTCAACTCGGCTAGCTCTTCCGTCCCCATTCTATAAGGCTTCTTATAGATGGGTCCTGCTCTGGGCACGAGCTCGATGATGAACTCAATGTCACGGTCAGGGGGCATTCCCGGTAGTTCATCCGGAAAGACATCAGGATACTCACATACCACCGGTACTTGATCTAGCCCAACTTCAGACAGACAGTTGATTTTAGCGGCTTGAGCGGAAGAGGAGTTGGGGGCAAACTTGACTTCTACTCCTTGGTCATTGGTCACAGTGACTGTCCGATTGGCACAGTCTAACAAGCCTTGGTGCTTGCTGAGCCAATTCATACCTAGGATCACATCCAAGCCTTGCGATCTCAGGACGATAAGGTCTGCTAGGAAGTCTACACCGTTAATGGTAATACCGACTCCTTTACAGCCTATCTTGGCTCTCATCTCGGCTCCGGGGTTTGTACCACCATAGGGTTATTCAGGGGTGTAGGGGTCATGCCACTTTTTAATGCAAATCTTTGAGTGACAAATGAATGCGTTGCTCCTGAATCAAACAAGACAGTTGCAGGTGCTGAGTTGACAAGGAACGTACCCAGCACGACGTCCGGGTCTTCCTGGGCTTCTTCAGCAGTGACGTGATTCACACGCCCCTTCCCATAGTTCGGTTGATTGCGGGGAGCTGGGTTCCTTGGTGGCATGCCACGGCCTTGTCCCTGGTTCTGCGCATTGGGGCGCGGGGAATCAGGCTTCTTGTTGGGGCACACCCTGGAGATGTGTCCGGGCTGACCACACCCAAAGCAAGTGACTAGATTTGGAGTGTTGATCTTGTTGCCACCACTGGTATTGGGGTTGAAAGCTGGCCTGGGGTTGGCATACTACTGAGGTTGAGGATTGGCACGAGGTGCAGGAGCTCTTGGCTGCTGATAGGTTGGCTTGGCCGGGGCTGACTGCCACGGACGAGGCTTCTGGTTGCTAGAACTTCCCTTACTGACCAACTTGCGCTTGCGAGTGTCTTCCAAAGCATGCCGCTTGTCTTCAAGCATAAGTGCCTTGTTCACCAAGTCAGGGAAAGACGGGCAGTCGCACACGATGAGCGAGTATTGCAGAGTCTGATTAAGGCCTTCCATGAAGCGCTCCCTTTTGGCAGCATCCGTGCTGACATCCTCAGGGTCATACCTTGACAGAATACTGAACTTCTGCAGGTACTCCTTGACAGTGCCACTTCCTTGCTTCAGGGCTCGGAACTCGCGCTTTTTGATAGCCATGACTCCAGAAGGAATGTGGGCCTTGCGGAATTCTGCCTTGAAGTTAGCCCAAGTGATGTCTTGTGCAGCATGCATGACCTTGAATCCATCCCACCAAGCTCTTGCGGTTCCCCCGAGGCAGTGGGCTGCATAAGCCACTTTCTCGCGATCTTCGGTGCATCCGACTAGTTCCAGGATTTCCTCAATGGAACGGACCCAGTCGTCAGCATCCAGGGGTTCAGCAGTCTCGATGAAGGTTGGCGGTGCATGCTTCTTGAACTCTGCCAACGTGGAACGTCCATTGCCATTCCCCGCCGGCTGGCGGTTGTTGGCGACAGCTTGAGCAATCAGCTGAAGAGCTGCAGTGTTGGCTTGGCGTTCCTCTCGGAAAGCTTTGAGAAGCTGAGCCATGTCCATGCTTGGAGGAGGTGGTGGTGGAGCTTGGTCGTTGGTTTGGTCGTGGTCTGCCTCTGGCTGAGAGGATGCTCCGGCTTCGGGCTGCTGGGTAGAGGTACCAGTACGAGTTACAACAGGCATCCTGTTGGAGTGGTAAAAAGGTCTCATGACTCGGAAGGGGAAAAGCAAGATAGATGGGTGCCTAGTAAGGGGGTGGGTGTGACACTAAATCAAATCATGCAAGGGTCGTAAGGCCAAAACACATTTATTAAAATCCAGATGGGTGATGTAGTCGTTTACACATTCCCGAAGGAAGATTACGACTTACATCCAGACACGACAAATGAAAATGCTAGATGGTTTCATATGAACCATACAAGGACTCGACTGTGCATAGGGGTTACACGACCTATCCTACCGTAGGGGTTACAACTGGCATATCCGAGTAGCGAATAATGCCTAAGCGGTGGGATGCTCGGTCGCGTATTCCGGCTCTTCTGGTTCTTCCTACTTGTCTTCATCTGTCTGGGCTCCCTTGTCACTTGAGGGAGTGGGGGAGTGGAGGAGTTGGATACGACGGTGCTTCGACGGTGGTGCAGGGAAAAGCTTGCGATATTCCCTTGCTGTCATCCGGCGTCGCCGAGGTGGTTCTTCACCCTTGGAAGACACATCCTCGGAGGGCCTTCCGCCTCGATATGCGATAGCGGATTGTCCAGAAGGTGCTCCTTCCTTCTTGATCATGTTTGCCTTCTCTTGAGCTCGACGAAGAAGTGCCTTGGTCTTGTAAAGTTCTTCTCGAAGCTTCATTGATTCCGAGGCCAAGTGTTGTGCCAGGCTGTCGGCACATAGACTGAAGTAGGTCTGGAACCAAAGCGAGAGTCCTTCCTTCAGTGGAGGGGCTAGTGCGCTGCTTTCTTCGTCACCTTCCTTCCGGTAAGGTAAGAAGCGAGTTGCCATCTTGGCTGCCATCTCCGGAAGAAGCTCGCGGAGACGGGTTAGTGCCTTGAGTGCAGCAGCCTCGGCAGCGAGTGGTAGTGTCGCCATCTGGGGTCCCTCGAAGAACCAACTTGTGGGAGGATCGTTTGCCTTTACGATCACTTCCACATGGTACTCCACCTCAGTATCGCTCACCCAGTGCTCAAGGTAGGTGAGGATGGGTGCTCGGTGGAACTGACACTCCTGGAGGCTATCCTCGAGAAGTAGGGGAAACCCAGTGGTCAGGTGCTCTTCGGGAACAGCGGCCATCTACAAAGGTGGAATAGGAGGGGTTAATAAGCTGAGGAAATCTCAGGTTTAGAAAAGAAGAGAGGTTCAGAAGGTTTTGAAAAAGGGGTCTCAACTAACTAACGCCCATGCTAACTAAGGCTTCCTACAGTCAGGATGGCTCTGATACCAGCTCTGTGGGGACCCCGACTTAGAAGTCGAGATCACCGAATGCACGTGTACAGTGATCCCAGAGATCAATGCTCACTGAACACACAGAAGCTGAAATAACAAGAGTCTTACATCCATACAAAGAGTCTTACACGAATTAAGGCCATTATGGCCAAGTCTTACATAGATAGAGCCTCACGGGCTGAATAGCAAATAACTCAAGTAGCGGAAGTCTTCGATAAACGGGTAGAACCCATGCCATCTACCTTAACCCTACAGGCATTCTGACTGGGATAGCGTCCTAGTTCGCATGGTCGTCTGCAAAGAATTCTTCCTCATAATCCTGTTCTTCCATGCCTGGCCAATTAAATAACCAGTGGCAAGCCAATGAGTACTTTGAATGTACTCGCAAGCAACCCATGACGTGGTTCAAGTAACAATGCAATAGAATAATAATGAACAATCTAGCAGGAGGCTAGAACAATATGCTATCATCAAGTTATGCATCAATGACCTCGCGTAACCTCGAGAACAGGTTACCGACATCAACATAAATATGATTCATCTCATCGAGTCAAGTCACCATCCTTGACTTGCCACACACATTCCAACACCGAGGAAGTAAAATTCTGGACATAGTTTAAGTAGCACCACCCAACTGTCCATGACCGTGGACACGGCTATTCGAATAGTTTGACACTCTGCAGAGGTTGCGCACTTTACCCACAAGATTCGGGGAACTTCCGTGTCATCCACGACCCGCGGTACCTCAAGTACCCGGGGTAAGCACCCGGTCATTACCTTTCCTTAGACGACACTAACATAGAGTCCACTCGTTGGCACACGGCCCTCGGGTACAAACAATAGATCACGGGACTTGCCCTAATTTCAATGTTCACGCGTACCCGAAGGGACCAACGGTGTGTCCGGTGCCCTGTAAAAACAGTCATGGCCGCCTATCCAAGCACGACCCCGTCCCGGGAAAGACCTCAAGTCTTCCCGTCACTAGTAATGCGGGCACCATGCTAGTATCGACTTAAGTAATCAATAAAGCCCCGTCCCATAAGGGGTAGTGTGGTTGCACATGTTTGGTTGGGACGGTAGTCACACATAAATCTAATCCATCATTCCACCATGCACATGATCTACCGGCACATCACTTCTTTCTCAAGTGATGACCTAACACTTCATCACCCTCGGGCATTAGGGGCACCCGATGGGTTCATGCAATGTTTTCAACTACGGGGGTTCATATCACACATGCATCACTTAAGCATTATGATCATCTATTGCATGTCATCTAGCATATAGCAAAATCAATAATAAAGCATGCATCATGTGGTGGTTCATCTAGGTTACCATCGTAACCCTAATCATCATGCATCGGAAACCAACGGGTTCCGAAGAACAAGTGTATCATGGTCAAAGGGCTGCTTGCCTGGATTGGCTTGGTCTTCAAAGTCTTCAAGTCCTTCTCCTTCTTCTTCCACAGCAACTTCGTCAAATACGGGATCTATACGTCGCATATAACCACAGGAAAATAAGAATACAAATAAAACCGAAAAACCAAAGTGCTCAGAAAAATGTCAACTCATTTTTGTAAAATACTAGAGGGATTTCTAAGATGGGGAAAAATCTTAGTTGGAGTTTTGGAGTTACAGAATAGGACATATTGATTTTTGAACAGGAGTTATACTACTCAAATTTGAATTTAAATTTGAACAGTACGGAAAAGTTTCATGGATTTGAATGAAAGTGGTACCATTAAATAGGTTGGAATATTACAAGATTTTAGGAGTTGGAATTATTTAATTTGGATCATTTTTCTTTCCTGCATAAATGTTTAAAACATCAACAGAAAAGAAAAAGAGAAAAAGGGGTCCTGTGCACTGGGCCAGAAGAGGCCACGGTGCACGGCCCAGGCGGACTGGCCCAGCCGCATGGAGCCAGCGCGTGCGCACGTCAGGTTTCAAACCTGACGGGCGGGGCCCGTGGGTCAGCGGCACAGAGGAGGGGAGAGAGGTGGGGGGATGACAGGCGGGGCCCGCCTGTCATCTCTAACCCTTCGGTCACGGCGGCGGCGAGCTCACCGGCGACGATACCGGCCACGGCGACGGCAACGGAGGCCAAGGACGGACTCAGTGTCGTGTCGCGGTTGCAGCGGTGGTGTGCGGCACGGCGGGGAGCCCTGGTTCACCGGCGGCGAGGTGCGACGGCGGAGGCTCATCGGAGGACGGTGGTCGGGGTTGTTTTCGACTGCAAATGGAGGGGGAAAGAGAGGGGAAAGGGTCAGTGAGGTGCGGCGGTTCCGAAACGAGCGGAAGGAGAGGCAGGGGAGGCCTGTACCTCGAGATCGCCGGCAGCCCGACGCGGCGGAGCTCCGGTCGATCCCGAGCACTGGGGCGCTCCGGGGTTGAACTAAGGGTGCAGGAGGGATCAGTGGAGTGGTGTGAGGCTTGTGGTGGAGTTGGAGAAGCTCGGGGAGGCCTATTTATAGGAGCTCGACGAGGACCCGTGGTCCAGTGCGCCGGCGAGCTCATCGGCGAGGCTACAGCGCACGGGAGGCTTGGGGAATGGGTCTGGGGAGTTCCTGGACGAGCTCCACGTCTAGTAGAGGTGAGAGGAGGAGCGGGGGAGCGACAGAGAGGCGCGCGTGTGCGAGGCAGAGGAGTGGCTGCCGCGGGCGGCCGGCGCGCGTGCGACGGCGGCTACTGGAGGGCGCAGGAGGTGGGGGGACAGCGCCGGGGAGGTCGCGGACGTCGAGACGCCTCGACTGGCGCGAGGGGGAGGCCCGAGGCTGTCGGGGAGCGGCGATTGGCCCGAGCCAGCGTGCGAGGTGCACTGTTCACGCGCTCTGGAGCGTGCGTATGACCGGCATCAGCGTGCTCTCGCCGGTTTGGCCCGTCCCAGCGTGTCCAACAGTGTCTGGGGCGTAGAGGGAGGAGTAAAGAATTGCCCTGAGGCCTTGGATGCTCTGGGGTGCAGAGAGAGAGTGAGAGTGTTGGTAAAAATGGTGAAAGTTGGCTGTACAGCAAGGTAAAGCTGGGGTTTCACCCCCCAATCATGGAGCTGAGGTGCTAGGGGAGTTACTGGAGGTGGCTGGTAACTCAATGAGCCTGTGGTAAGAAGTTGAGGCTATGGAGAAGAGTGAAAGTGGCCAAGATGGAGGTTTTAGAATTTCTGCAGAAGGTGTTTGATCAGTGTTTGATCAAGCAAATGAAGTCCACTTGACATGGCACTTGACTGGGTTGAAAGACATGAGAAAATAGGGTGCTTCACCAAATTTGGGCTCATTTGAAGAAACTAGCCAATGTAACTTTGGTGAACCCTAGAAATCAACAGAAACAGTTTCATCTTGATTGAGTCAAGCTAATCCTCTCCCCTTGATGCACCACTTGGTGTAGCATCATCATTTGGGGTACTGATCATGCTCACAAAGTTTGAGGCTCCAGATAAAAAGTTGGTAATGTAAAGTTGTTCAAATTTGCATTTGAACAGAAAGGGTTTTGAGGTGATCTGACCAAGTTGCTCTATACCAAATCTTGTGCCATTTGGTCTAGGTGCCTTATTAGGCCATTCTAGCATGTGCACCAAGTTTGAGAGCATTTGGACAAGTTTGGCAATGTAAAGTTGCTCAAACTTCAAATATGGACAGAATGGTTATGAAGGGGTTTGAGGAGGTTTTCTTGCTTCCCAAGGCATGGGACTTGGCAAGATCATCAAATATGTCATATATGACATGATAGAATTTCCCTGGAATTTTTGGAGAAAAATTCCTTTGTAAATATTTCAAAAGCTTGAAATATCCAGAAAGGGTTTTAGAGGGTTTAGCCCATTATTTTGAACATGACCAAGTGTTGAAACTCTCATATATGGACAATATATGTCCTCTGAGTCTCTCTGAATTTTGGCAAATATTTTTGAAATAGTTAAATAATTTTCCCCTATTAAAGACCATTCTGGCCTTAAGAAAAAGCTTTTAAATAAAATAGGAAAATAACTTTTAAAATTATACCTTTGTGGTTTCTGGGAGTCCTATGACTACTAGGTCTCAAATAAACCTTTTGAAATAATTTTCACACCCTTAATCAAGTACTTGCAGTGCAAATCTCAATTCAGGGGTTTTTGGAAAACTAAATTCATAAAAATACTTTTTGGCCAAATTAATTTTGTAAGAAAATACCATACTACTATATAACACTTGGCATGATCATTGGGCAGAAGTTTTGGGTGTGGAGATGAAATCTACAAGAGATCATAGTTGACTCTAATGAGCACATGAAAAAGCAAATGAAGAAAACTCAATTCCAAATAAAAGCCAAATGATGCTAAATTTTTTTTTTGCTGGTCCAAATCTTCATGCTTCAAAGTTACAAGCAACATGTTACAAAATGCAGGGTGTGACACTAAGTGACGAGACTTTTCGGTTTTTGAGGCACATGCCAAAGCAAAATTGTGAAATTGTCTATTTAAACATCTCACAACACCTCTTTGGGCCACATGCATGCAGGCGGTGGTTATCCTATCTAGGACACTCATGTGTGACGCTTCCATCTGTGGGCCCACAAGCCATCGTCGATGCATGCATGTCAGGACCCCGATCCTAAGTCACACCGGTCTAGCATGTAACACATCATATCACTTCGCAGCCTCACACACGGTATCCCCACGGGTGCCACCTTACCTGGCCCGGGCCCGTTTGCGCATTTTGGCTCACGTATATGATAGTGTCGCTGGCATCCATATGATAGAGAACCCGGGCCGACATGACTAGTTATAAACCCAAGGTGGCACTAACTTACAGGGACATGCATACATGACCCAACAACGAACGTGTCGGTCATCAACGTATGAACCCAAGTTGTAGCAAGCTACAAGGACTTAAAGAAACAACGCGTGACATTTACCAAAAGGGACAGACACAGGTACGATGAAGGACACATGCCGGCCAGCCTAAGTGTTCCGGAGCAGTAGCAAGCTAACATGGCTCAGTGGAAGGACTAGGAGACATTTCCCCATAAGAGAGGCTACCAAGAGGAAACAACTAGGTTGTCGGATCCCACACATATCAAGTATTTCAAAACATACACTCAATATGCTCGATATGTGCAAATACAACATGGCATCACAACAAGACTCTATAAAACAAAGTATTTATTCATTAGGCTCTTAGGAGCCAGATATTACAAACATGGGTCTCATGACCGAACATTTAGAGCATACAAGCAACAAGCGGAAGCATAACATGTGTGAGTACAACCAACTACAAATGAAAAAGGTTGAAGATTCTGACTATCTACAACACTCGTACAAGATCGTAGCTGAGGTAACAAGCTACTTGTCGAAGTCCAAGCGGAATTACTAGTGAGAAGGAAATCTCATCTGCAAAACATAAATTAAGCAAACATGAGTACAAAGGTACTCAGCAAGACTTACATCAGATCATATCATGCATGCACTTGTATCAGGAAGGCAAAGTGCGGTTTAGTTGCAGCAAGCCAGCTTTGACTCAATGGCTATCATGTACTACGACTGCTAGTGGCACACACGAGTCCACTAATCACCACTCAAGACACCACTATGGATTCATCCCCGTCTCCCTACGAGAAGGCCATCCATAGCACTCACACTTGTCTTGAGTATTTTAGAGTATCCAGTTCAAGTTGTCTATGTACCACGTAAGCATCCAAGAAGTCCATAACCGTGACCCGGCTATTCTAATAGAGCATGTTAACCCTGCAGGGGAGTACTTCTTTACACATGCTCTCGCCACTTACCGCCATGTACACGTCATGTATCTCGGCAACCTTCAAGCGGAAGCCTGGCAAGGGTGTCAGCCACGACCTGACTAACCACACAAGACTCTAGTCCAGGTTTATCGCCTATTCGGGTTTCATCTGCAAGGGAGTCCGACCGAGATTTCCATCACGGCCCCAAACGATGTGTACAAGGTTCCCGAGCCCACCATCCGGGTGCCACTCGGTACACCAGGCCATGTGTGCCTAGTTTGTCCCAAGCCCAACCTGTCGGGTGCCACTTGGTAGAAAAATAACACTACCTACAAACACCAGAAACTAGTTGCGACTCCTGGACAGAGACCAAGTTGGTTAATAAGTCGAGAGGGGCACTTAAGCATTCCAATGCGTGGTAGTAGCTAGTCATTGGACAACATACACAAAACTCAGTTCTTAAGGACGGTTCCAGTGAGACAACCCACCATGTACTCCTACATGGCCTCTCACCGCTACCTTTACCAAATCATGTTCACACACTTAACTCTCAGCATCAGAACATAGCACTGCACTCCAATTCATTCCCAATGAATCAGACCTGACACACTCTAAGCAATAGCAGGCATTTCATGGTAAGAACTAAGAACACAACATGGCTTCAATCAATTCCTACACATGCTAGTGGGTTTCAACTATTTACTGTGGCAATGACATGTCATGCAGAGGAATGGGTTCAACTACCGCAACATAAAGTAGCAGTTCAATCATTGTTGTCCTAATGCAATAACAGAGAGCAGGAGCGAGAGAGTGGGATTGTATCAGAATGAGCAAGGGGGTTTGCTTGCCTGGTAGATCAACAATAGAGCACTGCTCCTCTGACAGGTATTCTAGAACGGTCTCCAGAGCAGGACCTATCGAGAAGGACCGTGCCGACAATCAAAACAGAAGCCTATGCAACAATATGATGCATGAGCATGGCATGGGTATGTGATGTTTGTTTGAGTTAATGCAACTAGCATTCATTTGGCTGAAGTCCATTTGAACCAAGGGTTCAAATGCAACTCCAAAATAAACATGTATAAATGCCATTTATTTGTTTTCATATATTCAGTATGTATAACTTCATTTGTCATGCATGAAAATGGTACAGATGGATAGATTGATTTTTTCTGATAATTTTTCATATACAAATTATTTCAATCTGAGCTACGGTTGAATTTCTGTGAGTTTTTGAAATTTAAACAATTTTTTGGAATTTTCTGTGTAAAATTATATCTAGAAAATCATTTATTGCATCAGCACTAAATCATGCCCGCGTCAGCAAGTCAACAGTGCTGACTGGATTTAGACCTGACGTGTGGGGTCCACACGTCATTGTCACAAGTTAACAGCGGGGGTTATTCTAAACTAACTAAAAGGATTAGTGGCGCTGGGGCCCACTGTCAGTGTCACAGAGAGGTTAGTTAAATGGTGATTAGCCCTAAGCTAATCACCTGACCGATGGGACCCACCGGTCGGTGGCATGGGTGGCGGCTCGTCACCGGCAACCTCTGGTCGCGGCGGTTGTCCGTGCTACGTCCCACGGGAGCGGCGGCTGGGAGCACCGAGGCGTAGCCCGTGCTCTCCCGCATCTAGGGGGCAGGTGGAATGACACGGGGCGGTCGGAGCTCGCCGGAGCGAACCTCACGGCGGCGCCGGAGTTCGGGTGATGGCGGGGTTGGTGCTACGGTGCACGGGGAGGCTAGCCGAGGGGCTCTACGGCCTCCTGGCGGTGTGGTGACCATGGTGACGTGCTCGGGAGCGAGCTGCGGTGGCTCTGGCCACGACAGTGACATGGCCCGGAGACGGTGAGCTTCGGCCACGGTGGGGAACGGAGCTGGAGTGTGCAAGCGAGGGGGAAAGAAGAGGGGTTCGATGCAGAAGCTCACAGCAGATCGAAAGGAGGGGTTGGGGAGCTCGGGGAAGGCTTGGTGCAGCTGGAACGACGACGGCGATGTCGTCGGACGGAGGTTGAAGACGAGGACGAGGACGGCTCCTCATGGTGTCTGGCGACGCATGGCTTGATGGAGAGGACGAGGAAGAAGTGGCGGAGCTTCTGGGCGCGTCGGCTGAACGTCGGGTGGCCAGTGGCCACGACAACGACGAGCGGCGGCGACGGCGGCGTTCGGTCGTGAGAGAGAGAGAGGGCGAGGGAGAGGAGGGGGAGCCACGGGAGAGAGTGGAAGACATCCAGGGTGGTGCGTGGCATCTTCCTGAGCGTCCATGCGTCGAGGGGAAGGGGCAGGCTGGCTGGAGGTGGCGTGGCGCGTGTGGGCACGTGGCGACCACGTGCCCCTGGCCGCCTGGCGAGAGGTTGGGGGTGACTTGCGTGGCCAGTCGGCTGGGCCGGCAAAGTGCCAGGCCAGCAAGTGGCCCAGGTAAGTTCCCTTTCTTTTATTTCTTTCTGTTTTTTTCTATTCGTGTGATTTGTTTTCATTTAGTTTCTAAACTAAATCATTTTATTTTCTTCTGACAGTTTTACAGGGACCTAAGGAATTATTCCAAAGCCCCTCACAATAAATCAGAAATTTTGGACATATATAAAATATATAGCATATATATATCCATTGCAAATAATCATTGCATTAATTCCAAATGCCCAAAATAAATATTTATGAGCTCCTAAAAATATTGGTTTGAATTTTACCTCGGACAAATATTTTTAGAGAGAAACATGAACATTTTCTTGGACCTTTTTGGAGCAATTTTTATCTGGGTCATTTTCAAAAAGATTCCTGAGGCTTTCACATGTCCCCAATTCAAATTCATTTGAAAAATTAAACATGACGCAAACACCAAAGCTAGCCTAGTGCATACCAAAACTACGGATGTGACAATGCATGCATCACTTGGGCCTTCATTGGGAGAGGTTAATTAATTTCACCATCAATGAGGATTCTTTTTGGGTTGTACGTATTACGATAGGAGCATATAGGATGTGTCGAAGAGGGGGATGTAGTACGCTTCATGAACCTCACTCTGTGTGGGTGCATGTTTTACGGTTTTTGAGGCATGTGGCACATCAAAGTTGTGCATTTTGGGTATTCAACATATATATGTTTGGCCCACATGCAAAGCGATGGTGGTTGTCCTCTCGCAAACACTTAAGCGGTTACCAGGGATATCGATGCTTTCCATCTGTGGGCCCGCTTGGTCCATCACTACTTTTTTCCTGACAATGAGAGAGGTTAATTTGACTTAGTAGGGGATTTTTTTGCTTGTAATACGGTATATATATAGGTCATGCTCTCGGATGACATGCATTATACAGTTTGAGCACCCACACATGCATGTGTATGCATGAATCCCTCCATCGAGTAGAAGTGGCTAGTACAATGACACGTCATGGACCGATCTCCCTCTATGTGGGGACTGTACGGTTTTTGACGCAAGCACCACATCAATGTTGTGACATGGTATTCAAGCATGCATGCACGCATCACCTCCATCCATATATATGCATGGAGTGGTTGCCTTTGAACGGTACACTCCCTCATGTGGTTATCGTCGAAAAGCCAATATATTTGTGGTCCCGCGTGGACATCCATGATCACCTTAACCAACAACAAGATAGGTTACAATGGCGGATTCTTCATTTTGTTCGTGTTATCGTAGTATAGGTCATGATGAGATTCAGATCTAATTAAGGATGATCGCATATACTATACATGCATGCATGCATGAATCTCCGTCGTTGGCTTGATGTGTGGTGTAGCATACATATGCATCGTGAACCTAACCCTAACTCAGTGTGGGGATTTCTAGTTCGAAATCATGGTGCCACATCAAATTTGTTCCATTGTGTACTAAAACACACCTCTCCATACATATGTTTGGGCCACACGCATGCAGTGATTGTCTTCGGGGACTAGCTACATGCGTGATTTTTGGCGAGATAGCCCATCTCCGGTGTTGCTTGGACGGACATCACTTTCACCAACAACAAGAGAGAGGTTGTACGACCAAGGTGGATTATTCTTGGTCTGTTTTACGACCCATCTTAGTGAGATGCCTCTCAGGCCCGCCAATTGAAAGTGTGTGTGGGGGGGCTGCAACTTCGCACTTTGCTAGGTGAACCTCGGTTATGGGGGG
>LR738711.1:401911534-401941434 GCA_902687465.1 Secale cereale | reverse complement strand
GCTAGCTACTTTGCAGTTTGCTAGGTGGACCTCGGTTCGGGGGATGCATTCATACACTACAAAAAAAAGACAGATCCGTGACATTTTGGGCCGAACGAAACTTTTTTCTGTCATACTTATGACACTTCTATGACGATAATTGTGACAAAACCCGGTATTATCATAGATGTGGTTGGGTCCTACTTCTATGAAAAAAAATCATGACAGAAAAAAGGGCTTTTCGTCTTGGGCGGGCCGGAGACGCAGCTGCATGACATTCTTTGGGCCGTCCATGACGAAAAAACCGTGGTAGAAGCGAGGGCAAGGAAAATACCGGGTGTTCCTGGTTACGGACGGTGTTCGGGGCCGAGCAACGCGCGTTTCTCTCGTACACGCGCGCGCGTGGGTGCGAGGCGTTGGGCTCTAACTGAACCCGAGCGAGTCGTTGGGCTCTAACTGAACCCGAGCAATCGCACTGCATGCTATGCGTTACTGAACCCGAGCGATTGATCGATGGCTGTTAACTGAAGCCGATCGATCGATTCCTTTGCTACTTCTGCTAACTGAAGCCGATCGATGCTGCCTCTGCATGAACAATGACCGTTGCTGGGGGGTTTGGATGAACAGTTCCCGGTGGGGTTGGCTGAACAAGACCCCGTGGTATTGCCTCTGGATGAACAGGACCCCGATCGATCGAACCGGTTGGGGATGCATGAACAGGACCCCGTGGAGGCTGGATGAACAGGACCACCCCGTGGAGGGCTGGATGAACAGTAGACGGTGGAGGGCTGGATGAACAGTAGCCCATGGAGGGGTGGTTGAACAGCAGCCCGTGGAGAGGGCTGGTTGAACAGTATCCGTTGGAGTAGCGCGTGGTGGAGGCTGAACAGTCGCAGGTGGAGGCATGAGGAGGTCGACGGCGGATGAACACTAGCCCGTGGAGGCTGGAGGTGGTCGACGGTGGAGATGAACAGTATCCCGTGGAGTCCCGTTTTGCGGTACGCCACACCCCTCCCAAAGATCAAGACCCCCGTTTCGACGATAGCGCTCCAACACATGTCCGTTTCCTCTGTTTTGCGGTACGCCACACCCCTCCCGATCAACAGGACCCCCGTTTCTATCGTTGGAGGTCTGTTTCCTCAGTTTTGTGGTACGCCAGACCCCTCCCGATGAATAGGATCCCGTTTCGACCGTGGCCGGTCGAACACAAGGCCGTTTCCTCCGTTCTGCGGTACCCCAGGCCTCGTTTCCATCGGCTATTCCGTTCCGAACCAGCCGTTTGGCTCCCCATGAATACGACGACGATGCTGTTTCTCCGTTCCGACCCAGTCATGTACACGAGCCCTGGCCATACGTATGCACGAGTAGGCGTTCGAGACCCCGCCCGTATGTACGTACGTGGCCGTATTTACTTTCTTGCACCCTGGCCGATGTATGTACGTGTACATGCTATGTGCGCGCCTCTACTATGACACGTGCACGCCTCTACATTGACCAGTATGTACGTACACGTTCTTGACCAGAATGACAATGCTACATACGCTTTGACCAGGTGGGTCCCGACTGTCATGCACATCCTTGCGTGCGAAGATATAGCTAGTGGGTCCCAACAGTCAGGGGGGCGAATCGTTTTTTATTTTTCCCGGACGCACTTCCTTGCGTGCGAAGATGTAGCTGGTGGGTCCTAGCAGTCAGGGGCGAACGTTTTTTTCGCAAAATACGGTGCCCCGTCCGGTGGGTCCCCGATGTCAGGTGGAGGAATAATTATTTTGCATGTAATAAGGAGGCACTTCCTTGCTGCAGCCATGGGCCCAGCTGTCAGCCTCTCCACGTACAGTCCACGTTCGATGCAAAGCCATTCCTTGACCACGTTGACAACGCCGCGCCGAGAGCACCGGGGCGGTGGACGACGGCGAGGCCTAGGAAGGGGAAGACACGGAGCCGGGCAAGACGCGGCAGTGGAAGCCCGCGCGGAAAGGAGTACGAGGGTTCACTGGTTCGGGTGTGGTGTGAGGCTGCCATTGTCGCAGAATAACAGGGGATGGGGGTTAGTGGAGGGATGGCCTGGCCAGTGGTGGGAGTAGTAGGGGGCGGTGAGGCCTCTACGGTAGCACAGCCTGCCACGGGAGGCAGGAGCATGAGGCACGACCGGCGCTGGTTTGCTAGCTGGTTTGGGCGGCTGAAGCAAGAAGACCAGAGGTTGAAGAAGAACTACGGCCATTCGATGGACATCGTACGGTCACTGGAGCTAGAATCATGCATATTGATCCCCGTCAACTTAGTAGGCCCACAAGTCAGCCTGCCACTATACTGGGTCCCAGCTAATAGGGGGAGTATTCATTTTTTTGTGCCTAATAAGGAGGCACTTTCTTGCGTGCGAAGATATAGCTAGTGGGTCCTAGCTGTCAGCGGTGGTAACATTTTTTTCGCGAAATACATAGGCCCTTTCGGTGGTTCCCAAATGTCAGTTGGAGGAATCATGATTTTGTGCGTAATAAGGAGGCATTTCCTTGCCTGCGGCCGTGGACCCAGCTGTCAGCCTCTCCACGTATAGTCCACCTCAGATGCATGTCGGTCGTTGACCACGTTGACCAGGCCACACAGAGAGTACCAAGGCGGTGGACGACGGCGAGGCCTAGGAAGGGAACGACACGGAGGAAGGGAAGACTTGGCAGTTGTTTCCCACGCGGAGGGGAGTACGACTGTACGAGGGTTTACTGGTTCGTCTGTCGTCACCGGAGAATAACAGCAGGTGTGGGTGAGTAGAGGGATGGCTAGGCCACCGATGGGAGTACGGTGGGGTGGTGAGGCCTGCGCAGCAGCACAGCCGGCCGCGGGGAGGAGAGAGCAGGCAGTCCCACCGGCGCTTGTTTGAGTTGCTGGAGCAGGAAGAGCAGAGATTGAAGAAGCACGACGGCCGTTAGATGGACATCCAACAATAACTGCTTGTTCGTCAACCTTTTTTTAGGAAAGCCTCAAATCTGTGGAAAACATCATACATCCCATCTGCCTTTATTAATAATAATTTATAGCCCATTTGCTAATTCTTAAGGGTTTTTTTTGGAGCCCATATTCTTTCTGTTAGCATTACAGCCCATATTGTGGCCATGGTTAAAAAATTATACAAAATTTTGCATATTTCGGTGCGGTCCGAACTGTTTTTAACCCCGAAATTTTGAATCACATTCAAACTGATTTAAAAAATAAATGTATATCAATATAACATCCAACAAATTGTCCACGCCTAAAAATCAATGCAATTTAAAATCTTGAAATGAAAAAAAGAAATTTGAAACTAATTGCCGGTTTGATGTGTTTTAAAAATGTACAACCCAATTCTCATTTCTGATAGGCCATTTTCTCGGCCAGCTGAATGAAGCTCACCTCGTCTTGAAAGATTTGCAGCCCAACAGGCCTGACAAAGCAACTTACTTGACAAATCACAAAAAAAACTGGGCTGTGACCGTGGACCCAGCTGCAGCCATGGACCCAGCTGTCAGCCTCTCCACGCACAGTACTCTTCCGATGGAAGTCGGTCGTTGACAACATTGACCACGCCGCGCCGAGAGGACCAAGGCGGTGTACGACGGCGAGGCCAAGGAAGGGGACAACACGGAGCCATGGAAGATGCGGCAGTGGATGCCCACGCGGAAAGGAGTACGAGGGTTCACTGGTTCGACTGCGATGTGAGGTTGTCATCGCCGCAGAATAATAAGGGGTGTGGGTGAGTGGAGGGATGGCCTGGCCAGCGGTGGGAGTAGTATGGGGGCAGTGAGGCCTCCGCTGCAACACAGCTGGCCACGGGAGGTAGGAGCAGGCGGCACGACCGACGCTGATTTTGGCGGCTGGAGCTAGAAGACCAGAGGTTGAAGAAGCACTATGGCCGTTGGATGGACATCGTACGGTCACTGGAGCTAGAATCATTCATATTGACTAACTTGACAAAGCCCTCTGTCCTCGTCAACTTAGTAGGCCCACAAGTCAGCCACCCACAATGGTGAGTCCCAGCTAGCAGGGGGTATTCATTTTTTTTGTGCGTCAGAAGGAGGCACTTCCTTGCGTGCGAAGATATAGCTGGCGGGTCCGACCTGTCAGCTGGGGTCGTTTTTTTCGCGAAATACAGAAGCCCTTCCCGTGGGTCCTTGCTGTCAGGTGGAGGAATAATTATTTTGCGCATAATAAGGAGGCAATTCCTTGCATGCGACCATGGACCCAGCTATGAGCCTCTCCACGTACAGTCCACTTCCGATGGATGTCGTTCATTGACCACATTGACCAGGCCGCGCCGAGAGAACCAGGGCGGTGAACGACAGCGAGGCCTAGGAAGGGAACGACACGGAGCCAGGGAAGACTAGGCATTTGTTTCCCACACGGAGGAGTACGAGGGTTTACTGGTTCATTTGCCATCCCCGGAGAAAACAGCGGGTGTGGATTAGTAGAGGGATGGCTAGGCCAGTGATGGGAGTACGGTGGGGTGGTGAGGCTTGCGTAGAAGCACAGCCAGCCGCGGGGAGGAGAGAGCAGGCAGTCCCACCGACGCTTGTTTGAGCGGCTGGAGTAGGAAGAGTAGAGATTGAAGAAGCACGACGGCCGTTGGATGGACATCCAACAGTCACTGCTCGTGCGCCAACCTTTTTTTAGGAAAGCCTCAAATCTATGGAAAACATCATACAGGCCATCAGCCATTATTTCTAATAATTTACAGCCCATTTGCTAATTCTTAAGGTTTTTTTTGGAGCCCATATTCTTTTTGTTAGCATTACAGCCCACATTGTGGCCACGGTTAAAAAATTATACGAAATTTTGCATATTTCGGTGCGGTCCGAACTGTTTTCAATACCGAAATTTCGAGTCACATTCAGACTGATTTTAAAAATAAATGTATATCAATATAAAATCCAACAAATTGTCCACGCATAAAAATTAATGCAATTTAAAATCTTGAAATGAGAAAAATAAATTTGTAACTAATTGCCGGTTTGATGTGTTTAATAAATGTACAGCCCATTTCTCATTAGTGATAGGCCATTTTCTCATCCAGCCGAATGAAGCTCTCCTCGTCTTGAAAGATTTGCATCCCAACAGGCCTGACAAAGCGACTTACTTGGCAAATCACAAAAAAAACTGGGCTAGCCATTTTCAGAAAGAAAAAAAACTACTGGGCTGGTCTGTGGTAAACATAAAAGAGAAGGCTGTCTAGACAGGCCAGAGTTCCTCGCACAGCCCAGTTCACACCGTGCTTCCATCTCAAAATCAAATTAGATAAACGCCGCTCCAATTTTGGCGATTCATAAAAATGCCACTGCAATTTCCAAACTTTGAAAAATGACACTGCAATTTTTGGAAACTTTGGAAAACGCCACTGCAATTTGCAAACTTTGAAAAACGCCACTCCAGACTTCGAAAACTGCCACTGGAAATGGCATGAAATGGCTTTTTTCAAAGTTTGGAAATTGCAGTGGCATTTCTCAGAAACACCAGATTTGGTGTGGCATTTATCAAATTAACCCAAAACAAAAATAACTGGGCGAGCTGCAGGGTCCCTGGTGTCAGCCGCTCGTTGTGAAATTCTCTCATTTATTGACTACGTTGAAAATGGCATGGGACCCAGATGTCAGAAATCCATTAGGAGGAGCCATTTTTTATTGGCTTGAAATAAGGAGGCACTTCCTTGCATACTGCCATGACCTTGGCGGGTCCCTGCTATCATCCTCTCCACGTACAATCATCTCCTAATTGTGTACGCGTCAACTTGGTAGGCCCACAAGTTAGCCTCTAAACCCGTGGAGGACAAATACAACCCATTTAAAAAAATAACAACCCATTCCATATGTTCAAACGGAAAGTTCAACATTCCGAAGAAAGTAACATGACTGATCCACATATGCAGTACTGAACTTCCACGTTGACAACCATCATAGCCAAGTTAACTATCTACTCCCACTAATACTCTAGTAGCATACAAGTACTAACTTACTCTTAGCTAACTAGACGATGCCGGCCGCCATCTGCGGTACACGCTAAACGCCGGCACCGGTGTCCTCCGCCTCGCCTCGGACTTGCCAGAGGTGCGATAGGGCGCATTGCTCGCGCGCGTTGGCCCTTTCCATGCTGGCGTGGTCCATCTAAGCTTCGGCTTCTAAGCGGGAAACCCACTTGACGAGATGGTAGAAAAAATCGGCGTCGCGAACGCGTGCGTGCTTGACAGCCTCCAGGGCTATTTGCCGGGCGCCGGCCTCAACGTAGTTGGCCCAGTTGCGAGCGCTCTGCTCGCGACTCATAGCGTGGGTGCGCTGCTGCTCCATGTCCCGCTGGCAGCGCAAATCGGCGATACGCTGCTCCTCTGCCAAGCGATCGCACTCCATCCACTCCTGCTCCTCCACCAGGCGGTCGCCCTCCAACAAGTCCTTGATCTCCGCATTGCCATCTAAAGACCGATAGAATGCCTCCTTCCTCCATCCGCCTTCCGGTGAAAAACCGAACACTAGTTCGGACGGTGACCATCTCCGGCCTCGCCTATCCCTGATGGGCGGGGGCATGGTGGACGTGGCGAGAGCGAGGATAAGTGGCGAGCGACATCGGGCCGGTGGGGGCTTATGAGGATAGGGCGAGTTGGGTCATGGTGCCACCATAGAAGGCCGGGAAACACTACTTATAGGCGGAAGGTAGCGCGACGGTCATCGGAATTCAATGCATAATTAAGCAGGCATGGCTTAGCGCGCCAGCTTGCCATGGAAAACTAGAGAAACTGAAATTCTAACTGTGCCATCCCGTCCTGTCCGTGCTGGGTCGCACACCGGCATGAGGGTCAACGAGTGCACTCGAATCATCTCCCTCCTTGTCGATAATGATTCCACGGATTTAAAAGGCCCGTAACAATTAAAGCGCATCTTTTTTCGCATCAGTTAGCTGCCTTAATTACGGCCGGCTGCATGCAGGCACTCAAAATCACTCGCAGCCAGTACACGGAGCAGCATGCAATGAGTCACAGCCGAGGGCATTAGTTGATGAACTTTAGCTGGGAGATAAGGCATTTAGCTGGGAGATAAAGCATTTGCGAACTCGAATCATACAAATGAGGTACTCCCTCCTTGTCAAAAATCATTCCACCACTCATCATCTACCTTGGTTGGTGAGATTTTTGAATTAAGCCCTGCAAACCGAAAAGGAGGTAGTACGTGTGTGATCTGCAATTTATTTGTGTAGGATCGAGTAGGTCTTTTTTTGAATTGAGCCCTGCAAACCGGAAAGGAGGTAGTACGTGCGTGATCTGCTATTTATCTGTGTAAGATCAAGTAGGTTGGATAGTGTACATGTAGGATCGAGTAGGTCGTATGGTGTACATGTACGATCGCATTAACTGACGAACATTCACTGAGAGATAAGGCATTTGCGAACGATTTTGCTGGCAGTTTCTTCAGATTCGCATGGCATTTTCTTTAGAGCAGCTTGTCAGTTTCTTCAGAGGTAGGCATTTTTATTCAAAAAACTGCCACTTCGGATCTTGCATCGCAACTAAAACTGTGAGGAGCGCATTAGTAGGCTAGCTAGTGATTGATCAGTTACTTGTAAACACTGAGCGAACAGATATAAGGAATTGTTAATGCATCTCAATGATTCACAGATCATATACAAATATGTAGCTCCAAAAGCAAAGATCAGCCACAACTAAAACCAACTAGTACGATTCCCATACATAAGAGCAACATGTTAATGCATCTCAATGATTCATAGATGATATACAAATATGTAGCTCCAAAAGCAAAGGTCTAGAAAAACATATATTCTTCCTACTAACATGGATGCTTCTCTTGGCAAACATTCAGTACAGACTGAAAGACAAATTTGTTTGTGAAGTCTACAACTCCTCTTGCAAACGTAAGTGGTTTCACCAATAGCTGGAACCATCAGAATGAACCACACATGATGGAGGAACATCCACTGCAATATGATTTGGTCTTCTATCGATCACACGGTGAGACTATTTTCGGAATACAAACTCTAACTTAGGCAAAATGATGCCCATTGTATAATCAAACCAAAGCAATGAAGCACCTAGTGTTGGCTAATAAATAGTACAGTACTACTTTTTCTGTGTCTATTTTCAAATGGCACTGCATGCAGTGACTATACTATTCTCTTGTGCAGTTCAACCAAAATTGCGGTCACTTTGTGTGTTTACGAAATAGCAACGGGCAGACATCTTTGTTTGCACAAATATCAAGCAGCTAGTAAACATATACCCCACCTTGTATTTTTGGTTTAAACATGTCTCTTCCGCTTAGCATCTGTCATGCTTTGCACCGGACAATTTCATAATAAATTGATTTGCTTGTTCAGAGTAGAAATATAGCGCCTATTCTTCATTAGACCAAGGATATCCATGTTCGCAGTGATGGAAGAGGTGAAATCGATACAACCAAAATTGAGCATCCAATCATTGAATCATGTCTTGCACCTCCAATGTAGGTCCACCCTGCCAATAAATTCACATGCAAACCACTAGTATTACTATCTAATGAATATAAGCATTCCAATGTCTTAATGGGAAAAGGTTTCTACAAGCTCTAGCACTGGAAGATTTCCATAAGCTCTAGCACTGGAAGATTTCTATAAGAATTAACAATACAAAATGTAAAGGTAACAAGTTTTCAGCATTGGTATACTTGATGTGCAAGAGCATTAAACCAAATACAAAAGTCTGAAGGTAACTAGCATTATTAACTAATGACAGTATAAAAAAATGCAAACCATGTACCTTCAAGGTAAATATCATTTTGAACTCGGGTGAACATGAAAAATTACTATCCCAATCTTAACAAAGGTATGTCTAGCTTTACTGGCAGTATTTGAGTGAACTCTACACCCTCTGTAACAATGCTGAAACTTGTTGCACAGCTAGTATACCAATGCTGAAACGTGTTGCTCCGGGAAAGCTTGCAACAACTTATATAAGTCGATACGCTAATGCAACACCATTCAAATAGTACATATATGCACTAATCCACTGGCTAGTGGAACAATGGAGTAATTTTTTTATTACGGGGTAGAGTATAATGGTTTTACTGAACTGATCTCCATAATCTAGCACTTGAAGATTTCTATAAGCATTAACAATACAAAATGTAAAGGTAACAAGTTTCAACATTGGTATACTAGTTGGCAACAACATTAAACCAAATACGAAAGTCTGAAGGTAACTAGCATTATGAACTAATGATAGTATACTTTTTTTGCAAACCATGTACCTTGAAGGTATATATCATTTCGAACTCAAGAGGACCTGAAATTGCTTTCCCAATCTTGATAGTCGATTAAACATAAAACTTGACCAACCGAATCAAAAAAACAGCCGGATAAGGAGGTGCCCACTCTTGACCTTTCCTCTTGTCTTCATAATTTTTTGTGCAGTTTAACCAAAATAAAATGACATCAGCGCCTTGGCATTTTGGTGAGATTGTACAAAAAATTGACTTATCTCAAGAAATTGAGGTATGTAATCTATAAGCATTAACAGTGCAAAAATCTGAAGGTAGTAACAAGTTTCATCATTGGTATACTGGCTGTGCAACAACATTAGAATGCCTTAGCTGAAAAATCTTTAATACATCCACAATCAACAGCTAACCCTGAAATAATCCAGAGACATTAAATGGCATTGCTTAAAATTATCGATGGCATTAGACTGAGTGCGGCATTAGTTAAATGTGGCATCACTTTAGCAGTAGCATTGGTTGACTTTATCGCTGGCGTTATACTAACAACAAAAAAGTGGCCATAAGAGCATGGGAGACCCATTCGGACAGTGGGTGCACTAGTACGATGTACCTCCATGGACGCATAGAGTGGTGAGGGAGGTATGGTTGCCCAGGTCAACAAATATCCAGGCAACATATATGGATTACGTCCCATTTTTGTTATGTTCAGCCACCTTTTTCCTATGTGAGGACAACAAACCAATCAACCTGGTCATTCTCTATTGCGTTGTCATGCCTTTCTACCGTTCTTCAACCAAGAGACACGAGACTCGTTCCTTAGATACTGATTTTCCCCTTTTCAACCTAGATGCGGGTTCGATACCTACTCTCTTGGATAGTATAGTATCCTTTCCTTTCCTTATTCAATCCAGACATGGATTAGTCTGCATGAAGTAGGGTTTCCTTTAATAGTGCAAATTAAGGTTTTCGTCTGCGTGACCAGCAGAGCAGAGGATAGCAAATTGGGAAGATGGTGGAGTGGAAAAAGATCCACAGGCAGCGACATGGCAGATGGGGCAATGGAACAAGGGTATGGTTCGAAAAGAGGTAGCATACCTGAGGGTCGGCGGGAAGTGGCTTCGCTCGTGGTCGTCATCCTCTGCACGCACTACGGTAGCGAGCTTGGGGACGGAGGCCATCCCGCGCGGGCGCTAGGTATGAGAGGACGGCCTTGTCGTCAGTGCGTGACCTCGCTCGCCGACGACGAGTGCGTCAACGCTGCACGTCCTTTTCTTCCCCGGCGGATCTGTGACCACCGGTGAGGAGGGAGAGAGAGGCCGTTTTGTTAGATCTGGAGAGAGGGTGATAGTGTGAGAAGCAAGTGGGTAGCCCTTAGCAAGAAAGCTCTGAAGCTCCAGCCTATATATCTTTTTTATACTACTAGTACTAGAGGTGGAGTAGTGGTAGAGTAGTTTATATGTTCTCTGCAAACAGTACCAGTTAGTCGTGCTTCAAAACTGAACGACGCGCCATTAAAAAAATAAAGGTCGATAACTAATGCGGCACCTCGGGCCGACGCAGCCAGATCACATTTTGCACAAGAAAATACATACCATGTTTCGTTGACATGTGGTCCCGTGTACCAGATGAATGACTGCAAGTTCGACCACCGTGATGCTAGGTGCGAGCCGAGGAACACTGTTGGAGAGACCCCCCTCATAATTTTCCTACATTGGTCGCTTGATTCATAGGATAGAATGCTATAGGATTTTTTTCCTATGTAATCATGTTTTAATTGGCAATCTAGCATCCACTCCAACTTCTGTTTCACTTCCTTTGATCCTACGAAGAGATTACTTGCTCTAAATTATGTGCCGCTGCAAGAGCCGCCTATATTAATTAACCATGCTATAAAAAGGTGGACCAGTTTTGGCTATAGTAGTATTGTAGGTTAGTAGGTGACCTTGCGCTTGGCTCTTCTCCTCTTCCGGAAGTCGAACAATACTGATGGTACTACTTCTGGCAATCTGACACCAAATGAACTGATGCACGTCCACTGCTTGTAAGCAAAAGTTTCTCCTCATGCTGCAAGACACCGCGCAAGCGTTGGCGAGGGAGAAGGCGTAGTAAGCAAGATTCTCGTCATTCTGTGTGTTGACGGGACACATTAAAGTTACGTATTTATTAGTGCTCTCTTCAAAAAGGGACGACCATGTCCATGGCTACCATCCCATTCTCTGTCATTTAGTGCGTGCACTATTCACATGCCATCGAGGAGAAAAAATATTGCGTAGTACTAGGTGCCATCGAAGTGCATGACTCACTTACGCACTGCATATCTCCATTTTCTTGCATGACACGCCACCTTGATGCTAGATGTCCCGCGTGTCATGGAGGCATATAGTATGATTTTGTAAAATGGAGGCATATAGATGTCCCGCGTGCCGGCAACAGGATGAACAAAGCTCATGTCTTAAATGAAAGAGTGGAAGAACATAGATTCCCGACGACCGAGAAGGAGCTACAAACCTCGGGGTGGAGCGTCTGGACTCATAATATTTTATATTATTCAGTGATAACTAATGCGGCACCTCGGGCCAACGCGGCCAGATCACATTTTGCACAAGAAATTACACGCCATGTTTCTTTGACATGTGGTCCCGTTCCAACATGTCAGTGAGACGACGGCGAGTCCTTTTGTACAATTTTTGAAAGGACGTGTAGGCCGGGGCGCCTCTTCGTGTACCGTGGCAAACTGGCAACCATCCACTGACTCTTCACCTTTCCCTCTTGATTTGGAACTGCTGTCGCACGCTCTTCCTCCCTCCTCCACTTGCCTTCACCCTTCCTTCTGCGATTGTTCGATCCTCTTCTCCATGGAGGGAACAAGCCGGAAACGACCCAGTTATTCTTGCCCCGATCTGAAAGATCACATGGTGGGGGAACTCATTGATCGATGCGACGTCATCACCTCGGCTAGCATGGCAGGCTCGTTCAAGAACTTTCTCGACTCAACTAATAACATCATTACAAGGAACCCAAGGGTCCAGGAGCAGTTTGATCTCCCCTATCTTCTTCGTCGTGACCCTGCGGACTGGCGCGGGGACGAGGGAAGCCTCGCCTTGTGCAAGTTTATGCCGCTTGATAATGATATGTATGATGTTAAGATGCCATCGCTTGAGGGCAAGCATTGGGCAGGCGCAAATGGAGATTGGGTTGTTTATATTGGGTACAATTGCAAGTGGGAACTTGTGAATGTGTACACTCGTCAACGGATTCCACTTCCAAAAATCTCTGAGTGCCCTGAGGTTGAGCACACAGATGATCTATGTACGTTCAAATATGATAATGGTGACTTTCGTCTATGGAATATAGCAATTTCTCGAGTTCCCAACTACTCTTGAAATTACAAGATTATAAAGTTGTTGCTATCTTCGACAAGTTTGTTGCCAGCCTTCGTGGTTCGACTGGATGTATATTGCTCAAAAACCAGTTTCTATACATGGATGTGTACTGTGATGCAACTGAATACAAGAGGCATGTGTTTACTTCCACCACTCCTCGCACTGTTTTTGCATGGGATCCTTATTGTTTCGGTACGTTTGTCTTCCACCGTAATTATAATTGTTTCGTCCACATGCATGCGAGTTAGCAAGTTTCCCTTCTGTACTAATTAACCTTCTTCTTGTGTTTCCAAGGTCCTGTGAACATTCCACCACCTATACTTGAATTGTTTTATAACCAAGGGGAAGATGACGATGGTGATGATCACGAGCATGAGGACGAGCACGGCCCATATGCTCACTAGCGGCTGGCAACTAATTCCAATGGATTACCACTTCTTGTCTGTATACAACCCACTACTGATGTTACTACTGAGGGAGCAGGTGTTGTCTCCCATGGTCGCACTCTCCGGACCTATTCCAACACCCGTTGCATGGTATTCGGGATGGATACTAGTGTACTAGTACCAACACCTTCTCCCTGGTATAGTACTGATAGTCTTGGAGCAAACTCGCTCTTCCTTGGACAAAACTATCCAATGATGGTGAAAGGCGATCCAACTGTTGTTGACACAACATTACTACCATCTATACGTCGGACATTGCAGTGGCTCCCTACCCTGGTCGTGATATAGTAGGCTGCTTCAGCCTAGATGATCAGTCATGCATTGGTCTCGAGATTGACACTAGCTAGCCCTTCCCATAGAATCACTTGTGGTTCAAAGCAAGCGTTTCCAACGCTGAGGATTGGTTGAGTTGAAGTTCATTTCATTGCTTGTTATTTGTTGTGTGATGAAAACTTTAGTATTTATAATGTATCCTCGTTGTCGTTGTGGGTTGATGACCTGTTGTAGGTAATAAAATGATATGCCTGTGATAAACTTACTAAATTTATGAATGGCTTTCGAGTCGCTTCTCTGAGTGGGTGATGCGACGAGGAAAAAATATATTTGCCGAATACATAATTGTACATGCATTGCAACAGGTTATCGGATGAGGCCAATCAACAATAGTAGACTATTTGTACTAGCTTCACATGCTGCACTATCTCTACGTCTACGTACGTAATACAACAGGTTTTAAACTTGAGACCAGCCACCCATCCTCACAAATAACACTTTTTAACCTAGCACAGACTCCAAGAAATTTGGCCACAGCGTGAGGTGGGCCATATGTTAATGTGTTCGCTGTACGTAACTAGCACCTCGAATCCTCGATACTACTACTATAAGTAGTATGAGTAGTAGGGTGGCATGGGCCAGAACAAGCATTCACGTCTAGGAGTACGGCACACGCCACGAGTACGACTTCCATCTCACACCATATTTGTTGGAGTCCATGCTCCAACAATCTCTTCAACCACGTCGTTTCTCTAACTCAGCCATCGCGCGGCGGGCGAGGTGGGGGTTTGCCGATAGTTGGTTTCCTCAACTGCGATCCCACTTGTAAGGCCAAATCCAACACACGACCCCAAATGGACCTCTGTTTTGCCCGGATTCTGTCCGTTTGGGTAGGGCAATGGGGTCATGTCTGGGCCATTTCTCGGATGCGGTGGCCGTGCGTCGAACACGCGAACGCATCCCGGGCGCATAGATTTTTCTTTGCAAACACATATCTTTTTTTCATCATTGATTTTTTGGTACATGGAAATACATCACCAAAATTTTGACTAGAAAAACAAGAACCACAAGAATACATTTTAGAAGATATCCAACTTCCTTAACTGCTCCTATATGTTGGATTAGTGCCTTCTTGATAAATTCATTGTTGATCTGCGGAGGCTCGATCCTGCGTGCTTCTTTCTTCCTTGAGTGTAAAGAAGTAGGCGTGTCTAGCCTCTATTCTATTAGCAAGTGCACTAATCTCATCTCTAGCCTCTATGCTAGCTAAAAGTGCTAGAACATCTACTAAATTGCGCTCTATCAATATATCATTGTACTCTTCTTCCCCATACCAAAACTTGCATCCATTCTACACAATAAAATTTTAAGTTAGCAAAACTAGTCTAATCCGAGAGCACAACCAAAGATTTGGTCGAGTTCTTCCTCCTTTTGCCGACACGTGGGACATCCAGCATCCAGGTCGTGTCATGCAAGAAAATAGAGTGGTAGCTGAAGCCACGTGATTTGTAGGGTTAAACTATAAATAGAATCTTACTACTCTTGAGTAACTCCAAAAGTGTCCACCGAAGATCTTTATTGGATTTGTTTTTCATCACCAGCACGTCAAGGTGAAAGATGTGCAGGTTCAGTGGGCCCTCTTGCATTTTCACTAACATGTGGGACCGCATATGAGCAAACAGACGATGGGCTCCGCGCGTCTGCTGGCTAGCTGAGAAGAGAGATAGAGGAGGGCTGAGCACAGACTCCAGGAAATTTGTTCTACGTAACCAGCACCTCGATATAGTGGGGTGGCATGGGCCATAACTATCATTCATGTCTAGCAGTACGGCACACGCCACCCACACGAGTCCCATCCGACACCAATTTTCTTGGAGTCCGTGCTACAGCCATCTCTTCTCCCTCCTATTTTCTCAGCCATCGCGCGGTGGGCGGGGTGGGGGTTTGCCGATAGTAGGTTTGCTCAACTGCAGTCCCACTTGTAAGTGCAAATGCAACACATCACGCATTCCCCCTTGAGCGGCGTGCCGGACCAACCGTGTGTGGGTGCGATGTGAACACGGCATGCTTTCCCTTTTGAACTTGTAACTTGTAAAATTTGGTTCTGCTCCATGGCACGACCGATAGATAGAAATAACGATTTTCCCTAGAGTAATGAGAAGTTTGGTTCTGGCGAGGTTCATGCATGGAGTACGTAGGAAAACTATGAAGTTGATGCGAAGGTAAGATAATTACTAGTAGTACCGTATACTACTACATGGATTCGACGGAAAGATAAAGATACATATGGATCCATCAACGACATCCTCAGGCCCTAGTGCACCGGGTCACCAACCGACGTGTGAGGAGCAGCGGCGTTGGTGGCAAGCTCAACGTGCTTCTGAACAATGCCGTCCAAGGGTGCCCTGCGGTCCAAGAAGGCCAACGTCCTATCGTCCTCCTCTTGCATGTAGTACTCCTTGTGGACTATTTGCGCGTAGACGTGGGTGATTATATCGATGGTGTCTTGCTGCGCAAGGCGCTGCGCGGCGAGCGCGACCTCGAGGTGGACATTCTCCGGCGGGACAGCGGTCAGTCGCAGGGCCACCAGTGCGTCGAAGAGGTTATCACCATAGAGGCCGTTGAGGGTGGCAGGCATCGCAGAGCCTGGGCGCGTGGGCTAGAGGCGTACGTCAAGATCGTTTGCGAGCTTCTTTACGATGGTGAACTTGTCGAGGAAGCCGACGAGGACCTCGTCGAACAAGGAGACGAATCTGTCGTCCAAGTGGCCCCTCGCCCTGGCGGCCTCAAGCCCTACCTGGAGACGTTCCTCGGTGCCGGGCCGCAGGCCGACGTCGTGGACCATCTGGCATAGCCGGCTGATGCTTGCGCTCATCGCCTCCATGGGTCTAGCTTCTAGTCAACTGATCTTGTGATTGGAGTGATCACTCTTGCCCTTGGGTGCATGTAATCCTATTAAGTAGGAAAAAGACATTAAGTTATATCGCCGATAGGAATAAAAAAATACACCATGTATTCATTTACAGAGGGAGTAGTACATTTTTTGTGACATGCAATACTAGATATTGCTAGTCTAATACTAAATCCAGATGGACGTGGTAGTACTACTAAATCCAGACGGTGGTGCTAGTACTAGTACTAGTAGTACTACCAATGTATTAGCACTGTACTACCCGTTTGTCAAATTATTACGTCCTGCTCCTCAAAGTGAAGTGACAAGACCGTACGCCGGAGATGACACCTGAGTATAGGCGCCGTGTTCGGCATACCATAGTCAGCCTCACTATCTGCAGTCACTATCATCATGGCTGTAGACCTAGCCTGCTTACAACTAGCCGTGTTCGACATAATTTCGTGCGTAGATGCCCATGCATTGCACGGAACACCAAGATTGGGGGGTGGACGGCCCCGGCAGCGGCCATCGCACCAGATTTTTCCATGGCCTTCTAGATGTGGTGCGGAGGAGATAAGGCTAATTGTGAGAGACAAGGAGTTGTTTGTAAATAGTGAACATGTGCGGGCATCATTTTGGAAAACTGGAGATGTTTGGTTTGTATGCGTCAGATCTAGATCCGACGGCTATTGGTGAAAGATGACAGGCACAACATCATCACTAACTCAGGACCTGTTTGATTCGCAGGATTTAAAAAACGCAGGAATAGGAAACGACAATATTACAAGTTTCAAACTGATATTACAAATGTTAGGAGTAATGCTGCTCCTACGAAGAGGGAAATACTAGGAAGTTTACGTAAGAACTTTCGTTACTTTAGGTGGATGCAGCATTATCATACAAACTGAAATCCACCGCCCTGACAAGTCACTAATGGGCAAATAAGTTTTCGAGTCTCTAGACACTTGATGTTTCAAAAAGAAATTCAGCTTCTGTGGAGACTTTGTCATTTAGGTTTAGACGCTTGCAGTGATCAGCACGCCATTCATTGTTGAGCCAGAGAACGCGAAATCTCATTTCCTTGAGCACACTTGCCTCCAGAACAAAGAACCTGGCAAATTTAATCTCAGATGTGCTGCCTCGATAGTCGATCAAATCAATTTTTGTAAGATGGAGATTAAGGCATTCGATGAGATTGTTATAGTGCAGCACATTTTTCACTTTCGGGTCTTTTTTTATCTGCAAACAAAGAGAACATATTAGAGCAGTTGGATGTATAAGATTGTCGTGTCATCAAGAGGTACCAGTATCATTCGCTCATACGACAGGGTTGGCTGGCTAATGATATTTTTTCACTCTCTCTCTCTCTCTATCCCTCTCTCTCTTTCCTCTCATTTACCTAGGAGTACGTGAAGAGCTTGGGCATTTGTTGCCTTCCACTATGTGGCCCATGCCATATTTCGCAAAAGTATGCCACATAATACACATCGATGTCAAATCAAAAGATTTTGGCACCGCTCTCGCGATGTGAGAGAGTTGGCACCGCTGTGCACAGAGACCCACATGTATAAACAAGTCAATCAAACCAACTACACCAGCCTCTCACTCTCCCAAACAAGAGTTTTTTTATTGCCTCAGTCCTCTCTCTCCCACGCAAGTGTTTTTTCATTGCGTGAGTTAATTTGGCACCGGGGCAAAGTAGGTGATCCAGATTGGGGCACCAGGTGAGAAATGGAGGGGCATCGATGCCAAATGCATCACACGTGAATTTGGCACATGTTTTGGACTACATAGTGGAGGGCCGTTATATCCCACTTTTGTACTACCTCTTATTTAGTATAAAATTTTGACCATATATTTATGTAAGAAAATGCCAATACATGTCACTAAAAAATTACACCATTTGAAACTATGTTCAAATACGATTCCAAAAATATAGTTCTTAGTGACATGCATTAACATTTCGTCAGTTAAATCTACGGTAAAATTTTGATACTACAAAATAGGAAGAGTAAACCAAGACGGAGGTAGTACTTTCTCTTAGGGTAACCATCGAGTTACTGGAGTAGTCTAAGTTACTTTCCACTATGACTAGCCTACGCTACTATAGCAGTACAACAACAAAACGATGCAGGTAATCACGTGAGGAAAAATACTAAAAACATTTCTTTCGGTGTAGTGCATAGATGCAGTTTTGAACACTACACTTGTCATCGTAATCTGGGAAAATTACGAAAAGTTTGAGCTACGTTGTGATTACCGTTTACTAATAGGAAAGAAGTTTCACCTCGATCAGTAGCTTCTCGATGCACGGAAAGCATGTAAGGAATCCAAAAACTTTATCCAGATTGGGGCTGATAGATTTTATTGCCAGGATCTTCACTATGCGCATAGACTGGGTCAATCTTGTGGGAATCATTTTTGCAAGACGGTCCTAAATACATCAAGAAGAAATTCAAAAATGTGAATTTCCAGAAGATGGAGAAGAAGATGAGTGACGTACCTGAACGATTATGGATCCGATAAAGAGTTCGGAGAATTTGGCAGACGAGTGAACGAACGCTGTCAATTTATGTTGGACCTTCTAGATCTGATACAAGGAATCTCTCAAGGAAAGGCACATTCTCAATGACCATAACATGGAACAGCTGGAGTGATCTCTTCCCAATTGATGTCTTGTTGCGGGGCCAGCAAGGCACATAAATCCATCGGAGATTCGTCGAGGTGATGTGGAGGCTAATGAACCCGTGGATCTGCTCAAGATGAAGGTACTCGAGCACAGTACAGTTGCGGAGCAGGTGCTCCATAGCCTTCTTCGAGATGACAACATCGAAGAGGTTGAGCTGCTTGAGTTGAGGGAGAAGAAGGGCGGGCACAACATTAATCTGGGGAAAATAGCAGGAGCTGAAGCTGGCGCGGCGCAGCGTTGGCGCGAGGCGGAGTGCGGACGACGGCAGAAAGCGGCATCGTCCAACTTCAAAGCTGAGCAACTCGAGCTGATCTAGGGCGGGGGATAAGAACCACTCGTCGAACTTCGGTTGGACCTTGTAGTTGGTGCTGAACATGCGGATGTCAAGGCATTTGGCTGGTCCAGGGTGCGATGAAAGGATCTTGGAGACTGCGGCCATGCGTTTACAATCCCCATCACAGAGGCAGTTGTTGATGTTGAGGTTGAGGCGGACGCGGCGCCAAAGGGAGCGCCACTGCCGGGAGAGCAGGGCGGTCCGCACGGCACATTTGGTGGGGAGGAGGCCGATGATGACGAGCAGCATGTCATCGGGGAGGCTGCTAATGAAGTCCAGGCTCGTCGGATGCGGTTTTGGCTCGAGCCGCCTCCACTTGTTGGCTGCCTCGCCGTCCATCTCAACCGGCGGCGACGCCGGTGTACACGTGTGCTGGTGTGTGTTGTGTGCTGGGTGTGCGCGTGTGTGTCCTTCTGTGCATGCCGCCGCGTAGTGGTGAATTGTGCGCGAGTGCGTCCTCCACGCGGAAGACGTGTGTCCTCAATGCGCCCTCAATTTAATAGCGTGCGGGGTGCTACCCCGAGTGGTTTCAACTTTTCTTACTTCACCGCGTGTCAGATGGGCCTGTAATTTACTTATTTTCACAAACTGCCACATGGGCCAGCACACGAAGATACAGAACACGAGCTGACAAGGCAGCATGTGGACTAGTTGACCGGTCAACTAAATAATATACGGAGCTATAAGCTGACACAGTGAGCGTATAATCCGTCGGTATAGAGTGTTCGTGTGAGAGGGGAGGCCCGTGAGAGATAGCGTAGAGAGAGAGAAAGAGCTACTCCCTCCGTTCGATAATGTAGTTCCAACATTTTTTTAAAAGTCAAACTTTTGAAACTTTGACCAAGTTTATAAATAAATTACTTATATCTACAATACCAAAGATAAATGATAGTATGAAGTAAGTACATGTTGTGATGAATCTAATGATCTTTCCAGATGTAAATGTTTTTCTCCACATATACCTGGTCAAACTTTTCTGAGGTTTGACTTTTCAAAACATCCATATGCTTATGGACGTGAGAGAGTCCCTAACTAGAGAGAGAGAGTGTGTGTGTGTGTGAAATAGAAAGAGTGAGTGAAAAAAGTGTGTGTGCATGTGTGAATGAGACATGGACAACACTCGATAAAAGTCGAGAAAAAACGTGTGTGTCTTATGCAAACATATCACACATGCATCTTCGACAACGGAAGCAAGGTGAGGAGATAGTGTGTGGTTGTTTGTAACCTAGAGAGCAAGACCTCTAGCACGTGGCCAAGAGGGGTCTGACAAACAAGGGAGAGAGGTCGAGAGAGACATACGGAGAAAATGCAGACATGGGGAGGAGAGAATGTATGTTTGTCATAGAGAGATCCCCTGGAGATCGTGACGGGACTACATGGGTGGGAGATCGAGTGACAAGGTGTGTGCGCGATGGAAGATACCCCGAGAGATATCGAGATAGACGTATGGATGGAAGGAGACAGTACGTGTGTTCCTGATGGCTAGTGAGAGATAATCATACTTAGGGGGGAGTGCTTGCGCCTATGATGGAGTGAGGGATTATGGTAGTTATTAGGGGGGGTGCGTGTCACATAGAGAGAGAGAACAAGGGCGGAGAGTGTTGGATGGGTCTATATGTATAGAGCGAGAGAGACATGTGTATGTGCGAACCAGGGAGATATAAAGTTTGAGAGAGATTGAGGAGCCCCGATAAGGCTGAGTGGTGCGTCAGATAGCAGAGAGGCGGAAAGAGATATTCCATCCGCTCGATAATGCAGTGCATGTAATTTTTTTAGATGTCAAACTTTGGAAACTTTGATCAGGTTTACAAAAATTTTATTTCTAGCTTCAATACCAAAGATACATCATACAAAACTACATCTCATGGTGAATCTAATCGTATATGTTTGTCGTTCCAGATGTAATTGTTTTTCTCCATGTACATGGTCAAACTTTGTGATGTTTGACTTTTCAATAAATCAATATGCTATGGACCAAGGAGAGTGCCTGAGTCGAGAGGGATCAAGTGCGTGTGAAGGAGAATAAGTGTGCAAAAAGAGTATGTGTGTGAAAGAGAAAGTGACAACAAATGATAAATTAGAGAGAGGGTGTTTTTTTGTTTCTTAGGCAAACATATCACGCATGCATCTCCAAGATAGAAAAGCGAGGCGAGGAGATACACGAAGATAGCTAGTGTGTGATTGTTTGCAACGGAGAGAGACGCCCCTATAGCACATGTCCAATTGAGGTCTAGCCAACAAGGTACAAAGGTCGAGATGGACACATGGAGAACATGGACGGATGGGGAAGGCGAGAGGGTGTGTTTACGATATAGAAACCCCCTGGAGATCATGAGGGGGCTATATGGGTGGGAGATCGAGGGAGGTGCGTGCGCGATAGAAAGATGCCCCGAGAGAAATCGAGATAGACCATGCACATGTTTGTGATGGAGACTTAGATTAGCTATTCGTATACATATAGCCTACAATTGAGTGAGAGACCATCATACTTGGCTAGCTAGCCATGATATTGTGTGTGTGTGTGCGTGTGAGATGGAGAGAGAACGAGGGACAGAGATAGAGTTTTAGATGGGCCTATCGAGTGCGAGTGAGATATGCATGTGTATGTGTGACCTAGGTAGATGGAGAGTTTGAGAGATAGGGAGAAGAGCTCCGAGACGACAGAGTGGTGCGTGAGAGATTTACGGGCAACGAGCCAAGGAATTTTTGTGCGTACATTGAGTGCACCCAAGATATCTAGCTTGGACTAGAGAATCATACATAGTGTGCGAGAGAGACCTATAGATGGAGTATATATGCATGCGAACTAGAAAGACCCCCCCCCCACGCACACACACAAAGAGAGAGAGATGGAGAGAAAGAGAGAGGACCAACAAGGTTTGTGTGTTGATTGTGTGCGACAGAATTGAAGATTGTCGGCGAGAGAGAGAGAGAGAGAGAGAGAGAGAGGAGTCCGAGAGAGGGTGAGGTCGCGTTTTAGGCATCAAAGACTGATATAAACCATGTTTCGATATAAACTTGCATTCAAATATTTAAATTGGAGAACATGTTGTCTGCAATCCACACATGAACTGATATATGCGTATATCAAACAAGTTCATTAATTTGACTTTCAACATGTTCATGGAGTACTATAATACTATACAACATGCTATTCGATTGAGGTGTTCAATTTTTGATTTAGTTCACTATTTTGACCTGGTGAACGAGCTATTTCATTGAATCGAGATATTCCATTTTGGGTTTGATTCCCGTTTTTGAGTGGTCAACTATTTGTCATATAGTAAATCGCTAGCAACGAGCATGTAAAAACACATTACTCCCGAGCATCATCTCTCCATCTAAAAAAGAAGTGGCAAGCAGATATTTCTAAATTTGATTCGAATCGACTTGGTAAGGTATACGTGGATGCTCGTTCTCCCATATTTTGAACAGACCATTAAACATCCTCTACTAGGTGGAATTCGCCCGAGCAAATAAATGGGAGAGGCAAAATTATCGTCCTATGTTGGAGACGCATTAATTGGCCCATTGTGCATCGAGGGTAGGTTTGTAACTTCATCCAAGCGCGCCTTCTCCTCGGCCGAAATTACATGTGTCGAATAATTCATAAACCATGGTCGGCAAAACACGCTCTCCTCGCCCGAAATAGCTCGCGCCCACTTTTTCAAAACACACTCTCCTCGCTCGAAATCGCTCGCGCCCACTATATTTCAAAACACGACCTCCTCGCCCGAAATTGCTCCCGCCCATTATTTGGGGAGAAGCAAAGTTACTCTACTATCCCTGACCCTCAGTACACAAACCCAAGCCGAGAAGCCTAAAGGCAGGGGTAGAACTGTAACTCCCCCTCACATTTCAGACAAATGCGTACATGTTTCCAGTCCCCTCCCAATCCCACCCCATTCATACCCCGTGGGCACCAAATCACCTTCTCCCCGGAAGCTCCCTTCTCCCGAGCCACGAAACCTCAGCCCCTCCTCCATGGCGCCCCTAATGGCACCAAATTCACAACCTCCCTCCTCCCTAATTCTGGAGACGATGTCCATTTGCCGTCGTCCAACGGGCCGTGTGCCTCTTACTCCGTGCTGCTGGAGCTGCCTCGACGACGGCCGCGTGAACTGTACCAGAGTAGATTCACCCCCGCCGTTGTTCACGGCACCGGAGCGTCTCCAACTTTGGTTCCATCCAGAGTCCTGGCGCTGCTTCCCCATAGTTGTCGACCGTCGTGACATCACTGTTTCCCTGCCGCCGATGGCCACCGCAACCGCGCCGGCCTCACTGATTCGGTAGATGGACCTGCCTACTTCATCATGCCGCCAGATAGGTTGCACCCTCATCTCAAATCACTTTATTTAGGCGTCAGTTGTCTGAAATTTACTCTGGGCCAATCGATTCCCAATGGGAAGCAGCGCCCCTCGAGGCGGCGGAGCTTCTAGGCTACCGGTTGGCTGGTGTCTAACGTAAGGGTGTGGGGCCGCAAGTTTTCTGCGAAAGCAGTGCTTAGATGGCTATCTTAGAGTTGTGTGGGTTCAAGGTACTGCCGCCGCCAGATCTGGATGACGGGGAGTCTTTGTGGATTGGCCCGGGGGCGGCACAACCACAGTAGTGCGGTGGGGCGGGGAGCGGGGTTTTGGTTGGGGCCACGGACGACGGAGGCAAGCTGCTCTACTGTTGGTCGCTGGCTCTTCGGGGAAGATTCCTAACAGTATCAGCCGGAGGCACAAGACGGCCATCAAGTCATCCGGCATAGATCGTACAGTACCAAAATAAAATAAAATCGTGTGACCCCAATTTAGTCTCAGTCAACAGACGTGTGACCACTCTCGTACCTTGTTGTTGATTTCTTAGTGTATTTCTTCACATCAAAGAGATGTGTGGTTCTTAACATTATGCGTTATCTGCATCTTCATCCACACCGTCTTCCGACTCACCGCAGCTGCTCCAACAAGGGAAGCATACACCAGAAGGTAGCTATAGTCCCCACTCAACAGTTCCCTGCATCAAATGCGCGTGCCCGACATGGACAGCCACAACAACTGCATGACCATCGACAAGTCAGCACATGATACTCACACCTATGGATGGCGGCTAGATAGGTTGTACCCTCATCTTACATGTGTGCAACATTTATTTCTTTGTTATTCATCTAAGCATGGAAAATAGATTATCACATTTCACTATATATTCATGCTGATCTCTTACGGGTCTTGTTCAGGAGTTAACGATGTTCCATAGTTCAACTAAGATACTTGTTCTTTAGGTAACGTTGTTCTATAGTTATCATCCATCAGTCAATGCTATCCCACAGGCTGGTGATTATAGTATTATACCACTTTTAGTATTACCTATGTTGTTCTTTAATACTTTTGTGTGCCATCTAGTTAATCCCGAGTACAAACGATACATATTCCGTAGCTTTCATCTGTGTTCTCCCTTTAGTATTTGAGACCTGTTGCTACTAGTTAACCCTAGTCCTACTATTTATGTCATCTCCTTAGGCACTCATTACATAAATCTAACTACTATTTGTCTTCCATGCATGTCAGATATAATTGCACACACTGATATATCCACAAGAACCTCACGGAGCAATGAAAAGGCCAATAAACTTGATGTCAATGATACCCAATATGATGGAACATGTAAAGGCAGTTCTTGAGAAGACTTGCAGAAAGATGTTGAATCCTCTTCACCCCACAAGGTCCTTGATCTAACATGGCCCGTGATATGGTACGACATGCATATAATGTCCTGGAGTGTATCTACTCTGTTGCAATGCCATGTGCTTAGCATGCTGATCATGCATGTAAATATGCCATGCCTTCCTGTTTTCAGTAACTATTCCATTCATGATAACATGTTTTCAAACTCAAGTAATGATATTCTACTCTATTGCAATGCCATCTACTTAATTTGGACATCATGCTTCTGAATATCTTATGCATTGTTATTCGTCAGTATGTACTTCATCTGTCTATCATACCATGTTTTTTTACATTCAAGTGTTGTTCTAGTGCTCTGTTGCAATGACATCTTTCCCGATCATACACGTGTATGTTGCCTTAGTTTTTTTTGTACGTATTCCGCTAGCATACAATTTTAAATTCAACTAGTGTTTTTTTACTGTGTTGTCCTGTCGTATCCCTCCGTCCGGATTACATGTTGCCAAAATGGATAAAAAAGGATGTATCTAGAACTGAAATACTCCTAGACCCATCCATTTTTTTCTAGATGGAGGGAATACATGTCAATATGTCACGCCTTTCTATTCTTCAGTACCTATTCCATCTCTCTGTTGTAGCATGTTTTATAATTGAAGCACCATCATTCTATACAAGGCATGCAAGGGTAAGATGACTATGTTAGAATCTGAAGGGTTACAAAGCAGGTCTTTGCAAAAGATCTAAATGCCGAGAGATAATAAACTAACTCCAGTTTTTATAGATACTGCTCCAGCACAGAGAAACCCAACTCCTACTTATAATAAGTAGATTCTAGTGGCCAAAGAACTAGTCCGCTCCAGTCCAGCAAAAATATGTCAACTCCATTCTATGAAGCGTGTGCATATCCTTGCATCATGAAATTTTATAGCATGCTGATCATATTTTCTACATGTTTCTTACCCATCTCTCTTTTATATAATAAGCTTAACAGATAGAATAATTTCTGCACAGGTATCGTTTGTGAAGAAAGATTCTTGCAGGAATTCTCTGTACTCCAATGCAGATGTAAGTACCTGTTGTATATCACTATATTTTTACATCTGCATGTATTTTGTTACTCGGTGTGAATCGAACCTTTATCTGATCTAAATTTAGTTGTAGCAAAATGTATGATTAAAGGCCACAATGTTGATTTTTGTAAGGAAAACTGCGTGGTAGTTTTGCATCCTGAGCTGCATGAGTGTACTATCTCATATCAATGGGTTTGATTACTTTGGTTCTGCAGTGGGTTTTCAGTGTTTATTTTATTGTGTTGTCCTGTCGTATCCCTAGCTCTTACATCATACTCCCTCCGTCCGGATTACATGTCATAGAAATGGATAAAACTGGGTGTATCTAGAACTAAAATACGGCTAGACCCATCCATTTATTTCCGGATGGAGGGAATACATGTCAATATGTCATGCCTTTCTATTCTTCAGTACTTCTTCCATATCTGCTAAAGCATGTTTTATAATTGGAGCACCATTCTTCTATATAAGGCATGCAAGGGGAAGACGACTATGTTAGAATCTGAAGGGTTACAAACCAGGTCTTTGCAAAAGATCCAAACGCTAGTAGATAATAAACCAACTCCATTTTTCATAGATACTGCTCCAGCATAGAGAAACCCAACTCCCACTGATAATAAGCAGATTCCAGTGGCCAAAGAACTAGTCCGCTCCAGTCCAGCAAAAGAATGTCACCTCCATTCTAAGAAGCGTGTGTGTATCCCCGCACCATGAAATTTTATAGCATTATGATCATATTTTCGACATGTTTCTTACTCATCTCTCTTTTAGAAAATAAGGTTAAATGATAGAAGATTTCCTTCATTGGCATTGTATTCGAGGAAAATATCTTGCGGGAATTCTCTGTGCTCCAATGCTGATGTAAGGACCGGTTGTATATCACTATATTTTTACATCAGCATGTATTTTGTTAATCGGCATGAATCCAACCTTTGTCTGATCTAAAATTAGTTGTAGCAAAATGTTAAAGGCGCCAATGTTGATTTTTGTAAAGAAAACTTCCTGGTAGTTTTGCATACTGAGCTGCATGAGTGTACTATCTCATATCATACACATTACTGAATTGTAGTGCTGCTCTGGTTGCCCATTCATTCATTGTGTCAATGTTGCTTTCGTCTTACCTTACCTAGCTGATGATAGCTATGCCATATTGTGTTAATTTGGTGTTGGATAGTTGCCCAAACGTTCGTTGTGCGAATGTTGCTTTCCTATTATCTGACTTGGCCAATGATAGCAATGCTAGTGTCTTAATTTGGTGCAGGCTGCTGAAGATAAGAAGACAATCTCTGAAAACAGCAAGGAAACCCCATTGTTTCTTTCCAATAAATCTAGGCCAGGTAATATGTCAAGAACTCATGATTAATCTGTTTGGTTCCCCTCCTAATTTATGTTATGATGCAGTGGTCGAGACACTCTCCCCTATCAATAAAACAAGCCTGCCAAAATCGCCATCTGAATCTGTTCAGTATCCTCTGTCTCGAATGCAATGGAAAAAATGTATGTTTGTGAGCCAATTAATGGCTGAAGGAATGATAGAAATGGTGGACGAATAATAGGTGAAGAGTCTTGCGACACAACAACTGATCAATGTTTTCAGAGACAGTGTAGAAAAGCAGCAAGAACTTGCCCACATGCTTATGGGCGTCATCCGTGCTGAGGTTGCAGATTGTGACATTGTAGATCGTTAGGTTCTGTTCATTTATTTGCACTGGCATAAATCTTTGATTGCCCAGTGGATGTAATTTCCTTTAATATATGCTGGATGTGCAACATTTTTCCCTATATGTCGTACCTTTGCTTGATCGGTTTTGGTCCTGTGCATAATTGCTCGTCGTAATGGGCTCAAATTATCTAATTTGGCCTAAAGACATGTGCGAACTTTAGTGGGCCCATTAACTTAATGGGTCATTACCAGGCCGAAAGTTAATGGTCGGCCCTCTTAACTCCCGGGTCGTTAACATGCTGACATCGAAGCGGGCAACTGGTGGGCCCAATTGATTTCACTGGGTACATATGGCCCAACTATACTGTGGGCCTTTAGCAGGCCGAAAGAGACAGCAGGCTGGTACTGGACCATGAAGAGCATGGGCCGCTAAGAGGCCGAAAGTCAGGTCATATTGTAAATGGCCCAACTGTGTTGTGGGCCTTTAGCGGGCTGAAAGAGAAACCGGGATGGTATTGTACCATGTAGGGCATGGGCCGTTAAAAGGCCAAAACTCAGGCCCGACTGCAAATGGCCCGACGCATTTATGGTCCGTTAACAGGCTGAAAGGCACACAGGGCCGGGAATTCTCCCAACACTTAAATGGGTCGCTAAAAGGCCAAAACTCAGGTCCGACTACAAATGGCCCAACAGATATACGGGTCGTCACCAGGCTGAAAGACACACCGGGCCGGAAATAGGCCCAAAACTTAAATGGGTCGCTAAAAGGCCGAAACTCAGGTCCGACTACAAATGGCCCAACTGATTTATGGGCCAACAACACGCTGAAAGACACACCGGGCCAGAAATTAGCCCAATATTTAAATGGGTTGCTAAAAGGCCGAAAGATGTACATCGTGAAAATTGGCCCATCCATTGAATGGGCCGTTAACAGGCCGAAATCTCACCGGGCTGATATTGAGCCCAAATATATAGCGGGCTGTTAACGGGCTCGAACTGACGATGGGATGCAATGGTGTCAAATATTTAAACCGAATTGGCACATCTCGTATGGGCTGTGGGCTTAAATGGACCTGACACAAGTAGGCCTTATATGGGCCGGCCTGCTATTTTTTACTGGGTCGGCCTTTTTCACCGGAATGGGCACTGTTGGGCCGTGGCACATGTCGACCTATCATAGGTGCCTCATGTCCAGTGAGTGGATGACATCTGTCCCAACGGTGAGGCAACACGTGTTTCCTCCGGCCAATGATGATTTTACACGTGGAAAATCCCCATTGGTCGGGGCTGTTAATGGGTTATCGGATCCAAAACCGGACCCGATAGCTTAACGGCGTTCCGTTACGATGGATGACATGTGTTGGTCACCCTTGATGAACGCACTTGTGTGACGCGTGATTTATCATAATGGAATTGGAAACTTTGGTATGATAATTTTGGTAATGTCATGGAACCCTTCTACGACAACACAGGTCTGACTATCTTGATTCTGTCATAAAATTGTCATGGATGTACATGCATGACAGAAAACGTGACCTACTATGACAAACACGTATTATCATGGAAGTGTATTTTATTTGTAGTGATATCTTAGGATTCCCTTCATTCCAACAAGAGGGATGGGGATGGTAGCTACTTTGCACTTTGCTAGGTGAATCTCGGTTGGGGGGGAGGGGGCATGCATTCATAGCTTCGGATTCCCTTCGTGCCGACACGAGGGGGGTGGGGGCAAGCAATACCGTGCGCTTTGGGAGATAGGTGCCACATCAAAGTTGCATTTGGTATTTGAAAATCAAACCACCCTTTCCATACATAAATTTTGTCCACATGCATGTGTGTTCGTGTTCTGACCCTCTCCCGCGTCATTTTTGGCCAAATTAATGAACATTAGACAAGTCGGATGACACAACAGACACGGTTCACTCAAACTAACCGTGTGCCTTGGGCTCCATGAGGCTTCCCCTCTCAAAAATATCTACCCGCCTGTAGCTTTATTCTGTTTGATAACACAAGGTTATTGTGTTTTGACCATGTGTGATGTTTCTTGTTCCCAATCCCACTTGCATCCCTCGAAAATATCTCCTCGCCTCGAGGGTTTTTCTGTTTCATAACACACGGTTGTTATCTCCAGACCATGTGCGATGCACCATCATCAGAATTTTCAATAGCCCCGGCAATTCACTCCTGCGTTTGACTCTCGCGTAGTAAAATTTTCAGTACCCGCATCATTTCCTCAAACACACCCCCGTCCACACACACACACACACGCATGCACACACACACACA